>MU227031.1:706567-724551 GCA_018584345.1 Thuja plicata
GAAAATAATAAATGATTCTTAAAAAGGAAACAGTGGGATACCTTGAGATTCAGAAATGGCTGCCCTCATAGCCAATTTTGCTTTTTCCCTTTGCATTTTTTTCTCTTCTGCAGAAGCAAGTATGGCAGTCATCTCTCTCTTTATTTCTTCTGTGGTAGCCTCACAGACCCTTGTATCATGCTTTGTGATCCCTCCAAGGTGGTATTTCAAACGAGATATGCCTCCACCAATTAGCTTTTCACATTTTATGCATATCACAGTATTATATTCAGGTCCTTCAAAGCAATATTTCCATGCCTTGTCTCTAGCCCCTTTAGGAGGCGTGCCTATATATCCAGATGGACACGCGTCTACTGGGGTACTGCCGACTGACCTAGTTGTGGAGCTATCCCTATTTGCCATTTTAATGTAATATCAAGTGCAACCTACACATACAAATTTAATGCACAATTTTAGAAATTTAATAAAGAAATTTAGAAACAAACTAAATTGGTTTATAACTTTAAATAAGTTGAAAACTTTAAACATTGCTAAAACTAGAAAGAAAAAAACAAAAAAAAGTGTTAGGTTATGAATTTTTTAAGCAAATATGAAATTATTGAAAAAACAATGAAATTTCTTGCAAAAAATGTTATAAAATGGTGTTAGATCTTGTTTAATACACTCTAAAATCAGTTAGAGTACATTGGAAATGGTATTCTAGAGTTTTTATAAACTTATATGCAACTATGTCAAGACAAAACAATTTAAAAATAAAAAGAAAAAGATTTTTGAAAACTTACTTGTGAATCCGAATTTGCTTGAAAAATCTCTTCGAATCCGCTCCAAATCCACAAAAAATCGATCTCCAACACTGCAAATCAACTTCTTTCTCCACCAAACCCTTTTTCTTCTCTCTAAAATGACATTGGCAAACAAAAAAAGTGTTTTTGCCCTTTTCTGGGCCGTCAGTCCCTATAAGAGGACTGCGGCCGATAAGTTTTTAAAATATCGCGATAAGTTCAGACCTTATCGCCGATATTCTCTGCGATAAGTTGCCAACTTCTCTGCGCGAGAAGTTGGTGCGAAAGTTATGTAACTTATCGCAGAGCAGAACTTATCGCGATAAGTTCACTTATCGCTGATAAGTCTGCCAGAAGTTGATCTATGGATTCAACAACATAGATTGGGCTGGAATAATTTGCGACAACCTGAGTGAGCAATTGGTGAATCTGGAGCAGCCATTAAAGTTTTATATGAGATCCTATGTCATCTACATGCTGGCTCGAAATACAAAGTATAATAGACAGAGGTGCAAAGGAACAATTGGAAGCGATGCTCAATGCTTACAGGTGCATGAATGCTACCATAAGTTGCATTAGTATGCCGAGGATGATTATGCCCGAGTCAACGATGCCTTCGCAATGCGCATTGTCAGAACTCTTCAAAGGAGATTGCATGTGAGACTGTTAGTCGGGGCAATGAAATTGGTAGAGTATGGAGTTTGGTTCATCCAATTACGTACTTTCTCCTCCATCAGAGTACAAGGATTTTCTATGCAGCCATATAAACTCTCGAGATATCCCATTGATAAAATGGTCTAGTTGGAGATCACTCGACAACTGATAATTTATGGTAAAATTCAGAAGAGAAAGAGGAAGATGGGGTTAGAATTCCCAATTTCCATAGGAGATAAGGTTGAAATGTGCCCATGTTTGAAGGCAGTCGAGAGATCATCAGACGAGCTGTGTTTCTTCCATCTACTGCTTTTTCCAGGAAGGCTAGACTATAATCCGTCCAACAAAATCCGAACAGTGGCAGGTGTGAAATATCAACACAAATTGTACCTCAAGGATTTCTGGGCCAATGCTGCAGATGAAATTGAGATCAGAAAGAGGTTGTATTTCAGGTTGCTGCTCAATTTGATCAGGGCATGCAAGATCTTCTAGGAGCCTGATCAAATGGAAGAAGACATGAATATGAACCAAAAGGGATATAATCTAGAGAGGGAGAAGACCATCCTTCCATATGACTGCCAGACTTTGATGCATTATCTGCACCTGTCTTGGAATTCACGAAATGGTGGGTTGATCGACAGTTTGATAGGTTGAAGGTACGGAAAGAGGGCTTGACATATAAACTGGTGGGTCATCAGCCGTTGAGGGATGAGAGGCCAAAGCAATCCTAAAGAGATAGAATGGAAGAAGGAGAAATCCGTCAGGAAGTGTTGAGCAAAGGAAAGGAAAGAGTGTTTGTCGGGAAGTGCAACCGACAGGTGGGTTAATCTTCATATTGAAGAGCCCCAACAGAAGAGGCAGAGACCAGGGACTACACCGTCTTCACCTAATCGGACTCCGAGTTTGCAGGAGATAGACCCTTTCCCTAGGGTAGAAGTAGCGACAAGTAGAAGGATGATAGAGCAGGAAGATCACATGGCTAGGCCAGTGTAGGATAGAGAGAGCATCAATGCCTATCAAGTATCAAGAGTCTGCACAAGGAAGAAACAAAGAACAAGATGTTGCCACTGAGGAAAGTCTTGCTGCAATTTTAGAAAGAGAAATGATGGAAACATAGGAACATGTGGCAGAGGAAGAAGTTCCTGCAGTAGAGGAAGAAATTCCTGCAGTAGAAACAAAAATTCCTATTGTAGAGGTGGTAGTTCCTGAGACAATAGCACAAAGTCCCGTAGTCGAGGAAGAGATTGATGTGAGAGTAGTGCAGGGCCAGGAGCAGTTGATAGTCCAGGATAATCAGAGTACAGTTCTCCCAGAATGGCTAAGGCAAAGGCTACAAAGAAGTCAGGAGAAAGAGGTTGACCCTACAGTCGAATTGCAAGAAATCCTGAACCGAGTCAACCAATTAGAAGAGAAAGGAAACAATAAGAAATTTGTAAAAGTCATCAGAGGTGACTCCGGATGTAGAACTTTGTAGTTTGCAACACCTACGGTTGATAAGGTAAAGGATCAGATTACTCCGGATGAGTACAACGTGAGAAATTTTGATTTAGGCCATGCCTCCTGAGAGTAGGTTATGGAAGCTTTTGATGATTTTGCACAAGCAATGAAAGAGAAGATGAGGAAACTAGGGGGGAAATATGAGAGGCAGAAAGGAGAGATCAAGGCCTTGTGCGAGTACATAAACAACTTACCTCATCCAATTAGAGAAGGCACAACCTTTGTTCCTCAAGTTATTCCAACTGAATCAGTAGAGGGTAGGTAGGATCAAAGGGATTGCTCAGGGTGCAGAAGTTTGGATAGAAAGAATTCAGAATGAGGCATACAAGCATGTTGAGTACTTAGTGCAAATTCATGACAGGGCACTAGCTGTCCTTTCCAGGATACATTGTATTGATGAGTCATGGGAGGATGAGCGTATTTAGCGAGATGAGGTGATCTCAGACTTGCAGGATTCGATGGAGACTCCCAGGCAGATATTGGTTGATGGTGGAGTTAGGGAACGGGAAGTATATGACTTTACTTGATGGTATAGTGCAGTGATCACGACCAAGGAAATGTTTAAATATTTTAGTGGGGAATCCACACAATTGAAGAGGGTAGCCGCGAATATCAAGGAAGGGATCTCCAACACAATCATGTCCTTGTTATCACAGAGATTGGCGGAGAATGAAATAACAATTGATAACCTAAAGAGGAAATTGGAAGAGTTCTTTTAGATGAATTACTTCACGAGGGATGATTTTTAGAACTTCTCTATTTCTCAAATGTCATGCACACAACTTAGGACTAGGTACCGGATTGGGAGGACAGCTTGAGCAAATCTGAACAAGCAGTGGCGGTCTTGGAATTCAAATAGGAATTAGCGCCAAGTGTAAGTGTGGATGAGTTGGAGACAGTGTTGGGCAGATTCCAGGCATTCAAATGACAAAGTCAAACATAGGCTATTCTTGGTAAAGGGGCATTTATTGCATAATGGGCGTTCATGTTGCCCCACTCTCCTGTTGAATGGGCAAGCATAGTGGACATTTATTGCCCACTAAGATGAAGATTCTCTTTCTCATTGGTCCGTGTGGACACGCTGAATAATGTAGATTCTTTCTTCTTGCCCTAACCCTAATTAACACTGATGTGGCAAAATCTGGGCTATCAGTTATTGTTTCAATCCGGGCCACACATTGTCATCAGGGACCTATATAAAGGCCTCACTTCTCATTTGTAAGCAATGGAATTCTGAGATTTTTGCTATGAGCTATTGTGACAACATAATTATCATTGGGGTTTGGTGATCATTTGATGGGTCTTAGTGCTTGATTGTTCTCTTATTCCCTCATTTAGATTAGATTCGTTAGATAAAGTGTTTTGATTTCACTGGAGAATGTAATGGTGTTTTGATGAATTCCATGGTTCATACTTTGGACGGTTTGCTGATTGTAAGTCGTTCAAAGTTAGCCTGAACCCACTTTTATGTATGCTTAACTTCTATCATTCAACGTGCATTGTTCGTTTTGATGGTTTTTGTTGTGGTATGAAAATCACTTGCATAATCCCTTGAAGATTGTACCAGTTCTAGCGTAGTTGTTTATCTTGTCGAAGCGAAGCTCGGTTATTCTGGAATTTTTCCATCAAAGCAGTATCTGTTGTTGTCATTACCCTTAGGATAAGACTAGAATTCTTGAACCCTACTCACTTTGCTTTCCGCATATTCCCGTGAACCCCCCTGAAAAAATGTACTCTTGCAATATCTCTCGTTAGCTCCCACATCTAGTATGGTTTGAAATCAACTTCAGTATGAAATCAATGATTAACAACAAATCACATTTACCATTGAGCTTATCCACGGTCAAGACCTAACACGAAAGGAACCTTGGAATCTGTTGTGTGATCTTTCGCAATCTTAGCATACAAACCATTTTTATCAAGAGAGGATAAGATATTTCGATATTTTGTTCTTTTTTGGTGGGTCGTAAAACTCACATTAATAGAAACCGACGCTAGAAGGAGGGCCTCAACATACATGTATTGAATATTTTACATCATGAATCAAGATGGTGCTACCACTTAGAGACATCGTATCAATCCTGCAGACAAATCTCGGATTTGGAGACGACCAAGAAGACATCATCGCAAGATTGAACTCTCTCGCTTGGAAAGTTAAGAGAAGTGCAATTGAGTATATGCGAGTGAGTTTCATGTTAGAAGAAGAAAAAGCTCAGAAGATTGAAGTGGCTATTCAAAGAGAATTGACCATTCAAAGGAATCAACAACCTCCATAACCTTTGAGACAAAATTAAGAAAAACTTCACATACTGGAGCGTATTAATTCATTCACGCCTAAGGTACATAGAAGAATCTTGAGATCCACTCTGAGAGCAAAAGATTTACAAGAGTTAAAGTTTGATCCAAAGCCCAGGTGAAGCAAGAAAGAAGAATCGACAAGTACAAATTCACCAAGTGTAGTAGATCTTTCAAGATTATTTTAGACTCCACCACCACAGTGTCGAGCACAAGTAACCGTCCACGCGCAACAAGGAGTAAATCGAGGAGTTCAACAAGGAGCTACACAATTTCAACAAGTAACAGTTCAAGTACCTGTGCAAGTAGCTGCACCTGTAGTCGTTCAACATCAAGTTCTAGCAATGACACAACAGTGGCGTCCGCAGAATGCATCACCTCTCGCAACATTTCCTGCCTATCATAATATGCTGAAGATTCTTGAGCATTTTTGTTCCAAATTCTTTGTCAATGATGTTAATCACACTGTTGATGAACATATCAAGATTTTTGAAGACACTCTTTAAAATTGAAATATTCAGGAAGATGTTGCTTGCAGATTGTTCCCCTATTCTTTGGGCGAGGAAGCATTTTGCTGGTACATCAATCTGACTACTAATTCAATCTCAACTTGGCAAGAATTGAAGGATGCATTCCTGGGAAAGTTTAGATTGCTGATTACACTAGCTGAGTTGCACAGGCATTTCATTGAAATAAGGAGACAGGAACGTGAGCCGATTGATGCCTTCAATAATAGATTCCAAAGAGCCTATTCAAGGTTATGCGATCCTTACCGCAGAAGTGATGATGCAACATGACCAATCTACTATGCAGCTTTGGATTGCTTCACTTCCATGTTTGTTTAAAAGACACATCCACCTCCTGCGAATTTGATACAAGCAAATGTTGAGGCCGAGAGAGTTAGTTTACTATCACCAACAACTGCCACTGGAGTGCCTAGTTACTTTGGGAATCCTAATGAGTTGAATCAAGGAATGCTGAACTATGCTCCTACTATCAATCTTGTTCCCGCTCCTTCCAACTAGTTAGTGCCGCATCCAAGAGCTCCTATGTCTCAAGCTATGCCAACACAACCTGTTTATCTCCAAAACATGATAACTTCAACGAGAACCCAAGAAGAAAGAGATGAGATAGAGGATTTGATAGAGCAACTGAAGAAGTTGTCCACCGAGGTCAGTTACCTCAGAAATAAAAATAATCAACTGCAATATCAACAAAGAAATTAGCAATTACATCAAGGTAATAATCAAGGATATCAAGGAAATCCTCCAGCGCATCATGAAAATCATCAAGGACACAATCAGGGATATCAAGATAACAATCTTGGTTACCGAAATAATAATCAAGGCTCCAAGACAACAATCCTGGGTATCGTAACAATATTCAAGGACACCAGAGAAGATCGTGGAACACCAATCCTAACAATGGTGGTGTACCCACGCCATTAGATAATCCACTAGCTTCTGAAACTCGACCTGTTGATAAAGTTTTCCTACCAGAAGCATCATGGTGTAGGTGGCATGAGACAAATCAACACTCTGAACTATAGTGTCAAGAATTTCAGAGAGCTGACGGTATTTTTAAGGAAAAAGTAAGAAACACTACTGCACCTGAAAAGCCTCCTACGGGGTATGAGATAGTACCTTCACCGAGATACGACCAGGTGTTAGTCTTTGATGATTTCACATTTCCTCTTGATTCTCAAGATTATATGCCAGTACATACTAATAAGAGATTCCCGCCTGCATCAGCAAATGGTCCCATGGAGACGCCCGTGTATCAAGTTCTACTAGGAAATTTACCTCCACATGTATCCCCAAATGAACCATTGCAAAGGGATGGTTATATTTTCCTCCACTTTACAACACTGTCCTAGTGGAAGGGACGAGTGAAGTTCAAGCATATCAGCAGACATCTGGGAACACCACTCCAAAGACATATCAAAGGAATCATAGAAGTCATGAACCATTGATGATATCCACTCAGAATAAATTTTTTACACCTTTGCATCCCAATGCAAGCAATATTTCGATTCCTCTGAGAGACTCGCCTGAGTATCGACAGCCAGCTAATTCACAAGGTGAAAGAAGACAACCTACTATGACAAATGCTCCGCAAAATGAAATAGGGCAATCTATTGGTCAACAAGGAGAACAAAGACAGGAGGAAAATCCTCCTAGAGAGGAATTCAAGAGGCTGGGCTCTTATGTCCTAGAAGAGTTTAAGAAAATCAAAGTTAGTCTTACGTTATTTGAGTTGATGAAAATCTCAGAGATTAAAGATACGTTGTTGGGAAGCCTCAATGACGCTCCTCCAAAGATCATCCCTCAAGGTGCATCACACCCACCTAGAAGCACCCCCAACAATTCTCAATCGAGTTTTGCATAGAACACCAATATTGTTGAATATGTGCTGTCGAATGCACTTGATGCTTCTCAAAATTCTCCAAGCTTCATTGGAATGGTACAAAATTTTCCCAATGATCAAAGGGTTGCAATGAATGAAGACATGCCACAAAGTGATGTCACAACTAAAGAAAAGGAAACACCCAGAGATACTAATGCTCTAGTAAAACAAACAGTCATCACAATGCAGAATGGGAGTGACAACTCACAAAACACAATCACGAGCAATGAAGAGTTTAATCAAAGAACGCAGAAGCCTGTGGTTTTCTATCAGGGAAAAGAGGAGCCTACCCCTTTCCTTGTGTTAGCTAGAATTTTTGAAAAAATGTTGCATAACTACTTAATTGATTCTAGTGCGTCCAGTAATGTAATGCCTCTAGATATATGTAGAAAATCAGGATTAGTCCCACAACAGACAGACAAGAAGATGATGCAGCTGGATAAAACGGAGGTGTTGGTTTTAGGGGAACTGAATAACATTTATATATAACTAGCTTCAGATCCGCGAATTCAAAGCTGTGTTGACATATCCGTGGTAGACATTCCAGAAGGATACGGTATGCTGTTGAGTCGAGATTGGTCGAGAAAGTTAAATGGATACATAGCCACAGACTTATCACATATGTGGCTGCCATGGAAGGGAATCCCACATCAGATAAGGATAGAGAGCACACCTAGGCTCTGACTGTTAATAACCGAATATGGCGAAGATAATTAGATCTTGTTCATGGAGACAAACTTGGGATCATATGTGCCCAAAATGGGAGAAATTTTGATGCTACAAGGTTTCAATCAGGGAGGTTGTCCAGAAGTCATACCCAAGTTCACTAAGACACCGGTTGATAATGATCCAGAGCCACCACTGGATGCAGGAGTGTTTGAAAATTTTAGGAATTTTGTCCTAAAAGTGTCCAACAGGAAGTTGAATTGGGTAAAGATGCTTGTATTCAGAATTTTTTATTACCCAATTGGTGCAAAATCCATAATGCTTTCCATTCAGAAATTTGATGCACAATGTGCAAAGATGCAATTGCACAAGTATCAAAGATGGTCCTGCAAGCATCAGTAGTGGGAATTATTGAAGAAATTATTAATGTGAAAGATCCAACACAGGTGGCAATTCTAGTGCCACAACACAAAAAGGTTAAAGAAGATGAGAAGCAAAATGTTGAAGAAAAACATAAGAAAGAGACTGAGGAATTATAAGGTGAATCTTCCAATACACAAACAGTTGATCAAGCATGGATACTATCATTATACGGATCCAAGTCAAAGAAAGGAAATGGGGCAGGCATTGAGCTGGTCAGTCCAACTGGAGAAACTTATTTGGCAGTGCACATATTGCAGTTCCCTTGTACGAACAATGTTGCTGAGTATGAATCATTGGTTATTGGATTGCTACTTGCTATCCAAAAGGGTGCCAAGATCTTATAGTATGTGGAGATTCAGATATAGTAGTCGGGCAAGCTAGGAAATAGTACACATGTCATGACAAAAGATTGGGTTGCTACCGCAACAGAGCGTGGGACTTAATTGAACGCTTTGACGCTTTCAACATCAAAAGAATATGTCGAGCTAGTAACTTGGTAGCCAATTCATTGGCCCAATCTGTGAGTTCGTTGGAACCCTTAGCCATGGATCGTGTGAAGAAATTCACAGTTGAGTTAACTTCAGTGCCCTCAGTCCCTGACAACATTACACATTTCCAAGTTTTTGAAGATGACAAGCATATTCTTGATTTCCTGACAAGCTCAAGGGTATTTGAGACTCAAGTCATTGATGCAGGATAAGTACAACAAGCAGAGTTTGAGGTTGATGAGATAATGAATCTAAGGACAAATACCATTCCCAAGGGAATGATAGAGCTGGAAAGAATCTTTGACTCTGACAGATTGAGTGCTCTCAAGTATCAGACAACTGAAGGAGGAGAATGCGAAAAGGTAAATATAGGAACCGAAGAAGAAGTTAAGAACGTATTCATTGGAAAAGTCTGTAATCCAGAAGAGAAAGTAGGTATCTTGAAGCTTATGATGGAATTACCACATGTGATTGCTTGGGGATATGAAGATTTGAAGACCTATGATATTTCTCTCATCACACATACAATTCCGCTCAAGCCAGATAGTAAACCGTTCTGGAAGAGGCAAAGGCCGATAAATCCGCTGTTGGAACCATTGATACATCAAGAAGTCAAGAAGCTTCTTTCGGTGAGGATCATTTTCCTAGTTAAACACTCAACGTGGGTCGCTAACCTGGTTCCGTTTAGAAAGAAGAATGGAGAAATAAGATTGTGCGTCGATTTTCGGAATCTTAATAGAGCATCAGAGAAGGACAACTATCTGGTGCCATCCTTAGATGAAGTAATACAGATAGTGAACGAATCTCAAATTATGTCATTTTTAGATGGTCGTTCTGGAATCTCGGTATAACCAGGTGATGGTAGAAGAAGACAGATTGAAAATTGCTTTACAACAAAGTGGGGCACACTTGCTTATAGAATAATGCCCTTCGGTTTAATCAACACTGGAGCCACTTTTCAGAGGGCCATGGACTACGCTTTCAAAGATTTGGTCAAAATATGCATTATTATATACATGGATGACCTCATGGTGTTTTCTAGATGCAGGGAAGATCATATAAGTGATTTAAGGAGATTTTTTCAAAGATGCAGAAGATACAAAATCTCACTGAACCCAAAGAAATGCATGTCCGCGGTCACTGAAGGAAAACTATTGGGACACGTAATTTCTGAGCGTGAAATCTCGATTGACCCATAACACATTGAGGCCATTTCAAAAATAGAAATGCCATCAAGTCAGAAAGTTAAAATCGTTCTTTGGTAAAATCAACTTCGTGAGAAAAATCATAACTGGATTTGCTGAGAGAGTCAAGCCACTGAGTGGTATGTTAAAGAAGGGTGCAAAGATAGATTGGACGCCTGTAGCAAAGAGAGCATTCAAAGAAATCAAGCAAGCTATTGTGGATGCCCTTGTGCTGGTCAACCTGGATTACACTAAGTCGTTTTACATATATTCCTTTGCTTCAAAACACACTTGTGTAGCTATCCTCACTCAGAGATCAGAAGAGAAAGATGAGCATCCTATTGCATTTATGAGTTCACCACTAAAAGATGCAGAATTGAGGTACCCAAATGTTGAAAAACAAGCTTATGCTTTGGTAAAGGTGATAAAGAAATTTAGACATTATATTTTGAGAAGCAAGGTCTATGCAATAGTTCCCGATGCAACAGTAAAGACACTTTTAATGCAGAATGAGTTAGGAGAGAGAAGAGGAAAATGGGTGGCCATTATTCAGGAATATGACATGGAGAAACAACCTATGAAGCTAGTCCGTGGACAAGCCTTGACACAAACAATTGCTACAACTGGACCTAGATTAGTGCAAAAAGTCTATTTGCTAGAAGAAGTGTCTCCAGATGAATGGTATGATGACATTGTTTACCACCTGCTGAATCATAAGTCTCCCTCACATTTGAACCCAATACAAAAGAGAGCTTTGAGAATGAAGAGTCACCAGTTTATGCTTCAGGGAGCTGTGTTGTATAGAAAGAACCATGATGAGATTTATTTAAGATGTGTTGGAAAGGAAGAAGCAAAGCAGATCATTGAACATTTTCACAGTAACTTTGGAACTAGTCATGGAAGCAGTCTAGCTATAGCCCATCAAATCTCGAGGGCGGGATATTATTGGCCTACATTATTCAAGGACGCATATGAACACGTGAAGACATGTCACACATGCCAGGTAGCTGTGGTGCGTGAATGGAATCCCGCCATGCCGCTACAACTTGTGATTGAAGTAAAACCTTTTGCTAAGTGGGGGTTAGACTTTATTGGTCCGATTAATCCACCCTCATCAGGACAACACAAATAGATCCTGGCTGCTACAAATTACTGCACCCGGTGGTCAGAAGCTCAGTCTCTTAAACAATGCACAACAAAGGAGGTCATCAAGTTCCTGGAAGAGAATATTATCACTCGATTTGGATGTCCACACGCTTTGGTGTGCAACAATGGCTCCGCATTTACATCTTTGAAGTTTTCAAACTGGGCATTTGAATACAAAATAACATTGATGTTTTGATCGAACTATTATTGCAAGGAAACGAATTGGTAGAATCGACAAACAAGAACTTGTTAAGTACAATCAAGAAGTTACTAGACAAAGAATCCTAAAGGTTGCCATACACAATTGAGATTTGCCCTTTGGGTTGACAAAATAAGAATCAAGAACTCCTGAGCGACGTCTCCCTATCATTTGGTTTACGGACAGGATCCAGTTTTCCCAATTCAATTGAGAATCCTAACATTGCAGTTTATAAAAGAATACATGGAAGGTGAAGATAGAGTGTAGACACGTTTGACCCAATTATTGCACTTAGGAGAGAAAAGAGATCCAACACTGAAAAAGTTTTCAAAACATCAAGGAGTGGTTAAAAGATGGTTGGACAGAGTGGCGAAAGTTAAAGATTTTCGGATTTTAGATCTGGTTCTCTGCTAGGATAAGGCACATGAAAAGAAAGGTGATCATGACAAGTTTGATAATTTGTGGATGGGCCCTTATAAGATTTCCAAAATACTGGGAGATAATGCATATAAGCTAAAGACTCTGGCAGGAGAGAAAGTCCCTTTGCTCATCAATGGATAGTTCCTCAAGCATTATTTCCGTCCCTTAGTTTCCTTCTAGAAGCCTACCTTGTACATAGTTAGTCTAGGTTTCCCTTTTGTTCCTTTTTTTGGTTTCTTGTTTGTTTTGCTTTTCCCTTTGTTTTGCTTTTTAGTTTAGAGGGGATTTTGGTTTGCTGCCCTTGCCGTTCTTTCTTGTTTGTTTTCGCCCTTTCCCTTGTGGGATTTTGGTTTGTTCATAGTTTGGGTTGGTTTTGTTTTCATAGTTTAGGGTTTGCTTTACCCTGAGTTTGTTTTCTCAAGTGGTTTTGGTTTTCTTTCCCTTTGGTTTTGGTTTTGGTTTTCGCCAAGTGGCCTGGAGGTTTGGGAGTTTTCATTTGCGAGAAGGCATTGCGTGTCTTTCTAATTTCATCTGGAGAATCCATTGAGTTTTGTTTATCTCATTTCCTGTATGACTATTTATGAAGATGTTTAGAAGTTGAGGTCGTCTTTCTTATGTTTATCATTAGGTTAGAATGCATACTTGACTGAGAAGGTTAATCATATAATTTGTCACGACACTTGAACTATGAGATTGCTATATCTTTCACACCTAATCAATTGCTCCGAGTCATTTTGAATTCTTTGGGAGAGGTCATGGCTTGTGAAAAATTTTAAATCTTGCTTCAGTGCCATTTTAATTTCCTAACCCATAGTGAGCTTCGTTTCTCATGAGCCAACTAAAAAGAAAAGAATACAGTATCGATAAGAAAGTTTCATGATGGGAAAGTGAGTTGGTTTGGGTAGTGGGTTTTCTCCCCATTGATCCTAAGTTCAGCTCTTGAACCTTGATATTTAAAAGATGATTAACAATCAAATATTGGCTTTGGGAGTACGCGGAAATCTCTTCAAGTGTTTGAAAGAATAATTTGCTTAAGTAGAGCAATCTCCGTGGGTATTATAGCGACAACCTCGTCGGGGTTATCGACGCCTGACTGGCAGTGGGGCAATGTCTAGGATGCTTTTGGAGTTAAGAGGGATGTATAACTTGTCATGGCTAATCTCAGGGATTTTGAGTGGTCTTGTTGAGCGGGAATTAATGCATTTGCATACAAGCAATCACAGACAAAAGGTGTCTTGATCTAGTATATGATTCTCCTCCCCTTTTGAGTTTGTTTTCTCTCTTCGTGATGGCATAAGATTTATTAACCAAAGATTCTGAGTTTGGATTAAGTTTTTATCCTTGAAATGTTCTCAACATTTCACCCATGGAGTCGCTAGATGTTGTGACCTATTCACACATCGCCCATTTGAAATGGGACCCTTTCTTTTTGGTTTGCTTGCCTCCCCTTTTGGTTTTGCTGTTTAGGTAGCTCTAGCTCTGCCTCCTCGTTCCTCGTGATCCAATTGAGAAATGATGATGTCTGCTAAGTCTTGAAGAGTGGTTTCTCTTTAAAGCTTTAGTCTTGAAGAGTTTCATCCCCAAAAGACCTCCAAAAGGAGAAGGGAGATAAGGTGTAGCTGAATTTGAGAAAATCGGGCACTGGGTGCTTCTTTTGTACTTGAGAATGCCCACCAAACATTCAAACTCAATTGATTTAAGTGACTAAGTGGCTAAGTCCAAGATGTGGACAAATGTTGGAAATCCCCCTATAAGAATAGATTCACGCCCAACTAGAAACAAAGGATAGGCAAGAGGATGTGTTGAAGGCTGAGAAAAGCACAAAAGGCATCAAGAAAATCACTAAGTTAAATGTTGCTTAAGAGTGCGCCCAAATTCGAAGACCTCAAACAAATGTCAGAAAGAATTTAGAATTTACTAATCTTTGAAAAATGTAAGAACAAAGGGAATGCAAGAAATTTGTTTCTAATTGTAAAATCTTTCATTAAGCAGCAATCATGCATACTAGAGAAATCTGCTTCAAAATATAAGTCCATCTTTGTTCCAGCACGCGCTCATGAGCATTGGAAATCTTACCTAAAGGAAATGTGTGAAGGAGATGTAGTCCTCTGTGATGGTCTAAATGCACTCTCAACACCCGTCAAAAATCCTTCTCAAGCAAAACCCCGACCATCCATATTTTGCACCCAACGACATGGAAGCGAAAGTACAGTAAAGAGCAACACAATGATGAGTTCCGAATGGGCGCGAATTTTCAGCCAACAAGGAATTCCGCTTGATGTCATACTCTTGAACGCATATCATATGGGACAGAGAAGAATTCCTAAGCCTCAAAGTTTCACCCAGTGCGTAATCTGCGCTTGGAATACTAAAGATGATATGCACGGAAGCCTCAAAATTGTGCTCGAGCATGTTTCCAAATAGGTCTTGAAGTGCAATATGATGGAAAATCTTTCAGACATGTAGCGGAACACCATTATTATGGGAGATACAAAATGTGCTTTGAATACAAAGGAGTTCGTTGTCCTGGCTTGACTCACCCCGTAAGCACAGAGTCATGGTTGGAAGGGAAGGTTTCGAATGACTTTTGGAAAATCAAAATCCATAACCTTAGCCTAAAGTGCGCCCAATGTGATATGCACCTAATGAAAGAAATCGTTACAGAGAAGTTCCTACCCAAAATCACAAATGGTGCTCAAAAGGCCAATTCTAAATGTGATGAAGGATCGGGGATTTGTTCTTCGTGAGTTATAATCCACAGTCAATGAAAATATGTGCTCTGTGCGCACATGCTACTCAGAGAAAATGAAAATCTTGCTTGATAAAAGAAAGAATCCCGACTCATCCAAGGAATCCACAAGGAATTAAAGAAAGTCGTCTTCAAAATGATTTTGTGGAGATGAAAAATCTGTTTAGAACAAGTCTCAGTTTATGCTCCCAGCACGGTTTCTTCACTATCATGGAACCCCAACCAGGCGAAGTCCACAACAAAAACAAAAAAATCTGCCCAACGTGATTCGCACAGGGGCAGGGAATTGAAAGCTTGGATGAAATGGTCTCCGAAAATATAAAATGAAAAAAAGGAATAGTCCGCCACTAGCTCCAATTTGTGCTCAACGCATTCTTCACAAAGAGGGGGAAAGTTGAACAAAAATAAGGACCCGCAGATGCCTTCTATACATGCCAAACGCGATTTTGACGTAGTGTGGGAATGTAAATTTGAGAAAACTTCGCAATGGAAGACCATATGCGCTCAAGCACATTTTTACGGTAGTCAAGGAACACCAAATAAACAAAGAATCTTCTTATAAGCCCAAAACATGCCCGAGCGCGATTTACATGTAGTCACAAATTGATGGAATACGGAAGAAAGTCCACAAGAACTCCAAAATTGCGCCTGAGCACGATTTTGATGAAGTCATGGAATGTTTTAAAAGTGAAATAGTCCGCAAGGCCTCCTCATTCGCGCCCGAGGACGAAACCGATGCAATGAAGAAACTTTGCGGGAGAAAGGAATTCATGATCATCCCTCATTCACGCCTTACACGGAATATTTAATAAAAGAAAGTCCATTGTTGCCTTCAAAACACGCTCAGTGCGAATTTACCTTAGTCAAGGAAATAAAAAAATATGGATTGAGTCTTTATGTGCTCAGACACAAAAAAATACAAGAGGGGGTTCAATGATTTAGAGTATGGAAAATTTTTGAAAAAATTCTTCACTTTAAACTACATGCGATGAGAAGGTTCCTAGAGTTTTAAAGTCTTTCACGGGCATGAGAAAGTTCGATGATTTGGGAGAACTAAATTTGCTTGAGTTTAAAAAAATGAGGCCAAGTCTTGACATGTGAAATTCTTCTAAAAGCACTCAAGTTGAGATTTAATGAGGCATGAAAAAAATATACGAAGTGAATTCAAGTTGACATTAGAAATTCGTCAAGTACAAAATTCAAGCCAAGGCCGAAGTTGAAGTCTGGAAAGGCGATAAAGTGAAGATAAATCGATTTTGGGGATTTAAAAGCAAAATTAATTAAATATTGAATTTTACTTAATATTTAATTAATAAATTAAAAAAAAATCAAAAAAGAAAAAAATTGGTCACAAAATTGAAAAATGGAATAAATCGCTTTTTGAGTTGTGTTGGAAAAGAATATAAAATATTGAGATTTATTTTCAATAATTACTTTTAAATTTTAAAAAAATAAAAAAATGAATGAGCATAATGGATTTTCATGATGAAGTCAAAACTCCCAAATTGGCATCTTTCTAAAAAGCAAGAGCAAATTAAAGACAAGTGGTGCTTTATAGGGAAACTTGGAAGAGAAGTAAAAGCAGTTGCCTAAGTTTAGACCACAACCATTATAACAACTTTTTCAGGGTAAAGTCTACATAAGAAAACTCTTCCCATTTCATTCTCACACAGAAGTTGAAGAACAAGTTAAGAGGAGTTTTTGAAGATTCGAGAGAATTTGTGAGAAGTTTTTGAAGAAGCCGCACAATATTTTCAGCTAAGAAAAACCTTGAGGAGAGAGAAAGTTGGTGAAAAAATTTAGAAGCCGTGAACTTTAGAACGAGATTTATTGCAGTAAGTTGGAAAACTCTTAGAGAAAGCATAAATTTTTGGAGGAGAGAGAATCTTGTTCTGGAGAGAAAGTGGAGAATTCTTTTTTGATAAATTTCCAAAGTCTTCTCCTACCTGGACAAGAAATTGGGTTTGCTTTTTTCCATTTCTTGCATGATCCTATGTATGTTTTAATTCTGTTTTGCAGGAAGGTGAAATGGTAGAACCCAAAGGAACGAGTTTGACCAGGAAGCAATTGATCAAGAACGAGTAAAGAGAGTTTTATCCTAAATCTAGGATCGTGTTGAAATGGGTAGATGTTGGTGATACAAATCTCAAATGCCTTGATATGAACGAGTTCAACAGGAGAATGTTTGGATACAAGGATCACAAACCGAAACACTTGGCTACCCAGATTGTGAACAGTGGGATTGTCGCTGGAGCAGGTTTCCTTCCAATTTTTAAACATGTAGAATTGATCGTGGAATGTGCAAGACACTACAATCCAAGTGACAGAACAGTCAGAGATTCGGATGAGAAAGTCATAGCAAATCTTTCTCCACCTGCAATCTCAAACGTGTTAGGAATCCTTGCATTCCGAAAAATGGTATTGAAATCAAAAGAGCATGCACTCAAAGTTTTCACTAACGGGGTTCAACATTGTGAGGGTGTCATAAACAGTAAGGGCCCATTTGGGTGTTGGAATACCAAATGCTGGATATAGTCAATTCTGGAAGATGCTGCAATTCTGGAAGATACTTATCTTGAAAATGATTTTCAGAATATGGGCTGGACCCGTTTCACCCGGAAGATGACTGAGAAGATGCATAAAGATTTTTAATTGTTTGTTTCTTAATTTCTTTGAATACGGTTAATTAATAAAAAAAATTTAAATATAATACGAAAAACCCAAATTTTCATGCTCCTGCAACAATTCTATGTTCTTATATGTGTCAACTATACTACTCCAATTCAAAATTGCTTAATAATATTAATTATATATGTGTGTGTGTATATATATATATATACATGTGTGTATATACAGATATATGTGTATATACACAATATACACATATATGTGTATATATAATATACACATATATGTGTATTATGTGTATATACACATATGTATGTATACTGTAATGTCCCCAGTATTCCGGGTTCATTTTTATTAAAGGTAAACTTGCAGAAGAGATATTAGCAAGAACAATTTGAAGATAAATATATACAAAGAAAACTAATTAACTAGATATCTACCCCATTA
>MU227031.1:726135-738394 GCA_018584345.1 Thuja plicata
TTTCTTTTTATAATAAGTTTAAATCTTTAATTAAAACTTATTCAAGTATATATCGATTTTATTTGTATTATTATAATATTTTAATATTATAATTTATTAAATTCGTATTTAAAAAGGGGACATTACATATACATACATATGTATGTATACATACATATATGTGTACATATACATACATGTGTACCAAAGTAACGAGAACTGGAATCGGATCGAAATCGGCAAGGCCGCGAATCGGCCATGAATCAGAATCAAATCGGCCACAAATCGACAAATTTAAAAAACCCTAGAAATTTAGAGATTTTATCAATGTAAAACTTATTTCATGCACCCTTTATTGAATATAACTTAAACACACTATAACATCATCAAATAGAAGCTAACATACATAAACAAGGAACATAAATGATAAATATTAAATCCATCATATACGTTACACAAAATGTAAATTGTAGCTGAAGTAAATAGAAATCATAGGATCATAATGAGTCAACTCATAGAATGTATGTAAGATGAAGATCCATAAGACATCAAATCATAAATGTATGTAAACAAAATGAAAAAAATGAAACGTATGTCTATCAATATCTGTAAACAAAATGAAAAAACAAGGCTCTAGCTCAAGCCTCATCATCATCCTAATCATCATCCTCAAGCTCGGCCGAAGTGTCACCCTCAGCCTTCGAGTATCATGTCTGCCTTCTACAAAAGCGTCTAAGGTAGGTCCTAGAGGACTGCTGAGCCATAGCCCCCGCATGTAAGATGGACTCACGAACAACATTACTAGGGCCTGTGTCTGTGCGTGCGCGTTTGCGTCTGCTAGTGCCTGAACATGCTCTAGCCGCCTCCTCTGCCATGGCCATAGCCTCAACCTCTATCTACCTGGTCAACCCACTCATGGTTTGCGTCAGTGAAGACCGGATTCATAGCCTCAGTGAGCCACTCTAATTCTGGATCAATCTCCTCCAAAATGATTGGAGAGGAGTCAGCGCCCAAAATTTGTCTGATCCTAAGACAGAGGTTGTAATGCACAAAGACAATATCATTTAACCTCTGCACAGACAACTAATTTCTCCTCTTCGAGTGGATATGCTCGAACATGGACCAACTGTGCCCACATCCAGAAGCGCTTCTTGGCTGACTCAGAATACAAATGACAATTTTCTGAAGTTTTGGGGTTGTGGGCCCAAACATTTGCCACCATTTATCTGAAATAAGGGGAAACAAAAACAATTAGTCTCATTTACAACTTTAAAATTACAAAATCAAAACTTAAAATGCACAACTTATAAGCCATAAACTTAAGATTCAAGAATATATTATTTTTACCTGGCTGTATTGTTGTTCGAGCATCTATGGCCATCCTGCCAGAGAAAATTCACCCTTCTTTATTATTGAATTTGTCTAGTTCAATGGTTGCAGCTGCGCTATCCTCATCACTTCTCAACCTCTGAATCATTGTTTATAGGCCGGTGAGAACTTCCTCATCCGCCTTGAGGTCAGGACAAAAACAAAATGCTAGATTCAGATAATAAGCTGCTGCATGGATGGGTCGGTGGAGCTGATTCTGCCATCTCCTATAAGTGATCTCCCAAATAGGGGCATACTTCTCCTGCACTCTTGCATACTAGGCTCTAATGGCCTCCTTGGCCCTATTCATGCCCTCATATATGTAGCCCACAGAGGGCTTCTATTAGAATAACTGAGAGGGGGGGGGGGGGGGGGAATCNGGTGAATCAGTGGCCTAAAAAATATTCCAATAAATTAACCCAAAAAACTTAATAAGACAATTATAAGCCTCTAATTATCTTCAGTCCTACAAGATGTATGCCTTGAAATAATCTTATCAAATAACTACTGCTCGGAGTTCATTGTTAAACCTTATTCTTAAGCTTTACCAATTAGCAGTCTAGCATTTACCGAAATACAGTAAATAACTTAGTGTTTACCGATCAATCCTATTTTAGTAATGTGTAAAACAAAACATCAAAGCAATGACTCAAACACATTTGACACATGAATTTTTAATGTGGAAACCCTGTTTAGGGAAAAACCACTTGGGACCGGTAACCGAAAATTTTCACTCTTCTGAAGTGAGCTCAGTGAAGAGCCAACGTTGTTAAAGGTTACAAACACACTGTTAAGTGCGACCTTGTTAGAGGATTTATCACTAACAGTTAATCACTTGATATCTGACATTTCACTATGCTATCTTCATGAATTAACCTTTTGATACTCCTTGGCATGTATCTCAATATATAAAGGATTGTTAGATCCTGCTCGGTTAAGAGACTTTCTGAATAAATGGTTAAACTGAAACAGTATATGATTTGTTCATATAAACAACTTAATCTTGCAGATGTTCAGATCTATTGTAAGCTCATAATACCTTTTTGATCAATGTTTCTTTTCAATACCTTTGCTCCACTTCTTTCTGCTCGGTGATGCTGTCCTTCTCTGTTGCTCGGTGTCCGCAGAAATTTTTAGCTCTGTTCTTTAGCTTGATTGATCAAGACTGTATGCAGTCTTTCTTCACCAGTATTCTCTTCAACATCCTCTTCTATATTCACCCCTAATTCATAATGAATTAGCTTGTCTCTTTTATAGACATGATTTCACCGTTTCTAAGTCCTTGACTTTCTTGTTCTTGGTGTGATCCACAATTCTCGCCTTTCTTGCTTAAAAGCTTACTTCAGTTTTATCCCGTAGATTTCTCTTTAACAACTGGAATAAAACAACTTTAAAACTCTAGCTTATCTCTGGCTTTTAACTTGTTGATGAAAACAATGTTAGCAACCAGTTAACTCCTTATTTAGCTCCTGCCCGCTACGTCTTTTGTCATTTCTGAACTTCAGTTCTTTTTCGGTGTTTAAATCCTTGTTAGCTTCGGCCTTGACTTCAGTTGTTCTCGGGTATCTCTGTCCGTCGTGGTTGTCTATTCGTCGGGTAACACTGTGGTTCTGTTCCTCGGTAATGCTTGCTCGGGTTTCTTGCTCGGGTATCACTGTGACTCTTCTCTCGGGGTTCTCTATCCGTCGGGGTGCACTGTCCGCCGGTGTTTGTTGTCACTTGGTGTATATTGAACTTTTATGCATTACTGATAGCATAACCTTTATCTCTCTGGTTCTTTGAAGTCTTTGACACTGTATATAACCAATTGGATTATATCAAGTTGACATTAATGACAATACAATACATTAACTGATTTAATGTCTTGCATTAACTTTCTGCAGCTCAGTGATCATCAACTTAACATCTTCATAGAGGGCTTCTCCCCATTAGCAGTTTGTAGGAGAGATACGAGGGGCTCAATGACCCGCATATAATGTAAAAAAAACATGAGTCAAAACTTAAATATAAAACTAAAAGTAAAACTAAATCATTAAACAATTAAATAATAAAATAAATACTAAATGTTAAATTGTAAGAAATTTACCTCTGAGTTTTTTAGCAGGTTTCCAAAAACCATCCTCATCGAAGATGCAATATTCCACTTCTACCCCTGCAGTGGTTGTAGCATAGGAAGATGTAGTCCACTCCCGCCCAACAAACATGCTCCTCAATTCTGCCCTTGATGTCAATAAGGATTGCAATGTGATGAAATTCGAGGCAAACCTCGTGATGTCTAGACGAGCTAACTCCTTGCCTCCTGTGTAGTCCATCATTGTGCTAAGGACGAATGCATGATTGTAGATAAACTTGCATATATTTTGGGTTCTTTCTACGCATGATTTGACCCACTCAAGCTTGCCAATTTCCTCCAACATGAGGTCAAGGCAATGTGCCGCACAAGGAGACCAAAATATGTTGGGGTGCCTCTCCATCAAAAGTTTACTTACAATATTTTAAATTAATAAGAAATTTAAACATGTTAGGAAACTTAGAATTAGAAAAGTTCAAATTAATTTATTTTCAAAACATGAAAAGTGAAAAGTTTACTTGCAGCAACATAACTTGCTGCATTATCCCTCACCACCTGCACCATATTTTCTTCCCCCACCTCTTTTATGACTTCCTCAATAACCTCACATAAGTATGTGGCATTTTTGATATGAGCGGAAGCATCAATAGTTTTGAGGAACATGGTATATACTACAAAACAATGAATTATCATGGATCATCAACAAATTAGCAAGCAACAAATCAAAATTTAAATTATTCAATCACGATTCACAATTCACAATGCATGTAGGAAAGTAGAATAATCAATCACCTCCACAGGAAACAAGAAAATTGAGGAGTGTTCTATTCCTCCTATCCGTCCAACCATCAGTCAGGATGGTGCAACCCTTTTCGGTCCACTCCTTTCGGTGGTCCTCAAGCTCAACCTTCATATCTTCTACCCATTTCATCTAAGAGGTATCCACTCAACTCAGCCTCAGTTGGGCCTTTAAACCACGGACCACAAATAACAACCGCATCTATCATGTTTTGCCAGTAAGGAGCCCTGTCACAAATAGATTATGATTAGAAATTTAGATGACAAATCATTATGTAAAGTGAATCTATGATTAGATATAATTAAAATTTAACTTCAAACTTAAAGAAAACAAATAAAAAAGAATCAATTACTCGGCTGCAATAAATTGAATGGGTAAAAAAGATGAATTGCAAAAGTACCAAAATTTGCAAATTTATTTTCTAGCAGCATCATGAATCTCCTTGTTCAAACTCATGCCCTCAAGCGTGGGTTATGAGTCAGGAGTAGTGTGGGGCACAAAGTAACTATCCAATCTGTTCCACCGCACTCTAGGTTGCAATAGGCTGAACTCAATCTTAGTATAAGAATGACTAGCACTAGCATCAACACTAGCATGAGCACTAGCACTAGGACGAAAAGGAGGCCTGGAAGAACCCTCTCCAACACAACCTACAGATGCAAATGCGGCTGCGAGAGCATGAGAGCCAATAGCCCTTAACTCTTCAAGTTGCCTTTTCTTATTTAATTTCTCTTGTTCATATTTTTCTAATGCCACTAAACAAGTGCGTTTTGCCTTAAAAGTTTGTTTAGTGCAAATTGTACTATCATGTCCAGGTATGACAACAATGTGGTATTTGATCTATAAATGCCACTAGAATTTATATCTTTACAAAATATACATTTTGTTTGAAATTTTGTTCTTCTAGGAAAGTTTTCAGTACATTTTTAACATTCATCTTTTTTACCCATTGTGGAAAATGAAAGTTAAAACTGATGCAATAAGAAAGTTCAAGTAAAACCTCAAAGTTTCAAACTAATAAACAAAACAACAAAGCTTAATTTGCAATTTAGTAAAAGTAAACAAATTCAAGATTTGCAAATGGAAACTAAAAAAATTTCACAAAAAATGAATAATACATTAACATACAAAAAAAAATCAACACTTACCTTTTGCAAATGAGTTGAGGAGTGTTGCTATTGACTCCTTAATGCTCCCAATGTTATCTTATGGCCTCCCCAAATGAATTTTTTATTTCTTTGGTGGTCTTCCTTCATGCTGGTTGCAAACCTGTGGTTTTTCTTTTCTCTTCTTCTCTCTCAATTTTCCTCTCTTCTACTCATGCTAAACAATTAGAAGACCCTTTAGGGTTAAAACAAAGAGGAAAGGCAAAAAAAAAATTAAAAAAAGGTGTTTTTTTTTAAAATTTCTCTTGACTTTTTATCAAGCCGCGTGGGCTGATTTTTTGCGATTTATGCAGACAATTTTGGTATTTTTTGGATGAATCGCTGAATTGGCGATTCATGGCGATGAAATCACCAATCTGGTTAAACGATTCAAAAAAAATTGCAAAGCTCGAATCGGATCCCCAAACTGGCAATTCGCGCAATTTCTGGGCGATTCTCGTTATTCTGATGTGTTCATATACATACCTATGTATATAACGAGAATTGCCATGAAATCGCCGAATTGCCGGTTTGGCGATTCGATTCAGCCTGGCCGATTTTTTTTGAACCAATGAATCAGATCGCGGACTTTTTGGGCATGAATCGCTTGAATCGCTGATTCACCAATTCATGCCAAAAATCGTATGAATCACTTTCGTGAATCGACCGAAATCGACCGCGCGGATTCAAGTAAAGTCAAGTCAAAAATATAAAAAAACACATTTTTTTAAAATCTTATTTTGGTCTTTCCACTTTGGTTTAACCCTAAAGGGTCTTCTAAATGCTTAACATAAGTAGAAGAGAGGAAAAGTGAGAGAGAAGAAGAGAAAAGAGAAACCACAAGTTTGCAACCAGCAAGAAGAAAGAGCACCAAAGAGATCAAAAATCCATTTGGGGAGGCCATAAAATTGCATTGGGAGCATTAAGGAGTCAATATCAACACTCCGCAACTCATTTGCATGAGGTAAGTCTTGATTTTTTTTTGTTAGTGTATTATTCATTTTTTGTTAAATTTTTTTAGTTTTCATTTGCAAATCTTGAATATTTTTAAGTTTTACTAAATTGCAAATTAGGCTTTGCTATTTTGTTTATTAGTTTGAAACTTTGAGGTTTTACTTGAATTTTTTTATTGCAGGAGTCTTAACTTTCATTTTCCACAATGGGTAAAAAAGATGAATGTTGGAAATATACCGAAGACTTTCCTAGAACAAAATTTCAAACGAAATGTATGTATTGTAAAGATATAAATTGTGGTGGCATTTATACATTCAAATACCACATTGTTGCCATACCTGGACATGATGTCACAATTTGCACTAAACAAACTGCTGAAGCAAAACACACTTGTATAGTGACATTAGAATTGAACAAGAGAAATTAAATAAGAAAAGACAACTTGAAGGGTTAAGGGCTATTGGCTCCCATGCTCCCGTAGTCGCATTTGCAGCCCCATCTACATTTGCATCCGCATTCGCATCCGCATCCGCATCCGTAGTTTGTGTTGGAGAGGGTTCTTCCAGGCCTCCTTTTCGTCCTAGTGCTAGTCGTTCTTATACAGAGATTGAGTCTAGCCTATTGCAGCCTAGAGTGCGGAAGAACAGATTGGAT
Source organism: Thuja plicata (assembly GCA_018584345.1). NCBI lineage: Eukaryota > Viridiplantae > Streptophyta > Pinopsida > Cupressales > Cupressaceae > Thuja > Thuja plicata. The sequence continues at coordinate 733,106 of MU227031.1, forward strand.
AGTTACTTTGTGCCTCGCAATACTCCTGGCTCATAACCCATGCTTGAGGGCATGAGTTTGAACAAGGAGATTCATGATGCTGCCAGAAAAGAAATTTGCAAAGTTTGGTACTTTTGCAACATTCCATTTATTGCAGTCAGGTAATTGATTCTTTTTTATTTGTTTTCTTTAAATTTGAAGTTAAATTTTATTTATATCTATTTGTTTAATCATAGATTCACTTTACATAATGAATTGTCATCTAAATTTCTAATCATAATCTATTTGTGACAGGGCTCCTTATTGACAAAACATGATAGATGCGGTTGCTATTTGTGGTCCGGGGCTTAAAGCCCCAACTGAGGCTGAGTTGAGTGGATACTTCTTAGATGAAATGGTAGAAGATATGAAGGTTGAGCTTGAGGACCATCGAAAGGAGTGGACCGAAATGGGTTGCACCATCATGATTGATGGTTGGACAGATAGGAGGAACATAACACCCTTCAATTTTCTTGTTTCCTGTGGAGGTGATTGATCATTCTACTTTCCTACATGTATTGTGAATTGTGAATCGTGAATCGTGATTGAATAATTTAAATTTTGATTTGTTGAGTGCTAATTTGCTGATGATCTAGGATAATTCATTGTTTTGAAGGATATACCATGTTTCTCAAATCTATTGATGCTTCCGCTCATATAAAAAATACCACATATTTATGTGAGGTTATTAAGGAAGTCATAGCAGAGGTGGGGGAAGCAAATGTGGTGCAGGCGGTGAGGGATAATGCAACAAGTTATGTTGCTGCAGGTGAACTTTTCACTTTTCAAGTTTTGAATATAAATTTATTTGAAATTTTCTAATTCTAAGTTTCCTAACATGTTTAAATTTTTTATTAATTTAAAATTGTTGTAGGTAAACTTTTGATGGAGAGGCACCCCACCATATTTTGGTCTCCTTGTGTGGCACATTGCTTTGACCTCATGTTGGACGAAATTGGCAAGCTTGAGTGGGTCAAATCATGCGTAGAAAGGGCCAAAAATATATGCAAGTTTATCTACAATCACGCATTCATCCTTAGCACAATGAGGGACTACACAGGAGGAAAAGAGTTAGCTCGTCCAGACATCACGAAGTTTGCCTTGAATTTCATCACACTGTAGTCCTTGTTGACATCAAGGGCAAAATTGAGGAGCATGTTTGTTGGGCGGGAGTGAACTACATCTTTTTATTCTACGACCACTGCAGAGGTAGATGTGGAATATTGCATATTTGATGAGGATGGTTTTTGGAAACCTGCTAAAAAAATCCTTGAGGTAAATTTCTTACAATTTAACATTTAGTATTTATTTTATTATTTAATTGTTCAATGATTTAATTTACTTTTAGATTTATTTTTAAGTTTTGACTCATATTTTTTTTACATTATATGTAGGTCACTAAGCCCCTCGTATCTCTCCTACGACCTACTGATGGGGAGAAGCCCTTTATGGGCTACATATATTAGGGCATGGATAGGGCCAAGGAGGCCATTAGAGCCCAGTATGCAGGAGTGCAGGAGAAGTATGCCCCTATTTGGGAGATCATTTATAGGAGATGGCAGAATCAGCTCCACCGACCCATCCATGCAGCAACTTATTATGTGAATCCGGCATTTCGTTTTTGTCTTGACTTCAAGCCGGATGAGGAGGTTTTCACCGGCCTATATACCGTGATTCAGAGGTTGAGTAGTGATGAGGATAATGCAGCTGCAACCTTTGAGCTAGACAAATTCAATAATAAAGAAGGGCGAATTTTTTTTGGCAGGATGGCCATAGATGCTCAGACAACAATACAGCAGGTAAACATAATATATTATTGAATCTTAAGTTTATGGCTTAAAAGTTGTGCATTTTAATTTTTGATTTTGTAAATTTAAAGTTGTAAATGAGACTAATTGTTTTTGTTTTCCCTTATTTCAGATAGATGGTGGCAAATGTTTGGGCTTACAACCCCAAAACATCGAAAAATTGCCATTCGTATTCGGAGTCAGCCAGGCAGCGCTTCTGGATGTGAGCGCAGTTGGTCCATGTTCGAGTATATCCACTCGAAGAGGAAAAATAGGTTGTCTGTGCAGAGGTTGAATGATCTTGTCTTTGTTCATTACAACCTCCGTCTTAGGATCAGATAGATTTTGGGCGTTGACTCCTCTCCGATCATTTTGGAGGAGATTGATCCAGAACCATAGTTGCTCACTAAGACTGTGGATTCGGTCTTCATTGAGGCAGACCATGAGTGGGTTGACTAGGTAGATAGAGAGGTTGAGGCTGTGGCCATGGCAGAGGAGGCGGCTAGAGCACGTTCAGGCACTGACAGACTCACACGCGTACGCACCGACACATGCCGTTGTGGTGTTGTTCGTGAGCCCATCTTACATGTAGGGGCTGTGGCCCAATAGTCCTCTAGGACCTACCTTAGACACCTTTGTAGAGGGCACCGAGAGACATGATACTGAGAGGCTGAGGCTGCGGCCAAGCTTGAGGATGATGAGGCTTGAGCTAGAGCCTTGTTTTTTCATTTTGTTTATAGATCCTGATAGACATACGTTTCATGGATCTTCATTTTACATACATTTATGATTTGATGTCTTATGGATCTTCATCTTACATACATTTTATGATTTGACTCATTATGATCCTATGATTTCTATTTACTTCACCTAAAATTTACATTTTACGTGTAACGTATGTGATGGATTTATCATTTATGTTCCTTGTTTATGTATGTTAGCTTCTATTTGATGATATTATAGTGTGTTTAAGTTATATTCAATAAAGGGTGCATGAAATAAGTTTTAAATTGTTAAAATCTCTAAATTTCCAAGGTTTTTTAAATTTGCCGATTCATGGCCGATTCAGTTCCGATTCATGGCCGATTGGCGATTCAATTCGGCCTAGCCGTTTGCGATCCGATTCCGATTCTCGTTACTTTGGTATATATACATACATGTGTGTACATATACATATATATATGTGTGTATATACATACATATATGTGGATATACACATATATGTGTATATACAGACATAATACACATATGTGTATATTATATATACACGTCACATATAATACATATATATGTGTATATACACATATATACACATATACACATATATGTCATGTGTATGTGTATTTACACGTGTATATGTGTATATACACACACACATGTGTATATGCACATATATACACGTGTGTGTATATACACATGTATATATTACACATATACACACACATATGTGTATATAGTATATACACACATATATATGTGTATACACACACATATGTGTATACACACACATGTGTATATAAAGACATATACACATATATATGTACATAGACATATATATATGTGTGTGTATATATGCGTTACATCCTTATAGCAATATAATATACCAATGTGTTTCAGAATGAAGGTTTGGAGAAGTCACGAATCTGACGAGATATTAAATTTGGTTTTATAAAAATTGGAATTGGATTTCGAAATTCCAATTCCACCTATTTGGGTGGAAGATGCATATGCCCATTTTGGGGCAAAATTGGAATTTTGAAATTCCAATTCTAGTTTGTTTGGATAGACACAAACATGGAAGAAACAAAACTGGGAATTAGATAATGCCAATTCCAGACATATTCTAGCTACCAAACGGGCCTTAAATGGTTGCGGAAGAATAAAGCCTACCATTCCAAGCTGCCTAAGGAGCTAGTTTGGCTCGATCTTCAGCTTGAATATAGTGATTTAGTTATGATGTTGAGTAGGATTTTCGGATTCCACAATCCTATCAGTTTGAGTCATGGTTGTGGTATTTTGTTGAACAGGTGGTTGAAGGATTCAACAACATAGATTGGGCAGGACTAGTTAGAGACAACCAGAGTGAGCAACCGGTGAATCTGGAGCAGTCAAGAAATTTTTATATGAGCTCCTATGTCATCTACATGCTGGCTCGAAATACAAAGTATGATGGACTGAGGTGCAAAGGAACAATGTGAAGTGGTGCTCAACGCTTAAAGGTTCATGAATGCTACCCTTAGTTGCATTTGTATGCCAAGGATGATTATGCCCGAGCCAACGATGCCTTTGAAATGCGCATTGTTAGAACTCTTTAGAGGAGGTTGCATGTGAGACTGTCAGTTGGGGCAATGAAATTGGTGGAGTATGGAGCTTGGTTCATCCAGTTTCCTACCTTCTCCTACATCAGAGTAGAAGGATTTTCTATGCAACCATATAAACTCGAAAGATATCCCACTGATAAAATGGTCATGTTGGAGATCACTCGGCAAATTATGCTAAAATTCAGAAGGGAAAGAGGAAGTTGGGGTTAGAATTCCCAATTTCCATTGGAGAAGATAAGGTTGATATGTGCCCATGTTTGAAGACAGCTGAGAGATCATTGGATGAGTTGCATTTCTTCCATCTATCGCTTTTTCTAGGAAGGCCAAACTATGATCCGTACAACAAAATCATAACAATGGCAGGTGTGAAATGTCAACACAAAATGCACCTCGAGGATTTCTGGGCCAATGCTGCACATGAAATTGAGATAAAAAAAGGATGTATTCTAGGCTGCTGGTCAATTTGATCAGGGCATGCAAGATCTTTCGGGTGCCTGATCAAATGGAAGAAGACATGAATATGATCGAAAAGGCATATAACCCAAAGAGGGAGAAGACCATCCTTCCATATGGCTGGACAAGGAGGGAAATTTCAAACATTGATACCAGAGTAACGAGAATCGCCCTTGAATCGCGTGAATTGCGATTCGATTCACCGCTCCCGATTTTTTTGGAGCCGGTGAATCAGATCGGCGATTCTCAGGCCTGAATCGCCAATTCATGAAAAAATTGCCTGAATCGGCCTGCATGAATCGGCATGAATCGGCTGTCAAGTCAAGAAAATTTAAAAAACATTGATTTTTTAAATCTTTTTTTGTGTCTTTCATCTTACATACATTTTTGTGTCTTTCAGCTGAAAAATAACTTTCGATGCCTTATAAAATAATTAAAGTTGGTTGAGCTTTCGGGGGCGCTGCCCCCGAAAACCCCCGCGGGGCGCTGCCCCTCGACCTCGCCCTGTACTGCGACATGGAGTGCACAAAGGGCACTGCCCCTTGACCCCGTCTTGGGGGCTTTGCCCCCAAACCCCATTTATTTATTTGGGGTGGAAACTGTGCCGATAAAAGTGGGGAAAAATTAACCTTCGAGTCTTATTAGGCTCCATATAGAAGATGATGATGATGAAGAAGAAGAATATCAATAAATTATTAATCCATTAGTTG
>MU227031.1:748669-787795 GCA_018584345.1 Thuja plicata
ATTTGTAGTTTCAGCACTTGTGCATTTTAGTATTGTATAAGTCATTGATTGCCAATATTAAATAAGAAGGAAGGGTTTAGTAGTTGTATTGGAAAAGAATTGTAATTGATGAAAAGCTATTGGCTGGGAATGTACTTCTTTGTCATAATTTGATGATATATATATATATGGTACAATGATCATGGTATCTTTCTACATTATTTTTAAGAGAATAGAAGTGGTTGGATGTATGTTTGTTATTCTGAAATTTCATAGCAACAGCATATATACATTGCATGACAAGTGTTTGACAAAATTCCAAGTAAGAAGTTAAGTGGTTTTAAGGACATATCGAGTAGGGATCTTTACAATCCATCTCAACTTAGGCATCTAACACCAATCATTGGTGTAGTCACTCTCCAGACAAAGTTGATCAGCTTGAACGCTAACCAAGTGATGGGTCACTCTCATTAGTAATACTTGCTCCAAAATCAGGTTGTGTTAGATTGTCATTGATCATCTCCACTACATTTTTGGAATTGATGTCTAGAATTGTTGAAATCCAATGTTCTGAATCTAGAGACACCCAAATGGTGTTTCGTCATCAAGATAATTTATTGATCTCTTTCTTGCAAACTTGGCAAGTACTTGTGAGCAATTCTGGAAAATAGTTTACTTGTGCTTGGACATGTGACTTGAAGCATTCCAGTGAGTTTGTCACAAAAAATCACCTCAAATACTAGTGAGTATCCTACCATATGAAGACATGATTTGCAGGTATAGTGGCCAAAAATGTGGAAAACACACTAATACTCCATTGTGTTTTTCCATTTCTAAGCAAATTCACTCATGCCATTACTTTTCACAGCATTTGCAAGTCTGCTTGAGTGAATTGATCAATTTTGAAGCAGATCTAAGGAGCAAGCTTGTGCTATTTTGGGATTTTAGATGAGATTTTTTTTTCCAAGTATTGTAAAAACTTAATTTATTTCCAAATGTTAAAGTTAGGTCTTTAAACATGTTTCAAAAGCATTGAATTCAGTTTGTGTAAATTTCAATGCTGATTTAAGCTATTATTTAAATACAAAGATACTATTTTTCTCTTAGGTACAGTGTGTTGGAGCATTAATTTTTTCCATTTAGAAGCATCAAATTTACCTGTTGACATTAATGTTTCAAAGGCAAAAGTGTATTAAAGAGGTCAAAATAGGAGATCACCTTGGAAACATTCAAAAGGAACCATTTTCGCTATTTCGAGGGGACAAAAAAAACATAGGCAGCAAAACGACTTTTCGCTATTTTGCAAGTATCATATTACAAGGCAGCGAAATAGCAATTTTTCACTATTTCGTTGGTATCATGAGAAGGATAGCGAAACAACAATTTTTCGCTATTTCGCGGAGGGCATTTTTATGAGTTGCGAAATGGCGAAAAGTGAGTATTAAATAGAAGTTTGCCGAGTTACTACTTGAAGTTTAATGACAGGATTTTTGCACATTTGAAATGTCTCGTAAGGAGTATTGATGTAATGTCCCCATTTTGAGCGAGCATTGGAGTTAGTGGATTAAGCCTATCATTGGGTCCTTATAGGCTAATACTGGTGATTAGAAGACCCTGTTGTGGGTTGTGGCCCCGTTTTGAGGGACTTACTATTTATAGTAAGTCAACAGTTGGTTCCACGGAGCTCAGATGATTTAGAGGAGTTATATGATGCTCTCAGATTTTATTTCCGACATCCGGTTTGTGCTCCAAGATCCTTGGAGGGAGCTTGTATTTTTTGTAAGTCACCCTGTCAGGTTCATTCATCATATTTCATCATCAGGATCACTCTTGTGCTGTCAGATTTTGATTTTGATGCTTCCTTATTTGTTTTTGCAAGAGAGGTGAATTATGATTATTATTTAATTAAATCGGCTAAGGTTGCTATTTTTATTGGGATTGTATTTTGGGCATCTTAGTGTTATAGCTCGTTGGAACCGGGTTGAGAAGTTTTAAATCCTGAGCTCATAAAACAGGGACCTTATGTGTTAGAATATTGTTATTTTAATGAAAGGGTCTCTTTTCATCATTAAAGTGGAAAGAAATATAATAAGTTTATTATATTTCAAATGTGCACATAAAGCATAGTCTTTATTTAAGTGAAATGTGTGATTAAGAAGCTAGGGTTCAATTTCTTGTGGAGGGATTATAAAAGACATGGAGAAGAAATCGAATTCATTATTCATTATGCTATTCATTCATCCTTTTCTGGGTTTGAAATATGGAGACAAGGGTTTGGAAAAAACTTGCTGATTGAATTGGGAATTCAATTCAGTGTTTCAATCACTTTGAACATGGTGAAATATTCCAACAAATTGTGCATCATCTTAAGCTACAGGCAGTGGTTGAGAGTGTGATTAAGGAGGAGTGAATTTGTATTGTGTAAGGGTTTGATATCAGCTCATTGCTGGGCGTGGACAATTATTATTGGCAGCCATCCTCTCTTCTTCAGCCGCAGCGAATCAACTTAGCAACCTCTATCACTTGTTGGGGCTGCGGCTAGTTAGTATGAAAGCGTGGAGAGCATTTGTAGGTTTTTATTTTAATTTAATGATTTCTTTCATGAATGTAATTGTTACATATTGCAAAGACTTTTCAATTAGAGTGGAAAGATGAATTATAGATTTCAAATGGAATATGTATAGCTATTTGAGTTAAGTTGTTTGTGATGCATTTCAATTGTTTGAAAAACACAAGAAACTATATATGTATTGCTGAACAAATTAAAAGAAATCAGAATTCCAAACTTTAAGAATTTCTTGCAGTCAAATTGAAGGTTAGAGCCAGGCAGACACTTTACAGTGGTATTAGAGCAGTTTCCTGCCATCCCGTGGGGTGGAATTTATTGGGCTTACTTGTTTGACTTGAGTGATCAACACTCTTGCTTTAATTGCAATCATGGACAAATACAGGAAATCTGGAAAACATGGGAACTAGTTAGAGAATTTATTTGAGTTAAGAAAACAAACAAATGCCTTAATTAAGGATATGGAGAAGCAGACGCAAACACTGGAAAGATTAAATGCGCCTCTTTTAGATTCTGCAACTGTTGATAAAGCAACAAACTACTTGGTTTCCTTGTTCAATAGGTCCTCTTCACAGGGAAGATATGAGGAGAGATGTGAGTTGTTTACAGCTGAGACATCCAGAAATCTCCATGTTGAGTTTTCAGCAGCTGAGGATTATGATGGAGATGTTCCTGTACTTAGTGGACCAGCCACTAGTCCTATTTGCACACCTGAGGGTGGAGACTCTTTACAGGGACTTGCAGATGTGCTTGACTTGTTGGCAGATAGTGGTACTGAGTTTCAACATCCTGAGCCTACTAGAGTTAGTGACACTGATCAGGCTGGTGACATGTCTACTGCCATTGATGGTAGTCTTGCATCAGTTGGTAGCAGTATCAGCGATACTTGGTTTGATTTTATGGGCTTCAATCGTTTATGTGAGCCTGTTGATGATGTCGTGGATAGTATGAGAGTGGTGGATGTTGTAGATACTACTAGGGATTATGACATCGTGGATGATGGTGTTATTTTTGAGGACCGCGAGGAGTATTTGAGCTTTGACAGCTCCGATGTTTATGACATTTGTCGCAGTGTGGAGTCAGTACATGAGACTGCAGTCTTTTCCTGTACTGAGGATGTGAGCATGATGCTACCCAATGATTACACTCAGGATTAGAGTGTTACAGATGAGTCAGGTAACATAGATTCATGCCATAGTGTAGATGATTATCGTGATGACATAGTCATGTATGCAGCCAGAGATAGCAAAGGGTTCTCAGATAGACGATGTTGATACTAGCATTGTGGATACCTCTGATGTTGAGTGTGAGGATGATAGGTGCTGCAGTGTGTCTGGTTTTTTATATCATACATTGGGTGCGGACTTAGCATTGTCATCCGGTGGTGGAGGGTTCCAGGATCCGTTTTTACAGGGACTCACGGATGAGGATGGGGAAGCATATGAGTGGCAGGTTCCACTCCTTCAGATGAGGTGTTTGTAGAGGTACCCAGTAGTGACACCTCGTTGGTGGACATGTGCGAGGTTGATAGCGCACATGAGGATAGTGATTATGAGGTTACTTCTTCAGTGACAAATGAGGATGACTCTACTTGCAGTGAATCATGCTTGATTTATCATACCTTGGGGGAGGGCTCTGAGTTATTACTTATTGAGGATGGGACCTAGGATCTAGATTGTCATCTGGTTATAGAGGACGAGGTAGCTGAGGATTGTGATGAGTCAGATTAAGCAGTAGCTTCCTCGGGGGTAGATGAGGATGAGTCCGATGTCAGTACTCTCTTTGTAGATGTGTGCTCAGATGACAGTACACGAAGATACGATGATCTTTAGGGGAGTTTGTTGGATACAACTTCCTTCCATAGTGTGGACAGTGCAGTTGAGATTGTACATAGGAGGCCCGTTGTGCAGTCATCATGTGACTAGCTAGTTGAGAGTCAGTGAGAGAGACATTACTTCTACTCTCAAGCATTTCGATGCCGTTTGTCTGCTGTTGGTTGTTTATGGTCGGGGTGCTCCTATGGCAGATGAGCACGGTGGTGGTTACCTTTCCCTGTCAGAGATTCATTCCTTGCGAGAGGCTGTCAGGATTTTGAGACAAGATTATCTACAGTTGGTAGCCGACCGAGATCACCTAGTTGAGTGGGGGAGTACGACATATGAGGCTTTGATGGACAGAGAGGAGGAGGTGAGCGAGCTTACTTAGGAGCTTACAACGACTTCTGAGGCTTTAGGGGGCACTTAGTTGGCTCTTTAGGAGTCGCAGTTGCAGTTAGGAGAGGTGACTGTGGAGTTGGAGCGGATTTAGTCTATACCAGCTATAGATCCAGTTCAGATGCGTATAGTAGTGGTTGGTGGTGAGTCAGCTTCCACAGTTGGCAGGGATGGTTGTGTTGGGGACAGAGTTACATCCATCCTTGAGACAGATGCAGTAGATGCAGAGGAGGTGAGTGCATCAGTGGAGGACAACAAAGAGAGTTTTGTGGTATCAGGTTCTCCAATTGTTAGCACGATGATAGATGATACAGAGTAGGTTTTTGGGAGTCCTGTGGTAGCCAGTGTGGATTTGTCCGAGAGTTGTCTGCCAATTGCTGACACCACTCCCTTTGATTCCCAAGACACAGACAAGGTATCATCTGGTTTGGAGGCTAGTTCTCATGATGATTTGTTTCCTTTTGTCGGAAGCAAATCTATTCCTCTTGTTCATACAACTGATAGTGTTGGGTAGTTGGTAGTGTCGCAGGTTCAAAGGGATCGACTGTGGATTGTAGGGGAGCAGGTTGATGTTGCTTCTTATAATATCTACTGCACAGAGTCGTTCATGGAGTACTTGCTTGAGAGCTCGATTTTGCAAGAGGGTCCTTTCGGAGCTTCCGAGGGTACACTTATCCGGGGTTCTCACGATATTCAGCTTTTGGTAGGGAGAATTGTAGATACCTTGACTACAATGCTTCCTCACAGGGATTTTGTGGTTGGGTTTGCTAAGAGAGTTAGCCAGGATCCTGCCTAGCCAGTTGTTCAGAGTCAGAGATTTGAGCCATCTCTTGGTTCTCGGTTTGATTTTGATGAGCCTGTGACAGGGATTGGAGCATTTCATCATGATTACATAGTGAGGAGCGCTCATAATTTCTCTTTTGACCCACCAGTTGAGGGCTTATTTGCATGTCGGTGTGGGTTGCTGCAGGGTTATACCATTCTTCTAGGATGGGTTTACTCCATCAACAATTGATGGGGTTGGTTACTGCAAGTTAGCAGGAGGTGTCTTGTAGGGTCAGTATATCTAGCATGGTTTTATAGTGGATGGATATCTAGATTGCGGGAGTACACATGGAAGATTGGCAGGGTGTGCAGGGAGCTTTGATCTTTTAGATGGTATTGGATATCCATTCTTCCTTGTTATGGATGGCTGTGAGTTTCATCTCTACTAGGATTCAGGTAGTGATAGGTTTGGCACTGTAGATTGTGTGGACAACTATGGTTGGCATGATGATAGTGTGTTTTGGTTAACTCAATGGATGGTGATTTCATCACAAGAGTTTGCAGGTGATCGCAGGGACGTTACACCATTCTATCCTTGGGATCCGGGTGGACTTTTATGTTTTGTTTTTTGAGATTGCTTGGGGACAAGCAATTCCAGGAAGGTAGGACTGTAATGTCCCCATTTTGAGCGAGCATTGGAGTTAGTGGATTTTGCCTATCATTGGGTCCTTATAGGCTAATACTGGTGATTAGAGGACCCTGTTGTGGGTTGTGGCCCCATTTTGAGAGACTTACTATTTATAGTAAGTCAATAGTTGGTTCCACGAAGCTCAGATGATTTAGAGGAGTTATATGATGCTCTCAGATTTTATTTTTGACTTCCGGTTTGGGCTCCAAGATTCTTGGAGGGAGCGTTTATTTTTAGTAAGTCACCCCCGTCAGGTTCATTCATCATATTTCAATATCAGGATCACTCCTATGCTGTCAGATTTTGATTCTGATGCTTCCCGAGTTGTTTTCGCAAGACGGGTGAATTATGATTATTATTTAATTAAATTGGCTAAGGTTGCTATTTTTATTGGGATTGTATTTTGGGCATCTTAGTGTTATAGCTCGTTGCAACCAGGTTGAGAAGTTTTAAATCCTGAGCTCATAAAACAGGGACCTTGTGTCAGAATATTGTTATTTTAATGAAAGGGTCTCTTTTCATCATTAAAGTGGAAAGAAATATAATAGTTTTTTATTTTTCAAATGTGCACATGAAGCATAGTCTTTATTTAAGTGAAATGTGTGATTAAGAAGCTATGGTTGGATTTCTTGTGGAGAGATTATAAAAGACACGGAGAAGAAATCGAATTCATTATTTACTATGTTATTCATTCATTCTTGTTTGGGTTTGAAATATGGAGACAAGGGTTTGGAAAAAACTTGCTGATTGAATTGAGAATTCAATTCAGTGTTTCAATCACTTTGAACCGGTGAAATATTCCAGCGAATTGTGCATCATCTTCAGCTACATTCAGTGGTTCAGAGTGTGATTAATGAGGAGTGAATTTGTATTGCGTATGGGTTTGATATCAGCTCATTGCTGGGCGTGGACAATTAATATTGGCAGCCGTCCTCTCTTCGTCAGCCATGGCCAGTCAAGTTAGCAGCCACTATCACTTGTTGGGGCTGCGGCCAGTTAGTATGAAAGCGTGGAGAGCATTTGTAGGTTTTTATTTTAATTTAATGATTTCTTTGTAATTGTTACATATTGCAAAGACTTTTCAATTAGAGTGGAAAGGTGAATTATAGATTTCAAATGGAGCATGTATAGCTATTTGAGTTAAGTTGTTTGTGATGCATTTCAATTGTTTGGAAAACACAAGAAACTATATATGTATTGCTGAAAAAATTAAAAGAAATAAGAATTCCGGACTTTTAGAATTTCTTGTAGTCAAATTGAGGGTTAGAGCCAGGCAGGCTCTTTACAATTGAAATTAATGAGCATTAAATTGAATAGATTATAAAGAAGGAAGCTTTGTGACAGGAACAATCAAAATTCTGTGAGCAAAGATTGTAAAGATGCTGTTATTTCGACATGCTGCAAACATGATGTTGCCAAAGGATGAAAATGATCGAAATTTAACAATCTAAAACAGACTCAGTTCGGAAAATCAAATTTCCTATCTCCAGTCAAAATCGTATGTTCGTACATTCTGTTGTGAATTTTCGACCAAAGCCAAATTAGAAAGATAGGTAGTTATTACTTAATTTGTTGATTAGTTTATTCAAACGAAGTTTCTAATTTTAGCATAAGGTTGTGTCTCTTCACCCTAAAGGGGTGGGAAAATCATTCATCCACATATATATGTGGTGTAAAATGTAATCAAAGATATAAAAAATATAAGATAAAAAAAATGAGGAAGATGGTACTATAGGAAGATAACATGGATGGTGACTGCAACTAAAATGTAAATCAATTGTGTTCACTTTTTTGATTAATACAAAGAAAATTTGTTTCCAGTCCAAGATTGAAGAAGTAAGTTCGTTGTTTTTGATTGGATTGGTCCTTTGCATTTTCAATTACACAGAGTTTTCTCTTTACTGTTAGATGTGGGAAAATTGAAGTTTTTAATATTAGTTTTCGGGTATCAAGGGTTGTATATGAAGCTCTCATCTATACAAATCCTTGTCTAATTGGTTTCGTGCCAAGGAATTAAAATTCATTTAGACTAAAACAAATATTATTATCAATTCATCCTTGATGTCATGGGGGAGGGAATCTAAAATTGAATTGCAGAGTGTACATGGGGGTTCAAACAAAGCTTGACTACATTCCGCCCAATTAGTTGGATAAGGACTAGCCTGTGTATCCTCAAAGAAGGTTTTTTACAGTTGTATGAGCATTGAAATTCTTTCATTTCATCCTTGCGAAATATATTATCTCGTACCCAAAGCATTTTCCTTATACACAAATACCATAGTTGCACGAGGAAGGGGGTACTTGGGTACTTTGGGTACGGGTACGGCTATTTTTCAAAACAGGGGATGGGGGTACGTCAATTTTTTTTTATAATATAATTTTAATATTTTATAGAAAATCTGAAAATATGAGTCATGACATTTGAGTTTTCAAAACAAGAATAGTGACAAAGTTTGCAGATGTGTAATGTATCGCTTTTAGTTTCAGATTTGCAATATGTTCCTAAATGTTTAGATGGATAAGTTCATAACAGAGATGGCAAGCTTTAAACATGAACAAGAAGATTATAATTCATATAACGACATATTGCAAATGATTAACTTCTGACTTGAACAGCGATAAAGTTTACTAGTTTAAGTTAATCAATATTGTATCAAAGTTTCAAACCGATTACATATTGAATTAAGCTTGATAAACAGCAAGCTGATACGCAAACAAAAAACGGAAACAAAAATCAGACATCTTAATCTATCATCTAGTCGAAAACGGAAACAAAAATCAGACTTTTTTTTAATGTTTTGCAAAAAAAAATCTGCTGATGCTGACGTGGCATTTCAAGGGAGAGGGTAAAGTACCCAGCAAGTATCCGGTACGGGGATACGTGTACCAGTACCCGGTACGTGTACCAGGGGTCTGGGTACACGTACCCATGCAACTATGACAAATACAAATTCAATTACAAAGCATTCATAAGCATTCATAATATTCAAACACTAAATAATAATCAAATATTCTTATTCTGATTAGACTCGGGGAACATTTGCCATCTTGAGAAATAAATAAAGTTAAAATTCTCTATAGAAAAACACCTTTTGTGTTTGGGGTGAGGTTTTAGCCACCTAGGTTTAGCGAAGCCTAAAGTGTAGGGGAATTAGATTATTCCCGTTCGTTGGCCAAGACTGATTGAAGCAATTTGGGAGAATTGGCAAAAGCTCTTGGATTTCCAATTTTTGGTTTTGGGAACCAACAGATTGGCGACTCTGTTGGGGAGTTGTTATGAGAACAGTTTTCAGAATTTCTGGTGATAAAGACAGACTCTACTGGGAGAAAGGATTCAGAAGAGAACAAAGATTTTCCTTCTAACAAGAAGGTGGCGACTCTATTATTCAACAAAATTTTTCAGTGACTCTACTTAGGGAAAAGATCCAGAAGGAGACAAGTAAAGTTTTTCTCTTTGAAAGAGGTGACGGCTCTATTGACAAGAACCTAATATATAAAGAAATAAGTTACTACAAATTCAGATATTCAGAATGTACCAAAATAAACAACCGTTTCATAAAAGCCATTTTTCTGGATGGCATTAGGTCATTGGATCTCAGGAGATTTCAATGTATTCCTAATAAGTTATTTCCTAAACTTTCACATCTTGTACCAAAGTTTCATGGGGAATGGGATGAATCAACATTTGACCATTTGGATGTATGTTACACATTTATAGAAGATTATGAGATTCATGCAGAAGATCAGGTGATGAAATTGTTTGTCAGGACTTTAAAGGATTATGCAAGAAAAGCATATGAATCTCTTCCTACACAAAGCATCTCATCGTGGAAAGAGTTCGAGCAATGGTTTTTAGACGAGTTTCATGGCATAGTTGAAGAGGATGAGTATTTGTATACACAAGAAGAATCCAGTATCATACTATGGATTCAAAACCTTGTGCAGATTCTTCTTTCAGTAGATACGAAGAGAATGATAACCCCAGATGTGGTTACATATCCCAGATAATCAAGTGTGCATTTCTTGGTATAGCGAGAGAATTCATCAAAGAAGAGAAGGTAAAGGAAAGCGGTAATTCGTGTGTAGATGGGACATGTGAAATGGATGCAGATGTGAAAAGGGATGAGGAAAAGGAGAATGGATGCTCCATACTAAAAAACAATCAAAATTGCATTATAGAAAATGAATCCTATATGTCTTCCTTGGATGAGTTTATGAATATAAGGAGATATGAAGATGAAATTGCAGCACAAGTATTTATGAGGATGTTTAACATCTATAAAGAAATACCTGTGGATATAAAACCTTCATTACCAGATAAAATGTATGAATTAGGGATTTATTATAATCCTCAGGTAAGACTTCTTCTCAAAATTATATATGAAGGCATTTTAGAAGAAGAATCTAGTGATGTTTCAAATTTAAATATGGAAGATGAATGCACTAGTCATATAGAATATAAAAAAGCATCCATAGTTGAGAACCATGATGACACATGTTAAAATAGATAAAAATGAAGAAGATTTCATACATGGTGAGATTTGTATGGAAATGCATATCAGTGATTATGATGGTAATGGGGAGGGTCTCCTCAGTGCAGAAGAGGTTTCAGATTTATTAGACATTGAATATCAGAAACATGTTTACAGAAATGGTGCAAATTTTTTCTCAGTCCACCAGAACAAACAGACTAGTGAATTAATACACATGCGAGAGGAGGAAATTTCTGCAGATAATGAAGATATTGACCTGGTTGAAGAAGCACATGATGACACTCAAAAGGATGATGCATTTAATGAATACATGCAATCTGATCAACATATAAAAGAAGGAAAACCTAAAGGTAATTTCAATCTTCTTCAAGATCTTTTTCATGATGAAACTTCAGAAAATTCTGAGGAAAGTTGGAGTAATGTACCTTGTTTTGAAGTGGACAACACAATGTTGAAAGCATGGAAATATTATCAGAAGATGCAATCAATAAAATAGTGATGTTTCAGACTCTAATACTATAATGGCTTCAACAATGGTGACTTTCATAAAGAGGGTGTGCTTTTGCAAAGTTGTCATAATCAGAGTAGTGACAATGACACTGACTTCATGGATTTTCAAGGATATAAAGGTTTAAAATTTGTTATCAATCCCTTTGATAGGACTAAATCAAGATGTCATTCTCATTCAAAAATGAAAATATCTATGCACAATAGAAAATTTGATAACAGAGGCTGTTGTAATGTATATGTGTATAATTTGAAGATACCTATTATCAGAGAGAGAAGGTCCAGTTGGTTGGGGGAAAGTATCAACATATTTTATCAGACATATCTCAGTATTATTTTCAGATTGATGTCAATGGAATGTGATGAAAACACGATTTTTGACAGAGGCAAATATTGCTTTTGCATTTTGGTAGCCTGGGGCTACCAAATTATATATGATGTGATTTCTACACAATGACTATAACCCAATTGATTGGCACTTGGTCTGCTTCTTCCTGAGATAACTGAATTCTCTCTATACTCACAAGGAGTATACGTCCCCAGAAAGAGCCACTGTTGGAGCATTAATTTTTTTCATTTAGAAGCATCAAATTTACCTGTTGACATTAATGTTTCAAAGGCAGAAGTGTATTGAAGAGGTCAAATATGAGATCACCTTGGAAACATTCAAAAGGAACCATTTTTCGCTATTTCACAGGGACAAAAAAAAACACAAGCAGTGAAATGACTTTTCGCTATTTCACAGGGACAAAAAAAAACACAAGCAGTGAAATGACTTTTCGCTATTTCGCAAGTATCATATTA
Organism: Thuja plicata; assembly: GCA_018584345.1. Taxonomy (NCBI): domain Eukaryota; kingdom Viridiplantae; phylum Streptophyta; class Pinopsida; order Cupressales; family Cupressaceae; genus Thuja; species Thuja plicata. The sequence goes on from MU227031.1 coordinate 760,685, forward strand.
CAAGGCAGTGAAATAGAAAATTTTCACTGTTTCGTTGGTATCATTGAGAAGGATAGCAAAACAATGATTTTTTGCTATTTTGCGGAGGGCATTTTAATGAGTTGAAAAATGGCGAAAAGTGAGTATTAAATAGAAGTTGGCCGAGTTACTAGTTGAAGTTTAATGACAGGTTTTTTGCACATTTGAAATGTCTCGTAAGGATTATTGAACTGTGAGCAAAGATTTCAGAGATGCTGTAATTTCAACATGCTGCAAACATGATGTCGCCAGAGGAAGAAAATGATCAAAATTTAACAATTTAAAACAAACCTAGTTCGGAAAATCAAATTTCCGATCTCGAGTCAAAATCTTATGTTCGTACAATCTATTTTGGATTTTTGACCAAAGCCAAATCCGAAAGATAGGTAGTTATTAGTTAATTTGTTGATTAGTTTTTTCAAAAGAAGTTTTTAATTTTAGCATAAGGTTGTGTCTCTTCACCCTAAACGGGTGTGAAAACCATTCATCCACATATATATGTGGTGTAAAATGTAATCAAAGATATAAAAAATATAATATAAGAAAAATGAGGAAGATGGTACTGTAGGAAGATAACAGGGATGGTGACTGCAACTAAAATGTAAATCAATTGTATTCACTTTTTTGATTAATACAAAGAAAATATGTTTCCTGTCCAAGATTGAAGAAGTAAGTTCGTTGTTTTTGATTGGATTGGTCCTTTGCATTTTCAGTTACACAGAGTTTTCTCTTTACTGTTAGATGTCGGAAAATTGAAGTTTTTAATATTAGTTTTCGAGTATCAAGGGTTGTATACGAAGCTCTCATCTGTACAAATCCTTGTCTAATTGGTTTCCTGCCAAGGAATTAAAATTCATTTAGACTAAAACAAATATTATTATCAATTCATCCTTGATGTCATGGGGGAGGGAATCTAAAATTGAATTGCAGAGTATACATGAGGGTTCAAACAAAGCTTGACTACATTCCGCCCAATTAGTTGGATAAGGGACTGGCTTGTGTATCTCCTCAAAGAAGGTTTTTTACAGTTGTATGAGCATTGAAGTTCTTTCATTTCATCCTTGCGAAATATATTATCTCGTACCCAAAGCATTTTCCTTATACACAAATACAAATCCAATTACAAAGCATTCATAAGCATTCATAATATTCAAACACTAAATAAGAATCAAATATTCTTATTCTGATTAGACTCAGGGAACATTTGCCATCCTGAGAAATAAAAAATGTTTAAATTCGCTATAGAAAAACACCTTTTGTGTTTGGGGTGAGGGTTTACCCACCTAGGTTTAGCGAAGCCTAAAGTGTAGGGGAATTAGATTATTCCCGTTCGTTGGCCAAGACTGATTGAAGCAATCTGGGAGAATTGGCAAAAGCTCTTGGATTTCCAATCTGGGGTTTTGGGAACCAACACAGTGTAGGGTATAAAAACTAGTTACTATGCGTAAATTATTTAATGCTATTGCTAGATAGCTACATTGTAGTGTAAACAAATGGAAGAGACTAGTGGAAGCTGAACAGTTATTAATATGGTGTAAACAAATGTGGATCAACAGAACCAGGGGTTGAAAGTTTGGAGTGAAATTGTCTTGTAGGCATTATGAAAGCAAGAAAATCAGGATGAGACTGACTATTAGAAACATGTAGTTATAGTAATTGTCTTGAAATTTTGAAGGCCTCGATGAAAAATGAATTATAAATGATTTCCACAATAATATTGAGAGCTGCTTTTGAAGATCTCAACTAATTAGCTGTTTCATCATATGTAGTGCATTGTACCCACAAAAGCAAAAAACTCCAAGGATTTCCGATTAAATTCATAGGGATCAGTCCCATGGACAATTTTTCCCCCAAAAATCCCGATTTCTTGCGAATCAATCTCGTGGATGATTTTCCCAACAAAAAATCCCCTTTTTAAAAAATTCACGTTTAAATTGCATTTGAAACATTAATCAATCTCTCGACAACTTGTGAGATCCTTGAAACCTACAAAGTGGAAAAATATATTGTGAATAATGCAATTGCACAATAGTTTTAGGGCACAACTACATACGGGATCTTGTCGAGATGTGCATAGAAGGTGCAACTAGTTGCAAACTTGCAGGGAGTCAAGGCAGTGCATTTGTGTTAAAAGAAGGCAATTTTTACATTGTATAATTCACACCATATAAATAGTATTTACACAATATCCGACTAGTGCATACAAAATTCAGAGTAACGAGAATAGCGCGTGAATCGCGATTCGATTCACCCTCCCCGATTTTTTGGGAGCCGGTGAATCAGATCGGCGGTTTTTTGGCATGAATCGCCAATTCAGGCGATTCATCCAAAAATCGCCTGAATCGCCATGTGTGAACCGACATGAATCGGCCGTCAAGTCAAAAAAATTTAAAAAACACTTGTTTTTTTTATCTTTTTTTGTGCCTTTCATCTTACATACATTTATGATTTGATGTCTTATAAAATAATTAAAGTCGGTTGAGCTTTATTAAAATAATTAAAGTCCTTTGAGCTTTCGATGCCTTATAAAATAATTAAAGTCTGTTGAGCTTTCGGGGGCGCTGCCCCTCGACCCTGCCCTGTACTGCTATAGGGAACGCTGCCCCCAAACCCCCATTTAATAATTTGGGGTGGAAACTGTGCCGATAAAAGTGGGGACAAATTAACCTTCGAGTCTTATTAGGCTCCATATAGAAGATGATGATGATGAAGAAGAAGAATATCAATAAATTATTAATTCATTAGTTGAACTTAAAACAATGATACTTGAATTGATGTAATGATTTAATTTTAATGTTTTGATTCTTGAATCTTTGATGTTGAACTTGCAATTGAAGTATATGATGGTATGATCATGATTCATGATGCTATGATTACAAGTGTTTTTGTTGTTTAAATGTTTTTATGATACTTTGTGACATTCCAATCTTAACTCATGCTTCTAGGCTGCATAAATATGTAACGCATGTGATGGATTTATCATTTATGTTCCTTGTTTATGTATGTTAGCTTCTATTTGATGATGTTATAGTGTGTTTAAGTTATATTCAATAAAGGGTGCATGAAATAAGTTTTAAATTGTTAAAATCTCTAAATTTTAAGGGTTTTTTAAATTTGCCGATTCATAGGCGATTCGATTCCGATTCATGGGCGATTTGCGATTCGATTCAGCCTTGCCGATTCCGAGACGATTCCGGTTCTCGTTACTTTGATACAAATAGATGAATAATTTGTTAAATAAATTTTCAATGTGCACATCACAAGGACCTTTCAATTTGAATGCACAAAATAAGAAACATTAAATCTGTTTTATTTGGGTGGGGCTTCCATCCAAAGAGAGTATTTTACTGTTAAGTGAATGGTCTTTACTCTGAAGATATATTTAATCTTCTTGTTCATATTTGTTATTTTGTGTCTACTTTCTCTTGGTTTGATTTTATTATATTCAGATGCCAAGATTTCAGTCAGTACTGTCAATCTTCTGTCACACGTGTAGTTTTGTGTGTTCTTATCTACATCGAATGTTAAGTAAAGTTTTTGATGTGCACATCATAAGGATCTTTTAATTTAATTTAACAAATAAAAAACATTATCTATTTTTTTGCGGGGGGGCATTTATTCAAAGGTTATGATATTTGAATGGTCTATATTCCAAGGTTATATTTTAGTTCCTTATGTCTACTTCATATTTTATGTTTACTTTATCATTGTTTAATTTTGTATCTACTTCTTATCTTCATTTTCTGCACAATTAAATTGTTATTGTGAAGATTGGTTGATTATTTGGTCCAACCCACAGTTTGTACAGCAGTAGCCTTGTAAATTAGTTCTGGAAAGAAATAATTTGAATTCTTGGCTAAATGGCTTGAATTCAATGCTAATTTAGGCTCTTTGTCATGTCATTGCTTTGCTTGATGAATATGACAATGGTATAGTTCCATGTTTTTTAGTATTTTCATTACTAGAAGTGAAGAGGTAATGTTATGTGAAGATAATCTGTCTTCATTAGATTTTATCCTTCTCTCAACTTTTACAGTTGTAGTACAAAAACCCTTGGCTTCATAAAAACATCAACCTGATCTTTATATGCTGCCCAGTATTGCACCAAGATGTCCAATCTTTATGACATTAAAATCTTGGTCTTTGTGATTTTGTATGCTCATATTGATAATGTGCATATCTATGTAATTTTTGTATATCTTGTACGACTTTATATGAGTCAATATGTAAAAAATACATAATTCCTGTCCATTTGACTCTTACCTGTTTTGACAAATGGTTTCTCTTTTATCAATTGATTAGATTTTTATTTGGATGATATATTACTGGAAGTTTCTGCTTCTAAAGTTCTCAGTGAAAAATGCTTTTTTCTTTTTCTTTCTGGGATGTAAACATGTTTATTGTAGTTGTTTTGCGGTCTTACTAAGTTTTCAAAGGTTTTTGAGTTTGTTATGATAGTACAGTCTCTATGATTAAACATTCTTTTGATATTAATAATAACCTGGAATGCAGTGTTGTTAGTAGAATTTGACCATCCACTCACATCTTACAACAATACTAGAGGTTTAATCGCATATCATTCAGTGAAATGATTTATGGTTAACTTACTATTTTAGACAATTTTTTTATTTGGACAAATCATTTGTTAAACTCTATTTTAGACAACTCATGGACTAAAATCTCTATTTTATTTGTTCTCTATCTCTATGCTATGGAAATGCCTTTAAATTTCACAAGCAAGTATTTTTTCTCTCTTGTTCACCATTTTATTCCTTTTTTTTTAAATCCAATTTTTTCCCATTTAAATCCTGTTTTTTTTTCAAAAAATCGTTTACTTCTAATCTGCTGATTCTTTATCCAAAAGATTCTTGCTGCTACGATTGTACTCAGTACGAATCTTTCATATTATGTAATTTTTTTTAAAACTGAAGTTTGTTTTGTTTCACAAATTCATTATCAAATCTTGTGCAGTTTACATTATGTCATCGCCTTTTTGTCCTTTACTGTATTTGTAGAGTCATGGAATGAGATTCTCGAAGACATCCATCTTGATGTAAGAAAGGAGGCTCTCAAATTTGAAAGTTGGCTAACTCATAAAGATAGATGTACACAGATTTTGGCGTGCACATCATAAGGCAAATTTTGAAACAATATTGAGAGGTGCTTGTGAAGATAAAAACACACTTTATGATGGAAATGTCCTCATGCAAAGGTGAAGTATCGACTTTAAATATAGAGGAATTTTCTTTATCAAGGAAGACAAGGCAATCCATTGCGGGCTAAACAATGCACTTGTACAAGGCAAAAGTCATAAGCGAGTACCCAAGAGGAGGTGCACACTTCACTAAAGGTGGAGAACTTTTGAAAAAGTTGTCCCAGATTCCAGACAAGTGCTAGGCAACAAGCTCATGCCACTATGGAGAACCTAGTTTTTGTTTTTAATTTTTTTTTCTTATTGTCAGGAACTTAGGTGCACACCTATACAATGAGAATTTGAGATCAGTGATCAGACAGGAGTGTTTGTTGAGGAAGAAATAGGTCAAAGTTCTTAAATAACAACAAACAAAGGTATGTTAATGGAGGATTGGTGCACCTCACTAAGATCTGGAAAATGATCGATGTTAGGACATGTTTTAGGTGTTTGAGTGCACACCATAAGTAAAGGATTTTGTAATATTTTATACAAGGTATATTTCCAGGCTTGCACTAGGAGATAAAGGTGCACCTATCTTACCAATGCGAATACCAAGTGTGCCAAAAGGGTGAATGTCATGTTTTTATTCATTCACATGCTTTAGGGAGGTTTACAAGCATATGAACAATGTATATGCATGTGCCATAGTGAAGAAATCGTGTTAGGTCTCTTTATATCGTTTGCACATGACTAAAGCATCTAGTTTAAAGGTGCATGGAGAAAGAGAGTTTACATGCATGTATGAAGATATTGATCCACACATCGAGAAGGAAGGTATTTTGTTTTTAAAATTTTGATTTCTTGTTTAGAGGCATGTCTCGAAATAGGCACTTGCCAATACATAGCAAACATTTCTTCAAAGCATGCACACCTTATGGAAAAACATCAATTTTAAGTCAAGTTTTAGACATGCCAAGGTGTTGGGTGCTTGCCAATGAAGACTAAAGATTTTCATCCTTCTACACATGGGTGTCTTCCAATACATGATAGGAATTTCTTCAAAGCATGGACGCCTTAGTGAAAAGCATCGGTTTTAAATCCAATTTTTAGATGTGCCAAGGTGCTAGGTGAACACAAACGGAGAGCACAAGGATAAATCCTTTTTTCATATTGCAAACTTATGTACATGGATGCCTTTTAAGATATGTGTACACACTTTAGGAAGGTTTAGAAATGTTTGAACAATGTATAGGTGCATATAGAAGTCAAGCATGTGCTCCAACAAACAAAGATTTTTTATTTATTTAAAAAAAACTAGTGTAGAGGTGTGTTTCCATACTAAAAATCTTCGAATGTGTATAAAATAACAAACTAAGTCTACCCCTGTCTCTCGTTTTGTGCCTAATGACCCCGAATTTGGGCTCGAAATATCTCAGGTGGGCGGGACTCTAAATGTGTCTCCGCTTTCACATTCTACAGATGTTCCAAAGGCTCCTGCAGTAGGGGTTGGGAGTGATCACGTTGTTGCCCCTTCCATGCCTTGGGGTTCTCCTGCGGCGTTTAGGGGCTCTCCTCAGGCTGCGACTACGGCTAAAGTTGCTGCCTTACAATGTGTTGATAAGGGCCCGTTTCCAATGAGCATGTCTATTGCCCTTAGGATGTCAGTGGAGAAGAAAAAGGAGATTGATCATAATACTATTGTTTTCACCTCTCATGGAGTGATTTGCTAGTTTCGGGGCTTCTGGCCCAGCCTTCCGCAGTTGCATGTTTGGATTTCCCAAAATTGGGAGCCCCTCCTCACTGGTACTGTTCACATTTTTCCTATGGCTAAGGGTTATTTTATTGCTAAATTTGATCATGCTGAAGATAGGAATAGGATCTTGTGTGATCACTTCTCTAGTTGGGATTATAAATTTGTGCTGATCGTTAAACCATGGCATCCAAATTTTAACCTCTCTTCTGAGTTGTTCAATAAGATTCCTATTTGAGTTAGACTCCCCAACCTTCCCCTTCATCTATGGACTGACTACCTGTTAGAGGAAGTGGGCGAGGCTCTGGGGGATTTTCTGATGATGGATAAGGACTCTGATATTTTTCACTCCACTTATGTCTGTATTTTGGTGGATTTGGATGTTTCTAAAGAATGCCTAGCTGAGATCAAACTTGAATCCTCTAAGGGTTCTTGGACCCAACTGCTTGACTATGAAGGGATCCCCTTCAGATGTCGAAGATGCTTCAAAACTGGGCATGTCTCGGCTCAGTGTGGTTTAGAGAAAAAGAAAAGGTCCGCTTTGTGGTGATAGGGTCTCTCTTCTGAGCATTATACTGTTAGGAAGAAAAGCTTCTCCTAGGTGGTTGCATAGGAATCTCCGTGTCCTTCTGCTTCGCTGGATGTTGCTTGTGTGACTCCTGGGAAGAATGGTGTCAATGGCTCTTCAGCCCCTGATGGGGCTCTGGCTGGGGTCGTGGTTCTAATGTGGAGAGTGTTGCTGGAGCTATTGCTGCTGGTTCCTCCTCTCAGGACTTTGATGATGTTTCTGGGAAGAATGGTGCATCTTTGATTTCTTCAGCTTGTGACAGGGCTTTGGCTGGGGCTAGCACCTCTTTGGTTGCTAGCCCTTCTCAAATTTCTGCTAGTCCTGCTCCTCAGATTTCTGTTGGCCCTATTTCGGATCCTACTGCTGGTCTTCCCTCTCAGGGTGTGGGGACTTCTGCGCTGGACTCAATTTCTTGGCAGGTTGCTGCTACTAAGGTGGATGATGGTTGGATTACTGTCAAAGGGAAGAAATCTAAATCGCCTTAGCCCTCTTTTGATATGACCCTTTGTTCCCACAAGATTAAGACATATGATAAATCTTAATGGTTTTTGGCTAGGTTGGGCTAGATTTCTTTCTAGTCCTTTTCCAGTTTTTGGCTGCATGCTGGCTCTCCATGTGCAAGTTTTTATTTGTCATGCAGCATTTGTTTTTGGCGGTGGGTGTTTGCTGGTTCTCCCCCCTTTCAGGTTTTTCCTTGTCTTGGTCTTGTCCTGTTTCTTGTTGTGGGTGGTCTTGAATATCTTTTGTTATGGGTTCCAAGTCTCTCCAAAACCTGGTATGTACAGGGTTTCGGGTCCCTTCAAAACCTGTTTTCCACTTAATAAAAAACAAAGGCTTATTTTTGGAGGTGAATGATAACAAGCACATGAATGACGTATAGGAAAATTTGAATATAAAGTAAGACTAGAGGTGTATGTGGAATTCCTTGAGTGCTATAGGGAGAAACTCCCTGCAATATTCATGCCACTTAAACATAACCATGTTTTATTTAACTCTTATATTCTAAGATGGAAGATAGAAAGCCTATGATAGTTTGTTACGAGATTTAATTGTATTGTGGCAAGAATATCAATCACTTTGAATCCATCTCTAGAAATCCTTTTGAGCAGTTTCATAAATGTCTTACTATCCAAAATTGGTTTCTTTCTCAAATTAGTTTTCGAGATTGAACTAGAAGAGGCCCAATAACATGCTATTGAGTCAGGGGAAAATAAAAAAAGGATTCAATCAAGTCACTTGTTCCTTTAAACATTTAATAACTTCAATATGATCACCTCCTTTAAGCAAAATGTTTGCTTTCATTAATTATGTCTGTGATAGTTCTCATGTGCCTACTACACCAACAAGGCAATTGGCAGAAGTATCTTCTCCCGCACACATTTATTGCTTATTCCATACAACGAGTGAACATGATGGAGAAAGTTGTCTTGATATGCATAGATTCACATAGATTAGGATGTTGGGGTATTCCCTTCATTATTAAGGCTATAAATAAGGAAGATAATTCTCTCCCATACCATCATATCATCAAATATTGAATTTATAATATATATTAATATATTATTATCTGATTATTGAAGGTCACCCCTTAAAATTGGTCTGCTATATTTCTAGTTTTTACATTTATTTCCAAGAAATATCGTATATATTACATACACACAAATATATCATATTAGGATCATAACAAAGGTGTGAATTAAAAGACTAATAGAGTGTTCCGCGGGCATGAATTGCCCCCAAAAAAGATTCTGCTGTTTCAAGGACAGGGATGTCCCTAGGATGTTGGATGAGGATGAAACATTATCTTGCCACTCCTCTACTACCACTTGCAGGGAGAACATCCCTAGGACATCTTGTAAAAGGGGCAGCTAAGGGGATTCCTTGCCTCTAAAGAAAAAAATACTTTAAAAAAAATTTGCAGTAACAATTATCTTACTGGTAGCATTCTCATGGCCCTGGTGAACTGTTCATTTCTGGGGGTATGAAATTGTTTGTAATTGCTTGTATGGCATGGCTTTAGCAGAATTGGGTTTGCTTATCCAACTGCAGGTGCTAGCATTCTGTCAAAATAGCTTTGTAGGACCAATTTTTTTTCCCTCATGCACTATACACATATTGCTCCTAAGGGCCAAGAGGTAACTTTATGCAATGTTTTGTTCTAGTTGAGAATTTTCTCTAGATTGTGAAGAGCACTGTTGGACAAAAGTACCGCCTCTCTGTTTGTGACTCTGGAGTATACTCAAGACCAATAAGTTTTACAAGCCATTTTTTCATACGAGGAAAAAATTGCTGCATATAATCAACAATAAGTATATTAATCTCGTTCCAGTGGCCTAAATGAGAACATATTTATCATAGTTTTAACGTGTGATAAGCAAGACATGATGTATCTCAAGAAGAAGACATGGAGATATTGTCGTGGACCGCCAAGTACACAGTTGGAGAAAAAGACATGCTTCTGAATTATTGTAACTTGTGAGTCCTAAGTAGACTCAAAGCTGATCTTTCTTGTAAGGTCTGTGTATTTAAAACTACCGATTCTCTGTAGTTGTTCAACATAGATCACATTAATACCATTGCAAAGCTGTTTACTGAAATGAGAAAACAGTGAGCAGCATGCAACAATAGAGACCCCATCTTTTTTGTAATGGTACTTTAATTCCATGTTTGATCCATTTGATGTGAATGGTAGGGCGAATTCCAGAGTAGTTTTAATTCTTTTGAGTCAATGAAGACCTAGCAATCCACCATTCAATATGCTCCCATAGGCCATTTCCTCTTGCATTTTCAATTTAAATTATTTGACAAACAACCATGGTACTGATAAGCTCCTCAAGGCTGTAGAGTCTTATGATTTTCACTGTTGGCTGTGATTCCATTCTCTTCCAGGATGCAGTATTTTTCCATTTCACTTTATCCAGTGATCATCGATTAAAAAGTTTAATTCCTAAACTATTGAATGAAATTCATTTGATATGGTACCTGTATAATAATGTAGTGTGTTTTCTTGTTTGTAATAATTTCTTTTCTATTATTATTTCCTTTGGAAGGTCCAATACAACATAGTGGATACTAAGGAATGGGGAAGCTTCTTTAAGTCCTATATTGTGCTTTGATATCAATGGACAATAACATATTTAAGAATGATTGCTTCCTCTGTCACGCACTTCTAATGATGTCAGGTTGGATTACAAATATATGCTATGGATAAGTAAAGGAATTATGTAATACATGCTTCCTGAATCAATATATCCTCTAGATTTTCTAGGAGTTTGATTGTAACGCAGGATAGGTCTAGATAATATCATACCTAAAATTGCTGTCTGCACAGGCTTTCTATTCTGCAGGTTTCGGTGGTTGGAAGCTTATCGATATTGTTAAGCCAGATTAATGGACTGGATCAAATAAGATTTTATGCACATTCATGGGAACATATTTTAAATTTCACTGTACAAGAGAACAGTAAGCTATTAGCAGGCTAAACACATATACAATGGGAAAGAATTCCCATCGCATAGACCCCTAAGAACTGTTTGCTTCTTAATATAGAAATAGATGGAGAGGTGGCCCTTTAGCATGTTCGAGCGGAAGTGAAATTCCTATTAGTAACCAATCTTGAAAGACAATTTTCAGCGGCAGGGAGAAGTAACTTTGTCAAAGCAGTGTGAACACAATGGATATTCAGATATTAAGCATTCCTTAGCAACCATTTACTTATAGTGCTGATCTGTTTGAAATGCCATTGGGGAAATTGAGAACAAATGGATAAGGGCAGGAGATGGATAATGATATTGTATCTTGTTACCATTTTATTGTGACACTGGAATCTCAGTGCATGACATGCTTAGATGACTCCATTTAATGTGGTTGTCTCCATATTCAGTTGCTCTATAAACTTCTAATGTAAAAGGAAATTAGACAGTCTGAATCTCAAAATAATGCAGACTCCATATATTGGGAGTTGAACAAAATTTTTGTTGTCTAGTATTAAATCTAGATTACATTTGATATTCTTAATTATTTATATTAATCTGGAATGAAGTTATGCATGCTATTCAAACCTTAGTCATTGGAAGGAAAATCTTGCAGACAGCATATGGAACCAATATGTTAATTGGCTATTATTTCATAGGTTTGAGGATTAGGTTTAATTTTAAAAGGATCTTATTCCCTCCTATATCCACATTGCCTATATGACAGTTTTATAACAATTATTAACAAGAAATAAAGGACAAGTGTTCCAGCCTATGGCTATGGAAGCAATGAAGGATAGCACACTTATAATAGTATTAGGGATTTATATTTACATACCCAAATGTTTTCCCTTTTCTGGTTCTTGGAATGTTTTTAAGTATTTGTGAAAGAATATTGCAGTCTTGGAAATATCTACTCTTCAAGTTGGATAGAAGTTTTCAAGAAAGAACTAGGAGCATTTCTAGCCATAAAAATTGAATGTTAATATTCTAATGCTTCTATGGTTGGAGAAGCCTGAAATGGTGAGAATTTGCTTTATGATAGTCATCCATGGATCGCACTATGCTTTAACTTGCAAATGTGACTGAATGGAAAAAGAAAACAGAAAATCCAAGAATACAACAGTTGTCCACTTCAGTCTTTGGAGTTTGAACAGGTGCCATAATAACTTCCTGGCATTTTAATAAAATCCTTGTTGCTGCAATTTTTCTCAAGCTCGTGTTCATGCATTAAGCAATCATTTTATGGTTCATATTAATGTTTTGATTTCACTTCTCTTTAACAATATGGTAAGGAGCGGAATGTCTGTATCCTCGCCCATTTTGCACACCTTATGAATACAGTTGGAAAGCTAATATGATTGTAGATTTCATGGGAAGCATCTAATTTATCCGAAGTGATAACCAACTGCGATATACAATTATGTGTGTGATGCACGTGGTTAATTTTTTTATTTTTATTTTTACTATGCCTGCCTTGTTTTCTGAATCCACAAGCAATGTAATATATGGAAATCCATACAAGGGATAAGGACCAAGTTTCAAAGATACTAAGCATTTTTGAATTTTCCTTTAATATAGGTAACAATGACTTGGCTTTAATGCAGCTCGGTTGGGTTATGGACTGAAATCAAAACACAACCAAGCGAGGAATTCATTTATTGTAGAAGGGTTAGAGCTTTAAATTTCCCTGCCACACATCATGCACATTCCATGCTTCTATTGCGCATGAGTATCAGGCCATTTCCCATAATAAGATCCACACCCACGTATCATGAAATGCAAGACTAAAAATATCTAAATATAGAAAAAAGGAATATCATGATTTCTTTGGATATCTTTTCAAATGCATTGGCTCATTAGTTGTTTTCCTTCATTTGTGAGAGAATCAAAATAAGCATGGCAAAAAACCAAGGTAAGGCAAAAGAAGCTCAAAGATGGTTTCCTACCTACTTGATAATGAAGTAGAAACTATAGAACAAATGTCTATGATTGTGATGAGGATGGGAAAACTGCGCTCCCAAATGAAGTCATCACCAACATGAAATTGATGATGGGTGCAATTGATAATAGAATTCGGTGGTGGTTTGTTCCATGTTGCATGCGCTTATTATTGTATTTTCGGATTTGTTCTGTGAAATTTTGTGGTGGGCTTATTCTCTTGCACCTAAACACTTTTAGCTTGCATTTGTAATGTCTAGACTATATTAATTGGCACTAGAGGACAAAACTCAAACAAACATCGAATGAATTAGTTTCAATCATCATTTTGAGCTATGATGTGATTGTGCCAAATAAATGAAAAAAATCATGTACATTGATACTTGTTATTTTACGTCTATATAATGGGTAAATTGGTGTAGTTGATGACTTAAATCATGTACATTGATACTTGTTATTTTACGTCTATATAATGCGTAAACTGGTGTAATTGATGACTATCGTTTGTCCACTGAATTTTGGATTAAAAGCTACATTTTAAGGGAACCAAAGTGCCCAAAATGCACTAATAAATATAGCATGACAATAAAAAAAACTATGGTAGCAGTTAGTTCCTAATCATTCTAACACGAGGAGAAGTTTAGCAATGTTTGATGCCTGAGGTGACCTAGCATGATGCAAGATAGCCATCTTTAAAAAAACGATCAACTACCAAAGCTATGCTGATGAAATTATGCTTGTTACTTGCTCAGCCTTAGAAAATTCCTAATTGTGGACTCAATGGTGGTTTTGAAAAACGAAAAAGGACTATGAAGTCCTTGCTTAGACAATTTGGCTATGGGCCATGATGATCAAACATGGATATAATGGGTAGTATTAGTGCAAAGATTAGGTTAGTGGATTGTTTTTAACAAACTGCAACTCTTGTGGCTTCCATAGTGCACTGCTCCTTTGTTGTTTGTCATTAAAACCAAGAAAATGTTAAAGGTGGTACATGCTTTTCTAAAGATGATAAATCAAGCCTAAGGAGTGAGTTCCATAGATTATTGAGAAGTGCAGAAAATCTTTTACAATTAGTGCTTTGATTGACACACAATATGAATAATCCATATATTTCCCAATCTTAGGTGCAATGATGACAAGTTGTGCTATTAGATATGTTATGATAGACAATAGGAACATATTGATTTAAGATTTACTCAAGTGCATAATCACTGGTTTTTTCTTTTTTTTTTTTCAATCACAAAAAGGTTGATACAAGAGTACTATTGGAGAAGAAAACAATTTAATTAAATTTGGGTTGTTTTTTTTTTTTTTTTCAATCACAAAAAAAGGTTGATACAAGAGTACCTATTGGAGAAGAAAACAATTTAATCAAATTTGTTAATATTTTGTTTGTACTTGTTCAATTGATTTGTTCTATTAGTTGTTTGTTACCTTTGTATAATGTGTTAATAAATGGCCCACATTACTAATGGTTGTGAGCTAAATGACAATCATTGGACTCTTTAAATAGATTATTCATAGTTAGGGAAGTAGTCTAATTTGCCCCTCCTTGTTCAACACTCGTTGTAATTGAATTTTATCTTCAATAAAACAATAATTTTGTTAATCTATAGTCAAATTGCTATGTACTATTCTTACTTGTGTATTTGTGCACTTATTTTGTAATAATATAATAGCTAACATTTGATGTTTTTTCTTTTTACTTGTGATGACATGGATGCTCATTGCTATATGATGTGATGGATATTTTTTTTTTAATGTTTGCAGTTCATATGCATTTCTTGTGATATTTGATGAGATTTGATATTATATTGGCACGTTGATAATAGGAGATCAATGTTTATGTTCCTTTATGTTATATATTGATGATTATTTACATGTTTATGATTTACGGATGTACTAACCCTACTAACGTCTTGTTCATTGCTATTACTTTATGTTGATCATGTTTGACATGCTTGTATGGCGAGGGAAGAAGTTGTAGTTACTCACTTGTGAGGCCCACATGATGTCTCGTTCCTCTTCATTATATATATATGCTTCATTTTTGTGAGGTTTGCATGTACCAAACATTGACTCCACCTAAATTGGCAGATTTGAGTGTGTCTTTACAAACTTGATGGAAGTTGTTGATGCAAATAGCATTAACACCCAATCTTTTTAAACCCAACCCAACCATCATTTCTCGTCAGGATGATTAAGCCTTGTATTATCTATTTAGGTTGTCGGATAGACAAATCTGAATTCTCTTGATCCTTTTGCTTGAGGTTGGTTTGAGTTTGTGTTGATTTTTTGTTGTGCTTAGTTTGGTTCTATGTTCTTGTGTTTGATTTTGATGCCCTTCTTGTCATCTTGTGATCTCTTGCATGTGATATTTTCATCTTGGTATAATGTTTAATTATAGAATTTTATTAGCTATCAATATATAAATAATGTGTCATGCAACTTTCAAGAGTAAGTTGAGTTCAAGGGGGGAATGTAATACCTATCCTTATGACCATGTTTCGTTTTCGTGTGTATTTTGTCATCTTATCATGATTTGATGCTTAATAATTAGATTTAATTAATTAAAATATACTTTGTATTAAATAATGATAAATTGCTATTAAATAATTATAATTAATTCAACATTTAGAATTATGTGATGTTACGAATTAAACAATGAATTTTATTAATACAAATATGTTTATACAGTTAAAAGCTTTATAATAATAATAAAATAAATCAATTTAGTTATTATTCTTTTGTGGCATTTCTTGAATGGATTTTTGATTTCTTCTCTGGGAATTGAAGAGTTCTTTGGAGTCTTTGGCCCTGTTTGGCGCTAGACATTAACCTGGAATAAGCATTAGATAATGCTAGAATAATTTAATTCTCTGTTTGTGGGCATTTTACGAATTCTTGAATTAGAAAACTAATCCCCACTTTGGGGCCAATGCTTGCATTAGTTAATTCTAAAATAACTGGAATTCATTTCTTATTCGAGAATAAGCTATTTATGGATTCAAATTTATTTATTTTTATTAATTTTTTTTTTTAATGTGGGTATGTATATATATACACACATGTGTATATATACGTGTGTATATACATGTGTGTATATACACGTGTGTATATACACATATCTATACACAATACACATATATATACACACATGTGTATATACACACATGTATATGTGTATGTGTGTATATGTAGATGTGTGTATGTGTGTTTATGTGTATGTGAATATATGTGTGTATATGTAGATGTGTGTATATGTGTATGCGTATGTGTGTATACAAGTTAAAAATACATATTGTTCAAATTAATTAAAAAAATGAAAAATAATCCTTATTCCAATTCCACAATATGGGATCCAAACGCAGAATAGCTTATTCCAGCTTTCATTTTCAGTATTAATTAATCCGAAAATAGGTCCTTATTCTAGAATAGGCCTATTCTGGATAAATTAATGCCATGCACCAAACTACACACGTATATATACACATATGTGTATATACACATGTGTGTATATACACACATACACACATGTATATATGTGTGTATATGTGTATGTGAATATACGTGTGTATATGTATATGTGTACATGTGTATGTGTATGTGTGTGTACAAATTAAAAATACATATTGTTCAAATTAATTAAAAAAATGAAAAATAATCCTTATTCTAATTCCACAATATGGGATCCAAATGCAGAATAGCTTATTCCAGCTTTCATTTTCAGGATTAATTAATCCAAGAATAAGTCCTTATTCTAAAATAGGCCTATTCTGAATAAATTAATGCCATGTTATGAACCTTGGAATTTTCATTTTGGAGATTGGGATGAAAGAATTTTTGGTGGAGGTCCAATTTGGGAAATCATAGATTTCTTGGAGATTGTTTTGACTTGGACAATTTCAATTTATAATCTTCTTTCTCTGGTCTTTTGCTTGGCGTTGATTTGCCATCATTGGTGTAAATATCAAAGAATCAAGTCTTTTATGCTAGGTGTTGATTTGCCATTGTTTCAGCTCACCATATGCATCCTATGCCTGCAATTTGGTAATTTATCTCATTTGGTTTGGAGCTTATATACTTCACGTTTTTTGGTGCGGCCTTTGTTTTCCGTGTACTGTGTTTGGGGCATTTTATGTAAAGCCGTTTCATCAAGTTTGATAGATTGGATCTGTTTTGGTCTTCGTTACAGATGCCACTTTATCATTTCATCCGCAATACTAAATTTTTTTCTTTTCATTTTCTTCATTCACCGTTTTATGTAATGAGTTGAATAGGCTTTACACTTTTTAAATCTCATTTATTCATTAGTTTCTAAAGCCCTTCCATATCTGCGCTTCATCTTTACATTGATCAAAGTGCATCTTTTGAGTTTTGATGGCTACTAACCCCTGTTAAAAACTCCTATATACATTGCGATGAAGCTGGTATAGGTTGGAATTTGGTGTCACACTTGCCATTTACTTGCTGCATGGGTTTTTGACTTGAAACGTTATGTCTTCCTCCTGTGTGTTTCCAACGTATGCCATGTAATCTTCTTTCTCGTGCATAGGTGTTGATCTTGATTGGTGGTGTTTCATTATTATCACATTATAATCTCCATGCTATGCTGGGTGTAACTGTGACATTTATTTAGTCCTTGGAAGCCACTTCTTGATTTGAAATCCTTACCTGAAGATGAAACACATCTTAAGAATAGATGTATGGCTGCATAACAACTTGTATTTTCTTGTGCCTGAGCTCAGTTTGTGAGTAATTTGTGGTTTCTTTTCATGTTAATTGCAATCTTGGCATGGTGTTAATTGTGTCCACCCGGCATTTAAGCTTAGGAGAAAGTTGACCGTCGTGTTTGTACGATGTAGTGACATGGATAGGAAAATCAAATCTCTCTCTTGAAGGAGTGATGGAGATTTTCTGTGATCGGGTCACGAACGCATTGAAGATCAGTTGAAGATTATGTGATTTTGTGATTTGACAAGGTGTTTGCTGGTTTAAAAGATTGAAGACTGAAAATTAACAATTTTACAACCTATTTTTTTTGGATTTTTTTCGAATATATGGGAAAATAAATCTGTATGCAATGAAGATTTCATGTTAATTTTAGGATAGCTGCAAATGTAATATCACTCTATGTTTTATATGTGTTTTCGAAGTGCAACAATCTCTCTTTCATTTATATTGGGAATGAGGCTAGGAGAGACATGTCCCTTCATGGGACATGTCTATTCATTATTATTTATAAGAAAGGACATGCCTCTTCCCACTACTTATAATTTAATCAATCCTATAATGTTTCATCATCAATCAATTATTAATTAAGAATTATATAATAATATAATAATATAATATTGAATATTAAATTTCATATATTTAATAATAATATAACATATATACTATGTTATTATTAATCAACATATATTATATGTATTCTAATGATCATACGACTAAAGCTATAAATATTAACACTCCCTCTTAGCTAGGGAGGAAGATCAAACATAATGTGTAGTGGTCTCCTGTGTCAACACTTATGACCCTCACCATAGTTATACAAAACATCAACACTCCCTCTTAGCTAGGGAGGATAAATCAATCCAATGTCAACACTTATATGACACTTGACAACATCAATCATATGATGTAAGCAATAAAAGCATCATCCTCGTGATGTAATCAATAGAAACATAGTCTCAAGATGTGGATTGCCTCCATCGACGATTCTATCCATAAGCTCTTAGGTGGATTGCCTACCTCAACGATTCTATTCACAAGCTCTCAGGTGGATTGCCTCCGTTGGCAATTCTATCCACAAACTCTCAGGTGGATTGCCTTAATCAACAATTCTATCCACAAGCTCTCAGGTGGATTGCCTCCATCGACGATTCTATCCACGAGCTCTCGTGTGGATTGCCTCTATCGGCGATTCTATCCACAAACTCACAAGATTTAGAGTGGATTGCTTCCATAAGCGATTCTATTCGCAAGCTTTTGTGTGGATTGCCTCCATTGACGATTCTATCCACAGACTCACGAGCTTTAGAGTGGATTGCCTCCATCTGCGATTCTATCCACAAGCTCTTGTGTGGATTGCCTCCATCGGCGATTCTATCCACAAACTCACAAGCTTTAGAGTGAATTGCCTCCATCGACGATTCTATCCACAAGCTCTCATGTGAATTGCCTCCATCGACAATTCTATCCACAAACTTACGAGCTTTAGAGTGGATTGCCTCCATCGACGATTCTATCCACAAGCTCTCGTGTGGATTGCCTCCATCGGCTATTCTATCCACAAACTCACGAGCTTTAATGTGGATTGCCTCAATCAACGATTCTATCCACAAGTTCTATTTATTATGATCTGTTTCAGTCATCACAAGATGTCTATCACAATAGAAGGTTCACCTTTCAATAACTCTTACAAATACACGTAATAATCATTTGGAAGTCGTCACTTCCTCATGATGTACACAGGGGCATAATAATCATTTGGATTGTCGGTATACTCTTGAGTGAGTTGATCTAAAGTGCACAATTTTTTTATTAAGGTAACAGCTTTTGATAGAATTGGATCAATTGTACTTACCAATTCAGATAGCTTGACCTTTTTCAGTGCCACTTCCTGGCTTATTTTCTCGGCGAGCTTGAACTCATACTTTTGTTCAAGTCTCTCTTCCATTACTTTCTCAACATCGGTATTTTGAGATGCTATTGCATCTGTGAGTGTGACTAGTTGATCAAGCATTGGAGCTTTTTGATCAATATCTATGTCTGGTACAATCTGTTGAAGTGTATTTCTTGCTACTTCCAGTACCTTGGCCTCTTTTGCTGCTCTCTTTAGTTTTTTTTGAATAGCTTTTCTTTCACAAAGCTTAGCATATTTTGTCAATGCAGTCGGATCCAATGTTCTTGAATCACAGACTGGAATCTCAATGATTTCATCCAGAGTTACTGGATTCTTATTCTTTCCTTTCTTCTTCTTCTTTGAGATTTGAGGGGATGCAAATGTATGCCATAGCTAGTTCATTTGTCCGTTCCGAATTACTTGGTGAAGGTTTTGTAGAGGATGCATCTTGTGTCTTCTACTTAGTGGGCATCTGTCGGTTATGTGAAGACGTCTCTTCATTAACCTTGGGTGTTTCTACAGAATGTGCTCCTGATTTCTTCTCCAGCTCATCCTTCTTTCCTTCTTCACCTTTCTCTAATGGTTTGTCCCCTGTTTCCTTTTGAGTTTCTTCCTTATTTTGATTAGTAGAAGTATCTTTCTAATCATCGGTTGCAGCTTGTTCTGCAGTTATATCTGTTGTTTCTTTGGCTTCTCCATCACCCTTGTCCTCGGGTGCGCTTGTTTCCTTTTCATTTGATGCCTCATTGCCCTCTAGTATGTTTATTGCCTTCATTAGGACATGCATGTTACTTTGAGTTGTGGCTTGGGCTTTGTCAGTATTGGTGTCCTGCTCGTCGGTTTGGGCCTTGTCAGCAGTGACATCCTCATCTTTTTGTATATCTTCTGCAGGGTCTTGTACTTTTGAGGTCAAGACTGAAGTGTCTTGTACTGTCTCATCAACAACATCAATTATTGTATGATCTGATGTCTTCAAGCTTTGTCGCTGTTCTTGATCCTTAAGTTTGATAAATATTAAATCATCTTTCTTCTTCAGATCATTGTCAGAATCATAGTTAGTGATATCTTGGATATTATCATCCATGACTGTGTTTGCGTTAATAGGCTCATTATCACTTTAGTCTTGTCCAGAGCAATGTGCCGAGGACTTGCATTTTTTGACTCCTCTATATGAGGTGTGTTTGTGAGAAGTAATTGTTTCTCACCACTCGTTGACTCTGCCGGTAGATCCAGGAGTTGTCTCCATTTAGTTTTTGTCATTGAATCCAGTTCTATAAACTTGTTCTCTAGTACTTTGTATGCCCTTATTTTGGCTACAAATTTACTTGAGTGCTTCTTTAGTACTTCTTTTATTTCTTCAACTTTGGATTCAGGATGCATCAGTCTCACAAGTACCCTTTCTCTTGCTTCTCTCTCTATTTGCAAGTCATATGACCACTGTTGGTATACCCTTTTACCTAACTCATTAGGTATTTGATTTACAAATTCTGCAGGTGCATTCTTGTTCTTAATCATTGATTTTATGACTGCCTCTTGTATTTTATTCTGATCATCTGGGTTTAGTGTATCCCATTGTCTGATCTTTTTATTAGTCATTGTGCCATGTGTAGCAATGGATTTGGCAGCTTCATCAACCGTTTGATTTCTAAAGTTCTTCACTACATCAGGCTCATCATCTTTAGTGTCATCCAAGTCAACCTTTGTCCTAACCAACCTTTTCCTCTTCTTTGGT
Organism: Thuja plicata; assembly: GCA_018584345.1. Taxonomy (NCBI): domain Eukaryota; kingdom Viridiplantae; phylum Streptophyta; class Pinopsida; order Cupressales; family Cupressaceae; genus Thuja; species Thuja plicata. Next base: position 781,929 of record MU227031.1, read on the forward strand.
GGTGTGGTTTTGACAGTTTGTTGTCTTGTTCTTTTTGCTGGCTGCTTCCTCATATAGGTCCTTACTTGACCTTTCTTAAGTGGTGTGGTATCGGTTGCAGCAGTTTGACTCCTTGTCCTTTGCTTCTTTGCAGGAGGTGGAGATGGAGGTGTATCAGATTCAGTAGCCTCTATATCTGATTTCTTTTCTTCTTGTTCTTCACCGATGGTGCCTTGTTCATCAGTTTCCTCTTGTTGATCATGCTCTTCCTCTGTAACCGATAGAATCTTTTTGAGATTCTTAACCATTTTATCCTTTTTGTTTATAGTCTTCTTGACTTCTAGGCCTTGTTTTATTTTAGATTTGGCCTCTTCATATGTTCCAAACCTTGGTTGTTTCTTATCAACAGGCTCATTGATCAGTGCCTCAATTGCACTTGTAGCTTGATCAATATTGATCTCATAGTCTAATGGTGCTAACCAAGTTGTTCTTGGTACAACCGGTTTGATATGGGTGTAATCTATGTCTGCCATAAAATAGATCTCATCTTTGTGTTTTTCAACTAGTTGTTCAGGAATCCTAGTTCTTTCCATCATCTTTTCCTTGAACTCAAGGAAGTATGCAAACATAACAGACTCAAAATTGTCTCCTAGTGACTTAATCAGTTCACTAATATGTTGGGTTACCGGTTTGGTAGTGTCCCATACAACTTTTCCTACCGAAGGAAAGTATTCTTGAAAATAGAAAAAGATACACATGAGAAGTGATCCAAACTTACATGTATTGGTCTTTGCTGACCTGATTTTGATCATGTTCTCATCAAGTTGTTTTAATAGGATCTCACACAGATCCATTTGAATTCCTTTTGTTACTATCTTGTAAGCTGTGCTTACTGCTGTTGCCAAAATGTTGTTCAGTCTGCTAGCCTGAAAGATTTTATACCCAATAACACATGCACCAAATTTTAGCTCTTCGTCGGTGCTTGTGTTCACCTTGAGACCTCTATTGTCTCCTGCATTGGTGAGTTTTTCAACTTCTTTCATGGATGGATGCTTGTGTGCCCTAGGCTCGTTAGTTATCGGATAACCAGTGACAGCGTGAAGAACATCCTTGGTTATTTTCTTGGGTTGGTCTAACCATAGCTTGTTGTCATGCATTCTGCTCAAGACTAACCTTATCCATTCTGTTTTGAATTCCCTTGGGAAATGTAGGGCATTGGTTAACCCTTTGACCTCCAAGTGTTTGTGCTCTTCCTTTATGTTTCCTTCAACATCACATAGCTTCTTAAAAGCTTCATCCATTTCAAGATCACCTATTTTTGCAATCTTGCAGTGACTATAAACCTAACATCTTCTATGAGCAAAACCCTAGGTGAAATTTTTGAAAACGCGCCGGCTTCATCGGGTTTCGATGCAATTTCTGTGCAGATCTTATACTTCGGTTCTACACATGTAATATTCTTGATCAGTTTCACCATATTCCTCTTCTCATTCTTCATCTTAGCGGTTCTTGAGGTGGTTGCCATTGTATTTCAAGTATTTAGGGTATTCTTGAAATTAGGGCTTTCTTGATAAAACAATGATAGAGATCTTTTGGTGCCTTTGGTACTTACTTTAATTCGCAATAGTGATGAAAGATCTATTTTCTATGCTGAATCGATCTGGGGACGCTTCTGCTTTCTTCTCTTTAATCGCTTGGTTTTCACTCTACTTTCTCTTCAAATCGCGTGTGAAGAACGAAGTTGTCCTGTCGACTATTTATAGACTTTTTGACCTAAGTCTTTGCAATAAATGCTCAACAACTCGTCGGGACATGAATACGTGTTTCGTCGGGAGGATATTTCAAATCATCGTCGGTGAAGATATGATGCTTAGGGTAGTTGTTAACCATTTCTATTTTACTGACGGATATCGGTATTCTGTCATGACAACTTCCAAACTTTACTTTCTTACCGACGGGCGTCGGGTTACATTGGTAATTTAGCATTTTTACTAGTTGACCGACAATTTTCAGTAAGTGTAAACAACTCATTATTATGTTCACCGATGATTTTCGGTAAGTGTTCACCGATGGTGTTGCATTCTTATATTTGTAACAAGTAAAGTAATATGCATCTCTGGTTCATGCAGATTTTGACTATCTATCAATTTGTATAATGGAACTGATGCAAAATATGACTTGGTATAGTGCAGTTCCATACTAACTTGTTCAGCTTAAGTGTGGTTGGTGGTGTCACCGGATCCATTGGATGGGGTGTCACCATTTGCATTGCTTGGCCCAGCTTTATCATTGCTTGAAGCTTTTATCCACATTTTGTCTCTTGCCCTCCGGATATCTTCAATGGTGTTTCCATTGGGATATGTGCTTGTTTCTGTCAATCGATCTTTGCAATCTTTCTTGAGGTGACCAACTTTATGATAGTATAAGCATGCCATTCCAGGGTTTGACCAGCGTCTAGACCTCTTGATATCTACCACATGCTATATAGTTTGTCCAAGTGTTGTAATCCCATACATATTGATTACCGATTCTCTTTGGTTGATAAAGAACTTCTTTACCTTTTGGCTTCCATGCTTGCTTTTTCTTTTTCCAGAATTCTTCAGATGTGTGCCCATTCATCTTGCATGTAGGACAATATTTGTTGTTAGAGTACATAGTTTTCCTCACTTATTAATTATATCATGTTGATATTAATTATTAAGTTAGTTGTACTCTATTTTTCACTTAAGCTTTCTCTTAGGTTAGCCTTTTTCTTTTTTTAGGGTTTCATTCAGCTTTAAGGTCGAATGCTTGTATTTGTTTTTGCATACTCTCTGAATAGATTTTGACCTCTCACATTTTGAGCACAGAAGGGTTTTTGTTTTTTCTGTCTTTTGCTTCATTCTTTGTAACAGGTACTTTGCATGTAGATTGGTCTTGGAAGTCGAAGCTGTATTTATCAGTTTCTACATGGTATCAGAGCCATTCTGCTGTTGCCTGTTCGATTTCTTTAGAAGCTGTGGATCAAGCACTTTTTTTTCTACTTTCTTCTGTTGTTTTTATTGGATCTGGGGAGTCTCATTTTTTTGGTACACTTTGGGAAAAAACTGACCTCACGGTTGCGTTCGAAAGGCCCAAAACCCCAGAATCCATATAAAACATGACCTATTTGGCCTCCGGAGCATTTGGGAGAAATTTCTTGCCCTACAAGGGCCGTACAGGCACGCAAATCGAATTTTTTTTTTTTTTTGCCAAAAAAAATGATTTAATATAACGCCTCCAGTGTTAATTTGCTCCCGCCACCAGTGCGCCGCCCCCAGCCCACGCGCCGCCCTCCGGCCATCGCGCCACCACCGGACCCCGCCGCCTCCGCCGCGCCACCCGGCCGCCACCGCCGCCCTGCCCGACTGCCACCACCGCCGGCGGCGTCGCCCACCGGCCACCTCTGCCCACCGGACGTCTCGTGACAGCCATACGACCGTCAAAATTATTGTCGGGACTGTGTTTTTCCAGTGACCTTGTATTTTGGGGGTACTTGTGCCTTTTTGGCTCTACAGGGCTCATACAGACTCAGATTTTTGACTTCTATATATCGTCAGAAAGCTCTTTCCGAGCCCGTCACTCTCATTCAATTCTCATTTCTTGATTTTTCCATTTGCTTGCCGTATTTTGCAGTCAAAGATGCACCTTCTTTTGTGCCCCTACTCTACTTCTGGAACTCAGGTTTTTTCTCGTTTCTTGTGCTTTCATAGTAATTTGTGGTGTATGGGGGATAGTATTATACATTGTGGAGGGGTGCATTTGACTTTCTGCAATTTCCTTCAGAAAGACCCTTCTACTTCCGTCTTATTCTTCTCTCAATGTCGGACCCCTCTGTGGCCCGGCTGACACCACATAACTACCACACATGGAAGCCACAAATGACCAGACTCCTCATGTCATGAGGTTTATGGTCCTGCATGGATGCGGCTTTGCCATTTCTACTGAGGCCTTATGAGGCTCTTATGCACATAAATAGGATGGATGAGGCAATGGGCCTCATTGCCATAAACATTTCAGATGGGTTGTTGTTCCACCTGGATGGTCTGACCACACCCAGGGATATGTGGGACAAGTTTTCCTCCTTGTTTGGCACAATGAATCAGTTCAGGGTTCTCCAGATAGATGCAGAGTTCACCTCCTTGGCACCTGATTCATTCACCATCATTGAGGACTTTCTAATGAAGTTCAAATCTCTTCGATCTATTTTATAGGTTGCTAGAAAGACGAAGTTAGATGATGAGTGTATCTTTCTGATACTCTCAAAACTTTGTGGCCCTTATCAGATTTTCACTTCTACCTTGTACTCCACTATGGATGCACTGGGTGCACGTCATGTTATGCCCTCTTTTGAGACCTTTTGTGACAGGTTAACTCGTGAGCAGTCCAAGCTCATTCAGATGGATTCTCTTACAGGTTCACAGTCACAGGTATTGCTTGCCAAGTCATCTTAGGATACACAGAAGCCAAAGCTGAAGCTGATATCTGATTCCTCTTCTCAGCACTCTAGTGGCCCACCATCTTCTTCTAAGAAGGAGAAACAGAAGACTCAGAACCCTACTTGTTCCTATTGTCAGAAGGGGCCCCATGATGAGTCACAGTGTTTTCAGAAGAGATTCGATGGTTATGAGAAATAGATTGCAGATTTGCAAGCTCTCCTTCAGAAGAGCACTATTTCCCCCCATCCTCTTCCACCTCATAGGGGTCAGCTTTTCAGTCTTCTGCCTCATCTTCGACATCTGGATAGGATTTTGGACAGGGTCATGCATTACGGGCTTCCATTGCATCCCCTTCACAGGTCCCTTGGATACCTGATTTAGGTGCTTCCCACCATATGGCATCTTCTCCGGAGATCTTCTCTTCTATTGAGGCCTCTCTTATTCCCCACATTGTCGTGGGGAATAACACTGTTATGCTAGTCTGCGGGAAAGGTTCTGTACACAGTGGATTAGGGAAGACAGTTGAGTTCACGACAGATTCAGTCTTCATTTGGGATAGTGCGATAGGTGGCATTGTTGCTACAGGGACAGTTGATCATTCCACCCGTCTCTACACCTTCACACATTTTGGTCCACCATCTCCATTATCGGAGCTCAACTCTCCTCTTTCGTGAGAGCATCATGTGGTGCAGTCAGGTCACTTGAACCTCTATGTTGTTCCTGAGACCACTGCTGTGACTGCCACACCACATCTTGCTGAGGTTCTTTCTCTTCAACAGGACTCTTCTTCAACACTGCCAGACCCTCCAGCTCCATTCATCGAGCCACCAGGTGCAGTTGTTGAGGATTCTACAGAGGACACTCATCTCCTCTCTCATGATTGTGTCAGCACACCTGTCATACCACTTGCATTGGGGATTCCATTTTAGGATCCCCGTGTCTTCTCATTTGAGCATCAGCTCGGCCTTCCAGTGACACCTCATCTTTCGAGGTCACCTCTTCAGTGCTCACTTCCTTTCACTCCTTTGTATTGGAGTCATGGTGGTTTGTTCATTGATCCAGGGGTTCTTTCATTCTGGGGGGGCTTTGGAGCCTCGACCCTCTCTCACGGGGGGGTTGGCAGCACGCATTGTACTCATAGCTTTGAGAGAGTCTCTTGAAGTCATTCTTTGTCTTTTTCTTGCTTTTATATATCTCTTTTTGGCTAGGAGTTTTTTCCACTGGGTTTTCTCCTTTATCTCCGGTTCACAGAGATTTCCTTGTATTGGGTACCTGATTAGGCATTGTTGCCGGGACCCATTTCTTACTTTCATAGCTATGCTAGGTTAGCTTACCTCCTGAGCTTCGCTTAAGGGGGGGTGTTAGAGTACATAGTTTTCCTCACTTATTAATTATATCATGTTGATATTAATTATTAAGTTAGTCGTACTC
>MU227031.1:794039-820832 GCA_018584345.1 Thuja plicata
TCTGAGGGCTGATATGTTATTGATCACACTCCTCCTAGTTAGAAGGCAATAGATCGATTTTAGTGGGTTTCCTATGTTTTTCATGTTTTTCACTAACCCCATGTTGCTAATATAACGATCTATTGAACTGTTTGTGTTGATCTGACAGGTACCCAAATACACACTCACACTCTTTAGCCATATACATCCACTCAACATCTTCTTTCACCTGAATGTTGGCAAGTGTCCCTTGAAATTGCTAAATGATGTTGCAGATGAAATATATCTTCTCTTTATTTTCATCTTGATATAACTTGCAATCAAGAGAATCAATGAATTCTTCCACCTCAACCTAGGGCATCACTGCTTCTTTCTTATTCTGAATCAATTCTCGCATTTTGTTATAATCCTTGATAGCAAGTTTAATTGCTCTTACCCAATTATCCAGCTTATCCAATTCTCCTTCTTGGAATGTCGTAAACTCAACTAACTTCTCAGCTCCAACCTTCTTCATTCTTCTCAAATCCATCAAAAAGTTACCCCATACCTCCACATTTCTCTCGATGCTTACTTCTCCTTTTGAGACCATATAGTGGAGGGTTGTAATCTCTTTTTCTGTAGTATCAAAGTGGGTCAGAGCCACCTACATGTTTTTTTTGCCAAACTCTTCCATGTCCCGCATCCATTCATCACAAGCCTTAAAGAATGGGTTTACCTATGAAGGTGTTTCTCGCCTAATGCCATGTGCAACACTGCCTCTGGGTTAGCTGGGTCAATGAGACCCACAAGTTGTACAATATAGTCTTTCAAAACTTTATTCTGGGCTGCTAAGTCCCTTATTTAAATTTCATCTTGGTGTATGTGTTTGAAAAAGGGATGTGATTCCCAATGCAACCAAAGCTTTCCCTCCTTCTTAGGTGGGTACCCCGAGATCCACCTCATCTATCATAAAATCATTTAGATTGACATCTTCTACAACTTTATATGAAGGTGGAACATCAACTTGTTCCTTCCAGTGTCCTCTTGTATCCTCCATAAGATAGGAGATTCTTTGGGCCTTCCTAGAGCTAGATTCCCCTATATGGAATGCCTGACCAATCTGCAAAAAATATGGTGCATCTAGTTCTGTATAATTCCTCTTTCAAGGTTGTATTTCTTTGACCAACCATGTAGGCTTAGTGCTCGCAGTGAGAGGCTGATATGGTTCGAACTGACTCTACTTCCCTACTCTCATGTTGCTACCCTACTGATTGCTCCTGTGAGGGAGTAGCTTCTCTATGCTCCGAAGGAGGAGAATAATGTTCCTTACCCTTCTCTTCTACTTGTTTGTCTATCTAGAGCTCCTCTTTCTCTTTTTCACCCTCGCCTTCACCTAGCTCCTGACTTGCATCTTATACTTCATCCCATTTTTCCTTATCACCCTTAGTCTGTTCCATCTCTATCTCTCGAGGAGCTTTTATCTCTACTTTTTAAGGGACTTCTATTGCTATAGGAATGTCCATACGTTCACCCTCACCGCCTCCAAGGTTTCCAAATATTTCCTGCAAGGAGATGTCCTATGTACTGAAATCCAATAGTGGTTCTTGTTAAGACTCCTTGAAGACGAGAATGTATTTAAAATCCTAGATATCAAATTCATCTGAATCCAAGGGATCATCACCCTCCTTATCTTGTTTTGTTGCAGTGTTGGACTCCACTTTATGTATTTTGGGGGTTGTTTTCCTGGGACCCATCTATGGGGGTTTAGAAATATCCTCCGAAGAGGGTTCCTGTAGATTGATTTTTCTTGCTACTGTTGTTGCAGATCTGGCTCTCTTTACCAACTGTTGGCCAACATCTTCCTGCAATTCTTCCTCTTCTTGTAGTGCTTCCATTACTAGAGCCATTGTTGAAGGTTTCTTCTTTAACCTCTTGTAGACCCTTTGTGAGGGATTGGGTGTAGGTTTTACCTTAAGCTTCTTTACCCTGATCCTGCATGGTTTGACCTTCTACCACCCCAAAGAGGAGGGAACATCCATGGTTTGAGCGGTGGTACTTGGAACATAAGCACTTGTAGTTTCCATTTCCAGAGATGATGTTGTAACGTGCTCTTTTGTTGGTGTTGGAGTGGTAGGTGGGGTAGCAACAAAAAATGACTGAGCATTTATCCTATGCCTTCTATTGCTTTAGAAGCTTAAGAGGGTATTGTGTAGCCACCTCCCTAGCATGGCCCATGATTTCCTTGGGCAAGGGAGACAATACCTTCTTGAAAATAAGGACATTCAATTTCTTCCCCTTTCCCTTCTCTACCTTGGCCAGTGGGTTTACCTTAGGCTTCATTGGGACTGGCTCCAGTTGGAACAGCTTGTGTACCTAATCAATCATAAGCCACACTCCATGTCGAGCTATGTGCTCTATATCATCTAACTCTGGGGAAACTATCTATGCATTCAAAATTGGATTGTCATAACCTTATCTATATTGTACATAGCTAGCAAAAGATCCTTTGAATCCTTCCCTTAACCTTCTCTAGAATACAAAGGTTGGGGGCATCCTGCACTAGGTCTAGGCTCATCTTGTAGCACTCCCTAATAAAAACATCATAATCATCCATGCAATTGGCCTAGTGATCCTCGATATGGGGTTCATGCTTAAAATGAACACCCATCACCTTGCTAATGGTACTAATTGGATCAAACTTCCTTCTATTTATTGACAGTTCATCTAGAGGGAACTCATTCCATTTCAAGCATACTGACTTTTCCTATTTAATACCTTGGACAGAGTGATCTCCAATCCCAATAGGGAACTGAAAGCAAGGCTTATGTTTGCTAATAATCAGCTTGTGATAATCTGATATGAGCCTGTACATCTCCATCAAAATCAACCTTTTTTTAAGGTTGCAAAGTATAAATGACTACCTTGATGTAGGTGAAAGTTCAGAACTATATGAAAGTGCTCCCAACCTTCTTAATCAATACTACCGGCTCTTCGAGTATTCATTTGGACAAATATCCTTCAATAGAGCAAATGATTACAAAGACAAAGACGTCATTGACAATTGTGTACTCAGGACTGCCTATTGGTAGCTTCTCTGTCCCGACCAACTGTGGGTACACCGTGTATAGATATGCCTTGGGATCGAAAAGGGATCCTTTCTTTTACAAGCCTAGGTAGTCTACTTGGACGACTAGTAGGTACACTATGTATGATTTCATGTAGAATTTTGGTGAGTCTTGACCCTTTGCTACTATTGATCGAGGGTGTCACTTATAATATGCCCTTAGTCAATCCTTTTTTTCCTTTTCCTGATAGTCTCAATGAACAATACCATTTAAGTCTCAAGTTTCTTTGCACTAGCCCAAATACCCCTCTTAAGAGGGTGATGCAATTCTTCATGTCTTTCATGAGATAGGCCTTGTGTAGGTTCATCTTGTCTAGCTTCCCCTCCTTCCGAGGCCTACCCAAGTAATTTTGATTGATCTTCTGCTCAATATTGGGCTTATCCTAGTAGTACCTCTTAGCCCTCTCCATGGAGATAATCATATACTGATCAACGAGAGGAATGTGGAACACCTCCTCTATGATGTCAGATCTAATATCCAGGACAACATCCCCCTGTTTGTTCTTCACTCTCCTCTATTTCAGATTGTAATGTTCTTCCACCACCATAATGAGATTTGGGGATTGAATAGACACCGGCTAACCTACTGCATGCACTAGTCCAGACAACATCATGGATGCAGCATTAGGTGATCTACTACTAGGGTTGGAGATGCTCCCTATGAACTCATTAAAGTCCATGTGACCTATGTCAGTGTCTATTATCTTGCTGTGGAGATTTCCCAACTTTGAGGGTGTGTCTTAGTCTAGGAACTTGTATTTCATTGAGTAGACATCCCTTATCAATCTATACTCAAACGAAACTCTTATAAACGTGTTTTATTGAAACCAATACCAAGTAGGCTACAAAAATAAATTATTATCTAATTGCAAAAATGAGAAACTAAAATAAAACAAACTAAGACCATAACAACTAGGAACAAACCCAAACCCAAGAAAAAGTACAAAAACCAGCAAAAAAAGGAGAAGAAACCCTACTACTCTGACCTTGGGGTTTCAGGCATCAAGGGTACCAAGACCCTTGAAACTAGAAAGTCCTAAACTTCCCAAAGAAATGCTGACTGACTATGGAAATCAGGGTTCGGGGGACCCAAAAAATTTGACTCCCCTTTCAGGGATCGAGGTTCTTCGAACCCTGAAACTTTGATGTGTTGCGAGCTTAGATGGTAAAGTCCACACAGATTGGGGTTCCAAGGATCCAAGACCCCTGAAGCCCCTTTCAGGGATCAGAGTTCTTGGAACCCCAAAACTATGATTGGTGTAGCTTGTATCTTCATTATTGAGCATGCATGAAGCTTGATCCACCTTTCGAGGATCGAGGATAGTGACATCCTTGATAGCCCGATGGGTGTTGAAGTTGTTCTAAGTCATTAGTTTCTAGCAGGGATCGGGGATCATGGAATCCCCATCCCTGCCACAAATTAGGGCTTCGTTAACATGCTAAGGCACAAAGATAACAATGTTAAATCATTCTCCATTTGGTCAAAAAATAGGAAACAAGACCACAAAGAACAAAAAACCCACTAAACTAAACAAGCCCTAAAACAAAAAAAACCCCAAAACAAAAAAAAAAAAGGAGGAAAAGCCAGACAATTCCTACCAAGCAAGATGAAGACAAACCAACAAAAATCCTCATAAAAAAGGTCGCCTTGAAGCACAAACTCTTACACAGGCATTGGTAGATGATCACAAGGAAACAACACACAAAATCAGACTCAGGGAAACTCAAAAGCTTGCTAATGTAAAGTGAGTAAATAAATGCATTGTAGACCTTTAATAGCCCTACCTATTGTGCTAATGTCACCCCGACCCCAGTCAGGCAGCCGAGACATTGTTGTTTCGGGGATTAGGGGTCGAAGGACCACCCATCAACCCTGCACCTTCGTATTCCCGCTTCTTGATCTCAGACCGACATGTATTTGATTATTGGTGTTTCATACTTCGGGGTTTCGAGGAAGGTTGACCTTCCTTTCATCCCCAAATCCCCAAATGTACTCTTCTTTACTTAGACCAAGACCCAAAACAAGAAAAAGAAAAGGAAATAGAAAGAAGGGGACAAAACAAAAGAAAACATTCTAGTTAATCGAATGTTGAACTATTGGGATCATAAAAAGATCACAATCTGACCTACCCGACATTGGAGTAATTAGGATTAAGCAAGCCAAAAATACAAAAAAGGGGTGGGGTCCCCATTAGGCCAAGTAGGAAAAATGGGGTGTGCATTGTGGAGGCACAAAATAGACTACTTCTTAGATTGTGTGTGTGTGTGTCTCTGTGTGTGTGTGTGTGTGTGTATATATATATATTGAATGAGTGGTTGCAGTATATATTGGCGTAGTCTTTTGTTAGTTGTTGTTGGCACTTCATTGATAGATTTGGTCAAGATTATTGTTCAAGCTTAGAATTGTCACCCTAAATCAGGCATTAAGGCTTCATGGCAATTCTATCTGACAATGGAAACTTCCTCTAGCTGTGGCTGAACTATGGATGAGGAAGAGTCTCCGGATTCTAGGCCGGTTCCTATTTGGTATGGAATATCACCTCCTGATTGAAAAATGAAGTGAGAAAAGGGAGAAAGATTTAAAATTGAACTTGCATGAATAAAACTAGAAAAGGTGATACACCAAGAAGATTTAGATCTTTTGAAATCTTCAAACTGACACTCACTTAACATACCCTAGGGATCTCTACACTATCATTCACTGTCCAATGCATAGGCTAATTGGAAGGCCACAACTAGGGTTTAACCACAAGTAGTAATCTTACCATTAACAACATGCATATTTTGCAAAAGGCTTATATTCTGTAATATAGAATAGGAATCAATGCAATTCACTAATCCATATTACAGATGCATTACTCTTGGATGCAGAAAATTGAAAAGGAACTTGAACAAACGATTACAATAAGATGTATGAAAAAGTGGGGAAACTATATTCTTCTCAAAATCTGTATACAAGTTACATGTATGAATTTCAGAATAATGGCAATGAATAGTGGAATCCTCTTGCACAAAATCAAAATTACAAGCATGAACTCACAATGGAATACAAAAACATGAACAAACAACTATAGGAATAGAAAAATCACTAACGCTCCTCTCTCCACCAATTTGACCACTCTAAACATGAAGTAAATTCATCACTAAATAGCCAACATGGCTTATTTCAAAAACTAATTCCCCCCAAAACCCTCCATGATAGATCTCCTAAACTATAGGGCCAAATTAGCACCCTAAATCCAAACCCTAAGCTTTGCACCCCTAAGTTGATAGATAATCAACTTTTACCTATTCGAATACATGACATTCCAACCTTAAATGCATTGCCACCTTATTTGAAAACCCAAAAACCTAACTTCAAAGGGGATGAAAACTCCTATCAACTCGGCATCATAATTAATCCCAACTCTGCTGACACCACACCACTGTATTTGATGCAGCTATAGTTTGTTTGGTCACCATGGTTTGTAGTTGACTTGACCATCTAAGTTTGAAGGGACAGTTTTGAGACTCGTGGCACTAAAGGTACCATCATGGCAATATGGAGGTAATGTTGATGCAATGGGAACTGCAACTGCATTTACTCCATCTGACAGTGGATTTCAAATGTGAGTAAAACACAATGCATTTTCATTGATATCATTTGTGAGTTAGGGTTTTTGCTTTGTGGCACCGCCATGTTGAAACTGGAAGCCATGAATCTCTTCAATGTATCCGCCTCTGTTATGTGGAGAAAATCTAGTTTCATGAGCTTTAGGAGGGAAAAAGATGTCATTTTATGCTCACTGTAACACATGGCATCTCTCTGTTGTATTTTCCTTCAATAAAGGCCACAACATTTGGTCTTCTTTTGCTTTGAACTTGGGCTTCAACTGTAAGTCATCTTCCATTTTCTTGAATGTTGGGGCATCTGGTGATATAGTGTCTCTAAGCCAATACAAATGGCACCGCATAGTTGTTTGTAACTTGGGTTTCTTGAGCTGATGTTTTACCACTATCGCAAGTTTTGAACTGCAGTGCATAAAGGAGACTCTAGAAGTACTTCATTGTTTGTGGCCACCACTACAGACTTGGAATGTATTACCACTGCAGTCTTGGAATGGTCTCAAGTTGTGGTTGAGATGTCAAGCCCATAAAATTCAGTTTTGAATTGGGGATGTCTCAGCCACAACTTCAGACTCATCCCCAGTTCTTAGTGTAACATAGAGCAACACCACTGCTAGTCTGGGAGTGACCTCAAACTGTGGTTGAGACATCGAGCTACCACGAACTTTGGCCTTCACTAGTTAGTAATCTCAGCAACAAATTGAAGCTCATCCCCATTCTGTAGTGTGACATGGAACTAGGGAAAAACACCGCGGCCTCCACTGTATGTCTTTTGAATGTCGCGGGTTGTCTTTTGGCTTCCTCCTTTAGAAACGCGGGCAACAAACCAATCTATAACTGAATTGTCAACCAACCACCATGTGGGTTCTCTTCAGCATAAAAAATGTAGCTTATGACTGAAAGGTGCGGTGGATGTATTTGGTTTAAACTCTATGACATCTTTCAGTCATAAGCTTGACATTTTTTCTGTGAGTTGATACAACCATGACTGAAAGTATAAAGAGGATACACCAACAACTTTACACATACAGATAAGTGATCATTATTACTTTTGTTTGTTGTAGAATAGAGATGATGTGAAGCTTGATAACCATGAGGTTTCTTTTGCTGTGTCAACTCTCTCAATGTAATCATTACTTAGTGTTTGATAAATGTTGGAACACTTTGCTTGATGTTGACTGTAGCTTAAAAATTCATATAAATTTTGAACTAGTCTTTGTTTACTATCGAGCCCATTACTGCAACACTGCTTAATGTTGAACTTCACTGTCATACCCACATGCTGTCATTCGCAATATTTTGAAATACCCACATGGCTTTTGAACTTGCACTTGAAGTTGTCAGTTTTGATGCTTGTCTGAATTTGAAGTAAAACACGGGTTTTTGTACTGTTTAAATGTTTTCAAAAACATTCTCCTTGCTGTCACAATTTTTAATAAGCATAAAACATGCTTCCCTGTTCAGACTGAACACTCTTTTGTATCAGCTGTGCTCTATTTTATCTACAAAAAAATGAGATATTTCTCCTCCAGTATGCTTGTAAAACATAACTATTTCTTGTTTAACTGATAACAGTATGAGAAAAACATAGGAAACCTAAGTATGTTTAAATTTTAGAAAATGTCAAATGCAGTTAGTGTAAATACACACTGTTTCTTTTTAAATGCATACAAGATTTTACCCATGGGGTTCGAGCACGGGCTCGTGACTCCCATGGGTCATTCTAAAAATGGGAAACCCTAATTGGCATATATGTTTTAACATCATTGCATACCCTGTACTGTCTTCATGAATGTATATTATCTTTTAGTTCAGTAGTATAAGATGTATTTGTTTAAACATTTGCATTTAGATATCTCTTGAAAATTAACATGAAGACATGAATTGTATCTCTTTGAAATCAACATCCATAAGGTTGGTAGATAATCACTGATATTCCATTCTTGATGTCTGTCTTCTATGCATGTTCCACTATCATGAATGTAAACTCATGCTGATACTGAGATTGTTAATTTTTGTCCTTATTTGCAACTTCCATATTTCTTTGTTATGCATATTCTTTTTTGTAGATTCAGTTGTTTAAAATGAATACAATAGCATCTTCTCACTTTATAGAATCTATGCATAATCTTTATGCATGTGTTTTCAACTTTGATCTCCAAAATGAACTTTTAACAGATGTCTTGAAACAACATACATAGGAAGAAGCACTTACTGTAACAACTTTTCTCAATCTCCCTTATTTACATGAAGACAGTGAACTTTCAGATTCTTTCAATTCTGCATTTTTCTAGTTTTCTTTGTTCATGTGCCTCTTGTAGCATCTTTTGAATTCCTTCATGTGTCTGCATCTTATCCTTCTTATGCATGTGAGCAGTAACCTTCTGAGATGTAGAAAATCCCTTTCTGCATGTAATGACTTATGTGAAGTTTGAGCATGGGCTCGTGACATCCACTGCATTATTTTCCCCTGCTTACTACATTCAGTCATACATATCTGCCCACTTGCACACAAAACACCGTTTAATTTATTAGGTCATAAAATCATATGCATCAATTAACATTTGTGAGTGAATGTATGCCAAGATTACATTCACTCATGAGTGTTGGTTGGTTTGTATCATTTGTTGAACTAGTAGGTTAACCAAATTCTAAAAACCAGTTTCTCGGATGATAAGCTAAGTTTTCTTAGATATCTGATTTGATAAAAAAGAATAATATATATCAAAGTGATCATAAATAGTAAAAGGTTTCATGTTTGGAACAAGTCCCTTTAATACTATTTTTTAGATACTGTGAATGAATGTTTTCTTATTACGTTGTTTTCATCAGATTGATATGCAGTTTTTAGAAAAACTGATTATATGCTATTTGTGTTGCATGTATTGCTTAGATCCAGCTGGATCTAACACCCCACTTTCTTCTCCTGATGCAGGTAAACCCTAAGAGAACTAAATGCAGATGTAGAAACTAACCAAGAACCATGGAGACCTAAATGCAGTTGCAGAAACTAACCACAAGGCAATGCATGGGAACCTTACTCCATACCTTCAATTATGCATTCTATTATGCAATGTACTATTATTGATATGAAAAGAAAGATGAAACAACACTTATACCACCCATTCAGTGTGAATGCACAATGTAATTGATCAATTATAATTTAGAAATTCTTGAGTGTGATAAACTCTTAGAGTACAAATAATAACTTCTGAAAATGAATGTAGTGGTAGAATGTTTATTTATAATATCTGAAGGATAATATTAATGGGTTTCTTCAAAAATGCAATTTTTTCCTATTTGTGGTTATTTTGATGCAATGCTGAAAAATAGGATAACAATTTTGGTGACCTCTGCTGGATGTCTGCCTACTAGACACAACCCTAGACCTTTATCCTTGGGCAATAGAGTTAGGAAACCAGAAACCATGAATGAAAACATTTATTGAAATTAAAATGCAGCTACTCTAGACCAATGCAACCTAAAGACCTAAGCAACCTAGAGATCTATGTGTTTGGACAACACTTATTGAAAATGAAACCTAGACTAAAACCTAATCCTCAAAGCAAATCTTGAGGTGTATTCCATTAACTGGAATTTACAGATCTTCTCCATCAGTTATGGACAACTGATAAGCACTGTTTTCTCTACAGGCTGTAATAACAAATGGGCCTACCCAAAAGTTGTCAAATTTGTCACGCTGCCCTAGCCTGGTTTTTAGTACATCCCACCTGAGTACTAGATCACCTTCTTTGTAGTCCTTGAATGTAGCCTTCTTTTCAAAAGACTACTTAGTTTGTGCTTGAATTAATTCCATAGTTTCAAAGGCCCTGTTCCTCTCTTCCTCTAACTGTAATAAACCAGCATACCTTAAGGCAAGGGAATCACCTTCTTCAAAAAATAGAATTTGATCAGCTAGCTGTAATGCAGGAAATTCTGTAGATATGGGTAATCAAGCCTCTTTGCCATAAACAAGAACATAGGGTGAATTCCCAATTACCTACTTAGGAGTAATTCTATCCAACCACAAGGCCGTCTTCAATTTAGAATGCCAATCTCTTTTGTTTCCTTGCAAGGTATTCTTGATGATCCTGATTAGGTTTTTATTTGTAGACTCTGCAAGACCATTACCCTGTGGATAGTAATTAGAAGAAGTGCTTAAATAGATACCATTCTTGACAGCCCATTCGGTTATAGATGATCCAACAAAAGCCAAGTCATTATGTGATACTATGGAGTGAGGAACTCCAAACCTTGTAATAATATCGTCATAGAAATTCAGAACAACATTTCCAGAAGATTCCTTTAGTGCAATGGCCTTAGTCCACCTAGTAAAATAATTTGTAGCGGTCAAGATCCATTTATGACCTGCACTAGAATTAGGGTTTATTGGGCCAATAAATTCCACTCCCCACTTGTTGAATGGCTGATCAACAATGATTGATTTCAGAGGCAATGCTGCCAACCTTTGTTTCCCTGCAAACATAGCACAATTTTGGCATCTTCTTGCCCATGAATGAGAATATTTAAATAAATCAGGCCAATAATAGCCAACTCTCAGAATTTTCCATGCTGTAGTTTTGGGGCTGAAATGCCCCCCACAAGATCCATCATGAAATTTAGATAAAATCTTATTCTGATCAATATAATCTATACATCTAAGAAGCATACCAACAAGATCTTTCCTATACATAATGTTATCAATTAGCACATAAGGAATAGATTGAAGCCTGAAGTACCTTCTTTTGGCCCTATCAAGATTTATCGGACATTGGCCAGTTTGCAGGAATCTGGTCATATCTGACAACCAGGATGCTGAATCATTAACTAGTATTGGATCACCTTGGGGTGAGATGGCCTCTTCAGTGGGCTTAACCTGATTTTCTCCTTCTACCAACTGAGCACATAAGCCTTTACCTCTAACCAGCTTGGTCACATGGATTTGTACATCATATTCCATGACTTTAGTTATCCACCCTGCCCTCTTTTCACTGACATCTTTATTTAACAGAAATTCTTTAATGCTAGGGTGTGTAATCATCATATGTATTTTGTTCCCAACAACTATATGTTTGAACTTCTTTAAGGCTTTTACAACAGCTAGTACACACTTTTCTACAAAACTATATTTTTCCTCATAATTATTGATACCTTTACTGAAAAAGGCTACTCCCTGCTCCTGTCCTTCCTCATTCTTTTGCACCAACATTGTTGAAACTGTGTCAATACCACCATAAGCATATAAAAAAAATCATTGGAGAAGTTAGGATTAGCCAAAGTAGGGGCTGAAGATAAGGCATGCTTAATTTGCTCAAAACTCTCCTTCCCCTCAGTAGTCTAGATGAAAGGAACATTCTTTGTTAACATAGAAGTCAAAGGTTTCAATAAATTTGCAATATTAGGGAGAAAGCGCCTAAAAATTTTTATCCTTCCAATAAAACTTTGCAATCCTTTTTTATGTTTTGGAAGTGATAATTCAAGGATTGCATGAATCCTTTCAGGATCTATTGTTGTACCTCCTTTAGACACTTGGTACTCCAAGAGTTTTCCTTCATGTACTGCAAAAACAAACTTTTTTGGGTTAAGAGAGATTCCAAACTCTCTATATCTCTGTAATATTTGTTTCAAATGATCTATGTGCTGGTTTTCAATTTTGCTGTAAATGGTAACATCATCAAGATATACTAGAACAAATTTATACATCAAATTTTTCAAAGCCATATCCATTGCTTTCTGAAAAGTAGCTCCTACATTTGACAGACCAAATTGCATCCTTTTGTAAGCCATTGTACCCCATTTAGTGGTAAATGCTATTTTGAATTGATCAGATTCTTTAACCAAAATCTGGTTATAACCAAAATATCCATCCAAGAGTGAGAATCTTTCAGAACCTGAAACATATTGAAGGATTCGTTCCATGGAAGGAAGAGGATGTCTATCCTTCAGAGATGCCCTATTCAGGTCTCTAAAATCTACACAAAGTATTATCTCTTCATTTTTCTTCCTTACCGGAACTAGATTGGAAACCCATGATGTATGCTTTATTGGGAATACTATACCTCCATCTAAGAGCTTTCTTAGTTCTTTCAGAATTAAAGGTTCTAATTTGGGATTTATGGGCCTTTGCCTTTGCCTGATTGGTTTTGCATTTGGTTCTAACTCTATGGTATGTTGAGTCAGTTGAGGATCAAACCCTTTCAAATCAGCATAATCCCAAGCAAATACATCACTATATTGTCTGAAAAGATCAATAAACAATTCTTTTTCTTTGGGAGTGTTTATTTTACCAACCTTCATATATTTGTCTCTAAAGATCTCCACCTCCTCATAATGATCTTCTTTAACCAGTAAACTGGTTTTACTCTTCCTGAATTGATCATCCGAGTTGAAGGCTGATTCCAGGCTGACCAATCCCCTCGAAAGCTTATTTCTCTTTAGCTGGATCACTTGATTCTCCATTTGATGATCATGTTTATCACCTTTAGGGGCCAAAAACCCTTTAGTTTTTGTCACAAAACTTAAGATGTGTTCATCGATATTGAAAACTTGCCAATTAGCATTGTTATCTGAAATAGATGGCCTTGCAACAATTTTAATATGTGACTGGTCTGAAATCAGTCCTTTATTTTCTGTAATTATAGCATGTACGCCAATACCAACCAATCTGTCAGCATGCATATTCTTCCTTCTAGGTATGGAAATAAGATTGAAAGCATCAAAATATTCCAAAATATCAGACACTCTTGATTTATACAACTTTAAGAGATCATTCTTAACAGTATTAATTCCTCTCACTTGCCTTACTATGAGCTCACTGTCTCCTAATGCCTTTAAACATTTGATTCCCCTTTTCCTAGCCCACTCCATGCCCTGGATCAAGCTCTCATATTCTGCTATATTATTAGAACATGGAAAAGATAACTTGTAAGCAACATAAAATTTATCACCATGAGGTGATACCAACATAGCTCCTACACCAATACCATCTTTATTCTTTGATCCATCAAAATATAAATCCCATAACTGATTAGATAATTCAGATTCAGGACATTGATCTTTAACCAGATTAGGAACAATTGAATCATATTCTAACATTACATAATTACCAAAACCGGCATCAATCACATCAATATCTTGATCACTTCTAGCTGCCCAATCATCTAGGACAAAATCAGGATATCCTTCAGTTTGTGTGTTGTGAGATGAAGTCTCATTGATGTCATCCAGATCCATGATCACACAACTTGCATTGATGGGGCTAGGATTATAAGGTTCTATGTGGCCGTTGGCCCATAATTCTAATTTTATGGTCACCTTAGCACCATACCTAGTTCTGAAATACAGGTGAGACCAATCTGATGAGAAATATCCATCTATCTTGGTTGTGAAGTCTCTTGATAAACACAGAGCGAAGTAAGGTGGTAGATCTATGACAAAAATATCTTGAGAAATGGAGAAGTTTGGACATGAGTGCAAGGTTAAACTTGCATTTTTAACAGCTCCTATTGTTTTAACTGAAGAACTATCAAGTTGGACAACTCCTTTTTCAAGAGGCTCATATTTTAAATCTAGTACATCAGCTATGCTCTTTGGCATGACAGTGCTGGTTGCACCACTGTCTACCATGCAATATGCACCAATTTATTCCCAATAATCAAAGAAACATAAAAGGGGGGAGGTTTAATATTTGCAGATTTCTTACTTTCCTTTTCTATCATCTTCTGCATATTTGTTGGCTTTCTTTCAATTGGTATTGTCGGTTGATTTAAATCTTCAGCCTTTTTACTTACTTGTACTTCTGACTGCTGCATCTTACCAATCTTCTTTTCTTCTTTAATTGCTTCATCACATACTTTAGAAGGCTCTGAATTGGCCATGACTACTTTTGAAGGTTGATTTATAGCTTGATGTGGCATTGCTGTCCCTTTTGACAGCTCCTCTTTTAATAATTCAGTTTGCCCTGGAATAGCTAATGAATCCCACATGGAAATTGAAACACTCATCTTTTTCATATTATCAACAATGTTATAAGGAACAACAAATTGTACCTTCTTAGGAGACTTACTAATACTCTAATCTGATTGTTTCTGATACTGTGTTTCTCTGTTGGCATGAGAAGAGCTCCGCTTTAGGATTGAAGCTGGGAAAATGGCTAATGATTGATTTGTAGCAACAATCCTAGGAGTCGACTGCTCTGATTCTAGAGCTCTCTTCTTGGCTCTTGTGTTTGCTGATATGGATGAATCATCATTCACTCCACAAAACTCTTCCTCTTACAAATTGAGGAATGCAGTGTCAGGAGCAAATGTATCACAGTGTGGCTGAGCCTCTTTAGTGGATATAGTAGGTTGTGAATCTATGATACTTTAAACCATTAAGGCTTGATTGAGCACTCTGTTAGTACACTTAGACTGATTATGTTGTTCATTACAGGGATAACACCATTCATAATCTGTAAGAAGGTTATTTTGGCTAGGAACAATATCCCTAATAGCATTGAGAGGTGCTTGATTGTATGGCCTGTAAGGCCTTTGATTCTAGTTTTGCCTATTTGCATTACTATTTCCCTGATACTATTGCTTGCTGCTTTGATAACTGGGCTGATTAGGTTGCTGAGATGAAGAACCAGGAAATTGACCTTGAGTATGGGCTATTGGATGACTTTTCTATCTTTTTAGGTTAACTAGTTCATTCCTAAAGGTCTGTAGCAAGCTCTCAATTTTTTTTTGACTATTTTTTATGCTTTGCAATTCACTAGGAGGGACAATAGGCATAGTTTCCTCACTTTTGTAAGATGGCAACGGGGCTAGAGGTGGGACAACTAGTGGCATATTGGATTGGATGTTAGGAAAATAAGGCATGGGTGGCCTAGGAGCTATCTTTCCTGCCCGAATGAGCCTATTTTCTGCCCTTATTGCAATCTCAAAAGCTTGAGGTAAAGAATTCCCTCCCATTGACTGGATCATTACTGAAATATCACTATTCAAGCTTTTAAGAAAGTACAAAAATGCATACTCAGTAGAGGGTCTTACTGTAGTAGGGATCCTAATCCAAGTTTTATGAAACCTGAGATTAAAATCACTTAGTTCCTCTTGTGGAGCCCTTTTAATGGTGTTTAGTTGTTCTACCAGAGACAGATTGTCAGATTTATCCTCAAAAAACTTGGAAAGACTTTCCCCAAAAACATCCCATGTAGCAATAGAATTTATTGGAAGATTTATGAACCAGTCAAGAGCTTTACCTTTAAGTAATGCAGCTAGCAGCTTCATAGCCACATCTTCTTCCGTGACATGGTGGACATTGCACAGAGATGCAATATCTCTGATGTGTTCAGTAGCTGTCACTTGACCTTCTCCGGTGAATGATGGCAAACCTTTCAAGGCAGCCAAGGGTATATTGTTGTGATTTGCAATCCAGAGAGGAATACCTTGATCAAAAGGGACAAAAGACAAATTTATTTCCATTCCTACAACAGGTGGTACTTGTTGCTGAATAACAGGTACAATAGGAGGTTGAGTATGCTGAACTACCTTCCTTTGATAAGTCTTCAAATTCTGGGGATTTGCTGCAGTAATACTTGTAGAAGCCCTGAAGGCAGAGTTATCTATAAACAAATTCTCAACACTTGGCAATTCTGATCCGGAATGAGTAGGGACACTTAAATCCTTAGAAAGATTGATTTCTTCAATAATAACCTCAATTTCCTCTAAATTTACAACTTGATCTTCAAAAATGGGGTTATCAAGTGAAGAGATATTTGAATTCAATAAAGCACCTCTTGGATTTTGCGATGCTCTTCCACCTCTAGATGATCTTCCTTCCCTTCTACTTGACTATAACTTCTGGTACACAAATCCTTCCTTGTTTGATCTTGTTGGAGTTCTGCTCATTAAAATCCACACTGAGAGCTTAAATCAATCACAGAACTTAAATCAGAACTGAGAAGCAGTTCGTTGTCCCACCGGGTGTGCCAAAAACTATCTAGGTTTAGAATTGTCACCCTAAATTAGGCATTAAGGCTTCATGGAAATTCTATCTGACAATGCAAACTTCCTCTAGCTGTGGGTCAACTATGGATGAGGAAGAGTCTTCAGATTCTAGGCCGGTTCCTATTTGGTATGGAATATCACCTCCTGATTGAAAACTGAATTGAGAAAAGATAGAAAGATTTAAAATTGAACTTGCATGAATAAAATTAGAAAAGGTGATACACCAAGAAGATTCAGATCTTTCAAAAGCTTCAAACTGACACTCACTTAACATACCCTAGGGATCTCTACACTATCATTCACTGTCCAATACATAGGCTAATTGGAAGGCCACAACTAGAATTTAACCACAAGCAGTAATCTTACCATTAACAACATGCATATTTTGCAAAAGGCTTATATTCTGTAATATAGAATAGGAATCAATGCAATTCACTAATCCATATTACATATGTATTACTCTTGGATGCAGAAAATTGAAAAGGAACTTGAACAAATGATTACAATAAGATGTATGAAAAAGTGGGGCAACTATATTCTTCACAAAATCTATATACAAGTTACATGTATGAATTTCAGAATAATGGCAAGGAATAGTGGAATCCTCTTGCACAAAATTGAAATTACAAGCATGAACTCACAATGGAATACAAAAACATGAACAAACAGCTACGGGAATAGAAAATTCACTAAAGCTCCTCTCTCCACCAATTTGACCCCCCCAAACATGAATTAAATCCATCACTAAATAGCCAACATGGCTTATTTCAAAAACTAATTCCCCCCAAAACCCTCCATGATAGATCTCCCAAACTATAGGGCCAAATTAGCACCCTAAATCCAAACCCTAAGCATTGCACCCCTAAGTTGATAGATAATCAACTTTTACCTATTCGAATACATGACATTCCAACCCTAAATGCATTACCACCTTATTTGAAAACCCAAAAACCTAACTTCAAAGGGGATGAAAACTCCTATCAACTCGGCATCATAATTAATCCCAACTCTGTCGACACCACACCACTATAGTTGATGCACCTGCAGCTTGTTTGGTCACCATGGTTTGTAGTCGACTTGACCATCTCAGTTTGAAGGGACAGTTTTGAGACTTCGTGGCACTAAAGGTACCATCGTGGCAATATGGAGGTAATGTCGATGCAATGGGAACTACAACTGCATTTACTCCATCTGACAATGGATTTCAAATGTGAGTAAAACACAATGCATTTTTATTGATTTCATTTGTGAGTTAGGGTTTTTCCTTTGTGGCACCGCCATGTTGAAACTGGAAACCATGAATCTCTGCAATGTATCCGCCTCTGTTCTATGGAGAAAATCCAGTTTCATGAGCTTTAGGAGGAAAAAAGATGTCATTTTATGCTCACTGTAACACATGGAATCTCTCTGTTTTATTTTCCTTCAATAAAGGCCGCGACTTTTCGTCTTCTTTTTCTTCGAACGTGGGCTTCAACTGTAAGTCATATTCCATTTTCTTGAATGTTGGGGCATTTGGTGATATAGTTTCTTTAAGCCAATACAAATGGCGCCGCATAGTTGTTTGTAACTTGGGTTTCTTGAGATGATGTTTTACCACTATTGCGGGTTTTGAACTGCAGTGCATAAAGGAGACTCTGGAAGTACTTCATTGTTTGTGGCCACCACTGCAGACTTGGAATGTATTACCACTGTAGTGTTGGAATGGTCTCAAGCTATGGTTGAGATGTCGAGCCCATAAAATTCAGTTTTGAACTTGGGATGTCTCAGCCACAGCTTTAGACTCATCCCTAGTTCTTAGTGTAACATAGAGCAACACCACTGCTAGTCTGGGAGTGACCTCAAACTATTGTTGAGGCATCGAGCTACCACGAACTTCGGCCTTCACTGCTTAGTTATCTCAGCAACAGCTTGAGACTCATCCCCATTCTGTAGTGTGACATGGAATTGGGGAAAACCACCGCGACATCCACTGTATGTCTTTTGAATGTCGCGGGTTATCTTTTGGCTTCCTCCTTCAGACATGTGGGAAACAGACCAAGCTATAACTGAATTGTCAACCAACCACCATGTGGGTTCTCTTCATCATAAAAAAATGTAGCTTATGACTGAAAGGTGCAGTGGATGTATTTGGTTTAAACTCTATGACATCTTTCAGTCATAAGCTTGACATTTTTTCTGCGAGTTGATACAACCATGACTGAAAGTATAAAGAGGATACACCAGCAACTTTGCACATACAGATAAGTGATCATTATTACTTTTGTTTGCTGTAGAATAGAGATGATGTGAAGCTTGATAACCATGAGGTTTCTTTTGCTGTGTCGACTCTCTCAATGTAATCATTACTTAGTGATAAATGTTGGAACACTTTGCTTGATGTCGACTGTAGCTTAAACATTCATATAACTTTTGAACTAGTCTTTGTTTACTATCGAGCCCATTACTGCAACACTGCTTAATGTTGAACTTCACTGTCATACCCACATGCTGTCATTCGCAATATTTTGAAATACCCACATGGCTTTTGAACTTGCACTTGAAGTTGTCAGTTTTGATGCTTGTCTAAATTTGAAGTAAAACACGAGTTTTTGTACTATTTAAATGTTTTAGAAAACATTCTCCTTACTGTCACAACTTTTAATAAGCATAAAACATGCTTCCCTGTTCAGACCGAACACTCTTTTGTATTAGTTGTGCTCTGTTTTAGCTGCAAAAAACATGAGATATTTCTCCTCCAGTATTCTTGTAAAACATAACTATTTCTTGTTTAACTGATAACAGTATGAGAAAAACATATGAAACCTGAGTATGTTTAAATTTTAGAAAATTTCAAATGCAGTTAGTGTAAAAACACACTGTTTCTTTTTAAATGCATACAAGATTTTACCCATGGGGTTCGAGCACGGGCTCGTGACTCCCATGGGTCATTCTCAAAATGGGAAACCATAATTGGCATATATGTTTTAATATCATTGTATACCTTGTACTGTCATCATGAATGTATATTATCTTTTAGTACAACAGTATAACATGTATTTTTTTAAACACTCTGCATTTAGATATCTCTTGAAAATTAACATGAAGACATGAATTGTATCTCTTTGAAATCATCATCCATAAGGTTGATAGATAATCACTGATATTCCATTCTTGATGTCTGTCTTTTGTGCATGTTCCATCATCATGAATGTAAACTCATGCTAATACTGAGATTGTTAATTTCTGTCATTATTTGCAGCTTCCATATTTCTTTGTTATGCATATTCATTTTTGCAGATTCAGTTGTTTAAAATGAATACAATAGCATCTTCTCACTTTATAGAATCTATGCATAATCTTTATGCATGTGTTTTCAACTTTGATCTCCAAAATGAACTTTTAACATATGTCTTGAAACAACATACATATGAAGAGGTACTTACTATAACAACATTTCTCAATCTCTCTTATTTACATGAAGACAGTGAACTTTTAGATTCTTTCAATTTTGCATTTTTCCAGTTTTCTTTGTTCATGTGCCTCCTGTAGCATCTTTTGAATTCCTTCATGTGTTTGCATCTTATCTTTCTTATGCATGTGAGATGTAACCTTCTGAGATGTAAACAATCCCTTTCTGCATGTAATGACTTATGTGAAGTTTGAGCACGGGCTCGTGACATCCACTACATTATTTTCCCCTACTTACTGCATTCAGTCATACATATTTGCCCACTTGCACAAAAAACACCATTTACTTTATTAGGTCATCAAATCATATGCATCAATTAACATTTGTGAGTGAATGTATGCCAAGATGACATTCACTCATGAGTGTTGGTTGGTCTGTATCATTTGTTGAACTAGTAGGTTAACCAAATTCTGAAAACCAATTTCTCGGATGATAAGCTAAGTTTTCTTAGATATCTGATTTGATAGAAAAGAATAATATATATCAAAGTGATCATAAATAGTAAAAGGTTTCATGTTTGGAACAAGTCCCTTTAATACTATTTTTCAGATACTGTGAATGAATGTTTTCTTATTACGTTGTTTTCGTCAGATTGATATGCAGTTTTTAGAAAAACTGATTATATGTTGTTTGTGTTGCTTGTATTGCTTAGATCTAGCTAGATCTAACACCCCACTTTCTTCTCCTGATGCAGGTAAACCCTAAGGGACCTAAATGCAGATGCGAAAACTAACCAGGAACCATGGAGACCTAAATGCAGATGCAGAAACTAACCACAAGGCAATGCATGGGACCCTTACTCCATACTTTCAATTATGCATTCTATTCTGCAATGTACTATTATTGATATGAAAAGAAAGACAAAACAACACTTATACCACACATTCAGTTTGAATACACAATGTAATTGATCAATTATAATTTAGAAATTCTTGAGTGTGATCAACTCTTAGAGTACAGATAATAACTTCTGGAAATGAATGTAGTGGTAGAATGTTTATTAATAATATATGAAGGATAATATTAATGGGACTCGTCAAAAATGCAATTTTTTCCTATTTGTGGTTCCTTTGATGCAATGCTTAAAATTAGGATAACAATTATAATAAAATTTTCTTTTCTTTGGAAGCAACTGTCTATTGTTATGTTTGTGTAAACAAGGGTAGCATGACAAATCATTTAATTTCTTATTTTCAAACTATGTACTACATTTGTTCATTAGTTAGTATTATAGTTTAATAAGTGTCATTTATAAAGTTGTTTAAAATGATTTTAATTTGATTTATCATACATAGTTGGAATTATCATAAATTGTTTAGTTAGCGATGTTAATAGAATTATCAAGTTTGAATTGTATTTCAATGTGATGCTATGAAGTTGTTTATGATATATATATATATATATATATATATATATTCCTAAATTGTAAGCACCTATCTTGTGTACAATTTGAGGATTGTTTTGTGCCCACTTTAGTGTTTTCCTATGGTAGGACCTCATATAGCACTTAATGGACACCTAAGTTAAAATACGGGTCCTCGTTTCCTATCAATCTATTTCAAAATCAAGGTTGGCTCTTTCTTCTAGGTGTTCTCCTTTCTTTTCCTCCAACCACAATTCATTCCATCACCTCAACCCTATATCTCTCTTTGTGGCCTTTGTGAGCCTCTCCTGATCTCAGATTGAGTTGTACTAAAAAATCTGCATCTACCCTATTCTACATGCACCCCATTTAAATTCTAGATTTTTTTCTTGGGTACGAGATTCCATTGGGGGCCTGTCCCCAAGGAACTTGACCCAAATTCAGCCTAGGAGTCTGTGTCAGGGTTTTTTTTTTTTTTTTTGGGGGGGGGGGGGGGGGGANTTGGGGGGGGGTGGGGGGGAATCCAGATCTATGGTTGACTTGCTTAATTTTAACTCCATGAAATGATGCAAGGAGTATATAAACCCCCTATTTCTCCTCATTTTTGTATTCATTATCCATTGTTAGCATTCATGATCAAGATTTTACAAGAGAAACAATTGTTGTCAATCTAACTATAAAGAGAAAGAAGAAAAGTCCAAGAGCCATCATTATATCAAGTCCAAGCATTCAAGTTTCTTCTAGCATCCTTCTTCTAATAAAATAAGGGCATTTCCTCCCATAGATCTATATTCTTTTCCCATTGAAGGCCAAGAAAAGGTGTTTTCTATCAAGGAAGGAGATCCACATTCATCCACCTTCTATTCAAGCTTCCTCTCTCTTTCTCCCAATCAAGCATTGTGGCGAATTATAACATCAATCACATGAGGTTTTTCCTTTCATGACTTCATTTTGGGTTTTTTTGTTTAGTCAAAGCTATTGCAACAACATATTTGATCACATTCAAAGAAGCATTTGCATTGTCAAGGTATAATATACTTCATTTTCTAGATCTATCCTTTGCTATATGACAACACACTTTCCATTATTCCATTTCAAGGTTAATTCCTTAATAGAGGTTTGATCGAGGAAAACTGCTTTCTCCAACCTTCTTCCCCATTTTTCTGTGTGCATAAATAGGTTATAGAGCCACCAGATCAAAATCAGGAAGATTGAACATAGTTGAAAAGACCCAAAAAAATTTAGTCAATTATGCCTGGTGTAGGATGCCATTGGTGGCCTATACCCAGGTACAGGGTGAGTTTCATCCTGTACACTGCATTTTTAGCTAAAATTTTACCTTTAGTTCATTATTTGTGCTCTGCTTTCTGCTTTCTGTACTTTTCTATTCACTGTCCTCCTGTATCAATATATTTTTCTCAGTTCTTCAACAACTTAGTCAATTTAATCCCTATCAATTCTTCCAACTCCCTCATTACATTTCTAGAGAAGGACCATTGTCCCCATTTAGCACTTGAGTCATCTCTTGAGCCTATTGGGGGCATTTTTCCTTCTGAATGTATGGCTGTGAAAAGGTGAAGTAATCTGCTCTTTCACATTGCTCATTGTTTTCCACAATACATTTTGGCGAACCCAAATCTCCTTACATACTTCTAATTTTGTGGTTATATCTCATTGTGTGCGTCTTAAATTTTACTCATATGGAGTTTACTAAGTTAGATTGGTGTGTGATAACCTGTTGTTATCTTCATTCTTACTTCTCTTTAACAATCAAATGGAGTGAATTACAATATCTTCCATTTCATCATATTTATTTCCTTCATGGTAATCTTGCATATGGAATTATGAGATTAACAAATATCTTTCATCCTTCTAAGGTATATTTCAAAACCTTTATCAATATTTCATATTCTTTTATCATATAAATCTTAACAAAATGCATGACATTTGGATTATATAAGGTTTTTTTTCAATGAACCTCAAGATAATACACATATGCCTAATAATCATTATAGATATCTATCTCCTAATGATCCCA
This sequence comes from Thuja plicata, assembly GCA_018584345.1. Taxonomy (NCBI): domain Eukaryota; kingdom Viridiplantae; phylum Streptophyta; class Pinopsida; order Cupressales; family Cupressaceae; genus Thuja; species Thuja plicata. The sequence continues at coordinate 817,566 of MU227031.1, forward strand.
TTGTATTGAGACCTAGATCTCCTCTTCCTCAACCAATTTTAATGGATAATCTTAGAGAATTAAGTTTGTGTAATTCTTTGGATGATCTTAAACAAACTTCCTTTTTGACCAAAGCATTATGCATGATCTTGATGTTAATCTTTTTCTTGATGAATACTCTATAAAAATAACTTTAACTAGAAAAGAAGATCTTGATAAACTTTTTTCTTCTTCACTACTTAAAGGTGATGCAAATAGTGATAAGACTCTCCCTAAAGAGAATACACCTCCTTATATTCCTCTTTATACCACACATTTTCATAAATCTCAGGATCAAAATCCTTTACCCTCCTCATTAAAAGCCAATTACAATGTTGGATACGATATCACTACTCAACAAGGTTAAAATGGGTTAGGACTTGGCATTAAAGAACAAGGTATTAAGGTTCCTATAAATCCTCCAACACAAGTCACTAGATGTGGTCTAGGTTTCATACTTCAAGGAACTAATTTTCCTTCCTCCTCACACCAAAAACCTCCTCTTGACATTCTTTTACCAACCCCATCCGTTTCCACATCTCCTTTTGATGACTGCTTGGCCTTGGCTGAGATAATATTTTGGAGAAGTAAATATGAACCGAAAATTCAATTTCCTTATAGACATTTTCCAAAGAATCAAAGACCTATTAATGGTATTTTTTTTATGTCAATTCCATCACAGAAATAAACATTCTCTTGTGAATTATATTGAATTTAGGCAATTTGCTCAAGATTTGGTACATATATCTCTTCTTTCTTTACCGACAAATCTTATGCTTTTTCTTGATATCAAAGATATATCTTAGCATCTCTTTTCGCCTATTATGTTTCTCTCCATTATTCAAATTTAGTAGCTTACATTATTGGAGGCTCTTTCCTTCGCATAATGTGCATTATGAGCATCATAATAGGAAGTCTTTCTTGTTTCCTCACATTTGGGGGGCAATGTATCTTTATCTTATCTCTTTCTCTCCTTTCAAAAGGATTGATAATCTTTTTGTTGGTTATTTGTTTTATAATATGATGTCCTTCCATACATGGACTTGTTTGTTTGGGTTTTTTTTTGTCTCTAATGGGATTGGTCTCCTCTCTTACAACCTCTTCCTTGTTTGGAGGTGTATACCTTGCATAATGGATTTACCCACTAAGTTTGCATAATGTGGTATCCTTTCCTTTTTCTCCTCATTATCTGTTCATGGAATGGTATTATTTTATGGTAAATCCTTTCTAGCATGAGATTATTTTTTCATGAAAGATACTTATATCTTTTCTTAACAATATTTTTCATGTCTCAAAGGGCATATTTTGTCACAAAATAATCTTCCATTTAGGGGTCATATTTTGTTGCAAATCAATCATTCCCCTTTTGTGATGTGTTTCTCTTATAATATGGCATCCTTTCTAGCATAAATATGTTTGTTTTACTTGAAAGTGCATGATTATGTTAAGATAACTCTCACTAAAGGTATACAATATATAATATATTTTCCTTTTCCTTCACACTTGAGGGGCAAGGTTTCATGCGCTTATATCTCTTTTTCTTTCTAAGGATCTACTTTTCATTAGTATCTAGAGATATTTTTTTTATCATGTAATATTCTTTTCTTATAAGGAATTGTTCGTTTTGATTTAGTATTCTCTCTTATGCAAGAGGTGTCTATTCTTGATTACTACCTCTTCCTTATTGGAAAAACTATGTTCATCCTAAACATATTCCCTTACCTTAGTGCTTAAATTATGTTATTCGTCATTAAGAATCCCCTTTTCACCTATAAATAGGGGGCTAAAGGGGCACATTCTTATTCTCTTCCTCTCTTTGTATTGAAGATGTTGTCTTTGTTCAATAAACCCTCTTGAAGGTATATTTCTTACAACCAAGACCTCTTCCTTTCTATTCCCACTTGTGGATATCCTTTCATGATTATCTATCTCCTTAGCTAACAATATTTTTCACTCTTTGCTATGGTTATGGTATACATTGTTGTTTTGAGGATATCTTCTTGATGTTGGAAGTAGTGTTCTTATTTCCTTATGATGTCACTAATGTTGCCATCATAAGGAGGGGGGCATATATGCGACCTGCCTTGTATATTATGCAAATTTTTATTTATTGATCCTTAAGGAGACAATGCTTTCCTTAGGACTGATGATTTTTTTTTCTTTTTCTTTTCGGATCCCTAAGGAGACAATTCTTTCCTTAGGATTGATCTTGTTTATTGATCCCTTTGGAGACAATGCTTTCCTTAGCCTGATCATTTTTTATGGATTTGCATGGGGACAATGATTTCTATAAGACTGATCCCCTAAGTTGCCCCTAAATGTGAAAGAAACGTTTTTAAGCTTCCCTTGAGTGCAAAATTTCAAAGCCACCCCTCTGCAAAAATTTTCAAGATAGAATTGACTAGCGGGTGAAATCACAATAGTGTGTCTCACTTTTTGGAACGAAGGATTTCAGACTTTCTTAAAAAAAAAATTTGGTGGCTTCGCACGAGGCCACTACTTCGTGCGAAGTGATTGATAGGCTTCACGTGAAGTACCCTACGTGGGGGAATTCACGCGAAGCCAAGAATTCACTCGAAGTATCCCACGTAGGGTACTTCGCACGAAGCCAGACTTCGCGCGAAGCCATTTTTCACCAAAATTTGTATAAATTTCTGACTACCCATTTCATTTTTACTATTCACTTTTCGAGATTTTGTGGACCCGAGGCTTAGAGTGAACCAGTGACGACCAGTACGACACCAACAGATCCCGAGCTTTTTTGACCTCTTGTGATTGTTACTAGTACCAGGTACACACATTTTTCTCATTTTTTTTGTAAATTGTATGTTTTATATTTATTTTAGATAATTATTTGTTTTAAATAATATTTAGTTTGTAGAAATGTTAGAAAATGATAGCTGAATTTTAGAATATGTTAGAAAATTATAGTAGTATGTTAGAAAATTATAGTCATATGTTAGAAAATCATAGTAAAATGTTAGAAAATATTAAAAAATCATAGTATATTTATGTTTGCAAATGTTAGAAATTTGTAACTTAGTATACATTAGAAAATATTAGCAAATTGTAACTTAGTATACATTAGAAAATATTAGAAAATTACATAACTTAGTATATATTAGAAAATTGTAAAGTTTAGTATACATTAGAAAATATTATAAAATTGTAACTTAGTAAACATTAGAAAATATTATAAAATTGTAACTTAGTAAAATTAGAAAATTGTAAATTTTAGTATGTACATTA
>MU227031.1:828910-840356 GCA_018584345.1 Thuja plicata
TATTTCTCTTGCTATCATATTCATTGACCTCTTCTTAGCAAGACTTAAGGGTTGAACATTAGCAAGTGATCTCAAATTTTCCACATCCATTGTAAGTAAATGATCTAAGTTTCTATAATTAATATTTTTCTTTACAGTTTGAGCTAAATGTATATGTTCATCCATACCAGTAGGAGCATGTGATCCTGAACCTTCTCTAACATCAATTGTTTGAGCTTCCATAGGGAGTGATCCTGACCCTTCTTCAATGTGCAATTCTTTGACTTGACTTGACCCTCCTACTTCAGCTTGTCCTTCACCTTCTTTAGTTTTATGATAATATGCCAATGCAGCTTCATGATTTCTTTGTTTAGCACCAGGTGATCTTTTTCTAGCATATTTATGTTGTCTTCCCTTCTTATTCCCCATTTCTCCTCTTCAAAAATATCTTCCAAATGTATTTTTTCTTCAAAAAAATGCTTTGATATAATATTTCTCCTCTTCAAAGTTATGCCTTCGAAAAAAATAGAAATAACAATCTTTATTCCAAAAACACATTTGTAAAAATTGAACAATAATAGAAAAAGGGAATTACTTGCTGCAATTCGATTAAAAACTGAAAACAAAAAACTTTAGATTTATACCATTTTAATTTTTAATTTTTTTAAATTACAACATGGCCGACCTACTTTGCGCGAAGTAGGCAAGATAAAAATTTGGCGGGATGGTTTTCACCAGATTTTTCACTCAAGTGGCTTCGCGCAAAGGGTCTTTGCTCAAAGCCCCTTAGACCCCTTTGCATGAAGGGGGTCTTCGCTCGAAGACCCCTAAAATGAAAATGTCTTGTTTGAAAAAAATAAGTCCTAAAAATTGGTCTTTCAAGGCCTAGGAAAAGGACCAAATCAAATGTTTTTCTCAAATACATGATGCCAAATAATGCAATTCGGAACAAGCTTTCTAATGAATATAATTTTAATACATATTGAGTTCGTTATCACTTTCAAACATTACTTTAACTAAACATAGGTTGTTTGGCGATTCAACAACCTGTCTCTTCAAGGCTTTGGGAAAAATAGTAAATTACCAAACAAAAATTATAAAAAATACGTAGGAAAAACGTATTTATGTTAGCTTTCTATATTAAAAAAAAAATTGAATTTCGATATATACATTTCAAGTTACCATGATCAAAGTGACCTTATGTCTAAATTACAGTTACTATCACTTTAAAACTTAATAAACTATGAAATATTGACCCAAAATGAATGAAACCAATTACATCCTCTAGATATTGAAATTACAAATATAATCTCGAAAGAATTACATTGTTATCATATTTTAAAAAAATGTAAGCTGATCCAAGTGAAAGTCACTTATTAAAATCCCAATTTTTTCACACAAACCACTTTTCGAAGGAGAAGGAAAAATGAATTTTAATTTGAAAAAAAATATATTTAGAAACTAGAAAGAAAATTCTAAAAGACCCTAGTTTATATCATCTTCAAATTCCTTATAGTTTTGCGGCAATAGGTGTTCAAAAATGAAGTTTTTTCTCAAAATGTTGATCTCTGTGTCAAAGTTGGCCAAAAAGTGGGACACACTATTGTGGGATCACCCTACTAGCATAATACAGATTGCTAGACTATCAGTTCTCCTTCCTTCTTTGGGATGAGTGGAACTAGCATAACACAACTTTCTAGCATTTTCTATTATTCTCCTCCTCTTCTTCTTCCATGGATCACATAGCATAACACAACTTGCTAGCACACTGGATTCGTGGTCTCTCTCTCTCTTCTTTCCATTCTCTCATAGCCATGCTAGTGGGTTAGATCATGGAGTTTTTTTTTTTTATCATCATTGGAAATTCCTTTGTCCTTTCTATGTGATCACTTATGCTCTTGCAATAGTTTTTTTGAACATGATATTATTGGTAGGGGATTTTTTCAATCGAGGTCTCTCCCATTAGATGATTTGGAGTTTTGTTTTTAGTAATAACCTTTCCTTGTGTTTTTTGTTTTTCTTTTGTTTTGTTTAATTTTTGTGCCTTTTGTGCATGGATGTCTGAGCTAAGATCCTTTGTTTGGGGTCTTGCATATTCAAACATAGTAATGTCTTACTTCTTTGCAATTAACCAATGATAATATCCCTCTCGCTTTCTTCTCTTCTTCTTCCTTTACTATGAGCATGAGCTTGTCTCATACTCCCACTAAAGTCAGGGCTAACCGTATAGTCCTAAATTATAAGAACCTAACTTGTGTACAAATTGAGGTTCATTTTATGCCCACTTTATTGTTTTTCTATGGTAGGACCTCATATAACACTTAATGGGCTCCTAAATACAAATATGGGTCCTTCTTTCCTTTCATTATTGTTCAAAATTGAGGTCGACGCTTCCTTCTAGGTGTGCTCCTTTATTTTCCTCCAATCCCATAATTCATTTCATCACCTAGGCCCTTTATCTCTATTTGTGGCCTTTGTGACCCTTTCCCGATCTCACATTGAGATGCACTTGGAAATCTCACATCTTCCCTATTTTTTTGGCACCCCATTCAAATTTTGGCTCATTTTCATGGGTATATGACACCATTGGTGGCTTGTCCCCAAGGAAATTGGCCCAAATTTGGCATTAGAGTCTATGCCAGGGTTTGGGTAGAAATATGGATCTGTGGTCAGCATTCTTAATTTTAACTCCCCAAAATGATGCAAGGAGTATATAAACCCCTATTTCTCCTCATTTTGGTATCCATTATCCATTTTTAGCATTCATGATCAAGATTTTACAAGAGAAAAAATGGTTGTCAATCCAACTATCAAGAACAAGAACACAAGTTCAAGAGCCATCAATATATCAAGTCCAATCATTCAAGTTTCTCCTAGCATCATTCTTCCAATAAAATAAGGCATTTCCTCCCATAGATATAGCTTCTTTCCCCATTGAAGGCCGAACAAAGGAGTTTTCTATCAAAGAAGGAGATCCACATTCATCCACCTTCTATTCAAGCTTCCTCTCTCTTTTTCCTAATCAAGCATTGTGGCAAATTACAACATCAATCACATGAGGTTTTGTCTTTCATGATTTAATTTTGAATTTTTGTGTTTAGTCAAAGCTATTGCATGAATATATTTTATCACATTCAAAGAAACATTTGTATTGTCAATGTATAATGTAATTCATTTTCTAGATCTAGCCTCTTCTATATGACAATATGCTTTCCTTTATTTATTTTCATTTTAATTTTGATTCCTAAATAAGGGTTTGACTAAGGAAAATCCATTTCTCCAACCTTCTTCCCCATTTTTCTGTGTAGGAACAAGTTATAGAGCCATCAGATCAGAATTGGGAAGATCAGACATAGTTAGAAAGACTCAGAAAATTTTAGTTAATTATGCATGGTACAAGACGCCATTGGTGGCCTATACCCAGGTACATGGAAAGCTTTGACTTGCACCCTAAATTTTTAGCTCAAATTTTACCTCTAGGTTAGTTAATTCTGTGCTCTGCTTTCCATTTTTTTACTTTTCTTCTTACTGTCTGCCCGTATCAAGCTATATTTGTTAGTTTCTCAACAAATTACTCAATTTTATCCCTATCAATTCATCCAACTCCCTCATTACATTTCTAGATAAGGATCATCGTTCCCATTTAGCACTTGAGTCACCTCTCGAGAATATTTGGGGCATTTCTCCTTCTGAATGTATGGTTGTGAAAAGGTGAAGTAATATATTCTTTAACATTGCTCTCCATTTTCCATTACACACACACACACACACACATATATATGTACATATATACATATATACATATCCATATATACTTATATATATATATACATATATACATACACACACACACACACACACACATATTTATATATATATATATATATATATATGTATGTATGTATGTATGTGCATGTATATATACACACACACATACTTAACCTATGATTAGTTATATCTATTCATCTAATTTGATATAAATAATTGTATTCTTTAAGTGATCTGGTAGAGGTGTTGTGGGTCAGTATTTGGGCTTTCCTTTCAGTAGCTAAAGGTGAGATGTGTTTTGTGTCTTTTTTTTTCGCTCAGTAGAGTGATGTTTTGTGTCTTTACATTAATTTAATGTTTCATGTTTTATTGGATTCTAGCATTTATTTGTGAAGTTATTACTATATATTGGTGTATTAATGGGTCATGGAGACCTTTGATGACCTGTTGTATTTTTTTATTAAGGAGGTTCCACATATTGTTATGGGCTTGGAATTATGATGAGTTAAAATATGACACTTGGTTCAAGTTATGGAACTAGAGGAGTTCCTTCTTTCATCATGAGAGTGCCACCACTATGTTGTATATGATGCTTTGGTTATTGAGGCCCTTTTTGGTTATTTTGATGCATATGGATCCTAATGTTGATTCTTAATTGTTATATTCTTTTGATTTTGATTTTATTTAGGAGGGTTTTCTAGGAGCATTGCTAGGAGAGTAGCTCACAATGCGGGTCAGGGCCCTAAATGGCTACCAGGTAACCCATTATGGAGTTGTAATCAAGTGATAAAATAATAAAATGAACCAGGTTGGGATAAACATTAATTGAGATAATTATGTTTCCTTTCTCATGTCCATGAGAAACCATAGATGGGTTAGAGAAGGCCAAGCTGACTGTGTGGCGTAGAGCAGGAAAATTGTCTTTCTTGTCCTTAGGAAAGGTTTTCGGCTCCACATGAGTTCCTAGGATAGTGGAGGAATATGTGACACTCTCCTACACGTGTCTTAGGATTCCCTTTGGTTAGCCTTGTGATCCGCCTTTGGTATCCCATGTTGTATTCGGTGTGTATCATATATGTATTCCTATGGTATCTTTTATGTTATGCTTTGGTTTTCTTTGTGTTTTCCTGATATGTGTTATAGCATTTGTGTGTTTTCATGTGTGCTGTGGGGCCTTGTGTATGTTTTGATGCTTAGCGCTTATGCATGTTAGTACATATTACATCATTTAATTGGTTGTCATTATGTGTATCATTACATTTAAATGTAAAAAAATTGTGATATGCTCTCTAGAAAATTTATGTTATTCTCTTGGGTTCCCTATCGGGGCGTTACATAATCTATAATTTTTTTTGGGAGATTTTGCAACCAAAGAGTTGATTTTGGGGGATTTTTCAGCTGGATAGTTGATTTGAAAATAGTTTAACAAGACACTAAGGCGGTTTTGAATGTGAGATAGGTTTAGTGGACAATTGCTAAAAGTGGAATCCACAATATAAAGCCTATCAAAAAAATATTTTCTTTGATATCAAATTAATTATAAAAGCTATACATGGTGGAGACAATGTTATTAAGACACTCAATTAAAGTTATAACTTAACTAACTGTAAATATTTTACTAAACAATATTTTGTAAATGTATATCTAATTAATGGCAACTTTCTAATTTTAATTAAATTGATATCTATTGAATTAAATCAATAATATTTTTAAAATTAGATTAATTTAAATTTAATTCTAAATAAATAAATAAAAAATAATTAGATTATTATTAAATTTTTTTATCTAATTCTGAATAGAATTTTTTTAAAATAAGATTAACAATAACTTCACATAAATCTAAATTAATTAGAGTGTCTCCTTTTAAATTAAATAACTCTTTTAAATTAGAATAAAGTCTAAAGTTAACTTCAATTTTTAATGAATTCACTAATATAAAATTTTGGAGTTTAGCTAAAATAAATATATAAAACTAAGAATAAAATTATTTACTATGTGGCTAAGTACAATTTAAAGACAACAAAAAATAACATCACCCTTAAGTTGGAGATCCCTAAAACATATTTCAATAGCACTTGTACCTATGGAGGTTCAAGGGATAAGTCGATAGGAAATTATAGGTAGAATTTTAATGTATTTTATTTCTGTCTGTAGAAAATAAAATATTTAATTTTTATATTAAAATAAAGTTTCTATAATAGTTAAAATATTAATAAAATAATTTATAATTAAATTAATTTTAATATATTTTATTAGTATTTATCATTTTATAAAAATAATTAGAGGGCATACACAAAATAGATTTAATGAAATAAAACCAAATCAAATGTCCTCAACCTTTGTGAGGGACTTGCACAAAAAGATTTAGAGCATAAGCATTTGTTAAGATAGGGAAGGATTGATGGGTAGTAGATATTCTAGCTGTGGAATCTTCAATAGACATGCATGCAAAATGTGCGGAAAAAAGAAAAGATGCATGAATAATATAGTATAATTGGATGTTATTTCATGGAATACAATAATTTAGTGGTAGAAAATTTATAAATTATTTGAAATGATTTTACAAAACTTCAACTTGATTGACATAGTTGAATGTTATTAGAGTTTGGGGATGGACAAAAAAAGGCTCTGCAACTTGTTTGAACCTTTGGAGAAGCCATTCTCGCACGGGGGATCATTTGCTTCGTCCACACGGTAGTGGCTTCTCCATGAAGTAACCATACTTTGTATTTAATTGTTCCCTTTTTTGGGTTATGGGAGATGGATTTATTGGTAAAACTCCTTTGGCTCCCCATCGTGCGAGTGGAAATTCAAAATCTTTCAAGGCAGTGGTGGTGGGTGAACCAACAAACTTAGGGGTCTCGTTTCTCACTTCTAGAGGTCCTTCCCAAGAAGACCAAGAAGATGGAGGACCAGGTAAGCACCATAGTACTTCATTATTTGTTGTTCCTAATGCCAAAATGACTAAAGAATTAATCTCCGAGAAGTCTAGGCTCAAAAACATCAAGTGATTTTCTTTCTACACTGGACCCCTCTAAGATGCTCGCTAGGGATTTTATTAGTAATTGGTTTCATTCAATATGGGTGCAAAACTAAGGTTTTATTTCTCCTTCTGCCGTATGATACAGAAGGGCTTGTTCATTATTTTCTTTAAAGACCCAGTGTAGCCAATTTGAAGTCCTCAAAAATCAATTCTAGTCAATAGGTGGTGCCTCTTTTAGGGTCATCGGGTAGAATCCTGAAGCCAATGTTTAGGAAGTTATAGCCCTTTCAACCCCTAGATGGATACCTATTAAAAATGTTTCACCATTATTATGTCATTGGATACCCCAAACTCTTGCCTCCATTAGAACTATGCTTAGAATCAATGTGACTCAAATGATTCCCCCACATATGGCTGTGAGCGTTCTACTTGCTGTTAAAGTTGGCATTAAAATTCTAAATATCTTTGTCATTGACTGGGAAGATGAATGATTTGAATGCCCTCTGGAAATTCTAGGGCATCTTAATGTTTTTTTCCTGTGTAAACAAGAGGGGCATGTAGGAAAGAGTTGCGTTATTCTAAAAAAGAAGCAAAATTATGGTAAACTTTGGTCTCCAAACCCTAAGCCCACACGTTCTTCCTTGAGTCTTCATTCTCAGTTGGCCCCCATTCCTCCTCTTGATCCAGGCCAACCTCCCTTGGTTACCCCCAAACCTTGATCCTCGATCTCTCCTCCCATCTCTCCTCTTGAATTCTCACTCCCGTCTACCTTATCTCCCCCCTCATCCATTTCTACAGAATTAAATAGAATGCATGCTACTATTAAGGATTCTCCTCGTGTTAACGCACCCACTTACATCCCATCCTTGGCTAAGACATTTGAGCCCTCCTCTCCTTAAGTTGTTCATTCATATGTATGTAGAACTAAGAGTGCTCAACAATTACTGGTGGATAAAATAAGGAAAATCTCTTATATCAAGAAAAGAATAGAAACTCAAATTTATCTTGAACATCCAATAAAAAGAAGTGGTGATAGAATATTTTCTCAGAGTACCCTCTCTGTTAGGGCTGATCCCACCATAGTGGATGATAACACTGAAAATAGTGTCTCCACCATGGTACTGTATGCTTGTAGGGAAATTCCCACCCCTACCAATTTGAATAAGAAAGAAAGCTCATGCCCCTATATTGTCATTGATCACTCTGTTGATGTTAAAATGGATAAGGGTGAGAATTACAGTAAAACCAGTTAGGGTGAAGCCAATATTGGCCCTGTTGCAGACCCCTCCGATGAGCCTAACTCTGTCAGGGGTTCTGTAGATCTTCATAAAGATGACTTAGCCATTGTCCACTATATCCCTCTAGGTTTTCTAGAAGTGAATACTTGTGAAATTGAGGAAGGGAAGAGTAAACTTAAAATAGGTAGTAAGAAGAAGAAGAGAATTAGGAGGGACAATGCCTCCTCAATAGGATTTGGTCATGTGGTATTATTTAAAAATAAAAGAGGAAGACCTGTTGGATCAATTTTATCCAAGATGGCTGCAAAAGGATCTAATGGAAAATTGCCTAAGTGCTATAAGTCTTTTCATCCACCCATGAACATGGAATCATAAGATTAGCCAATGGAATTGAAGTGTATATCTTGGAATATAAGGGACCTAGAGTCCGTAGCTAAGAAAGATGTAGTCAAAAGATTTTTAAGTTCCCATAGAAGTACAAAATTTCTCATGCTGTAGAAGCTCAGAACTATTGGCTTTAACCTTGATGTGTGTTTCAAGTGTATTTGGAGAGAGGCCATACCCTTAAAGGCCAATCATTGTAGGGGTAAGAGTGGGGCTACAATCCCCATTAAAAATAGATGGGTTAAACATATTTCTAAATGGGGATGCTCCCCATGAAACCAAATGGTCTGGATCATTGTAGAAACTAAGGAGGGAAAGATTGGAGTTGTGTCAATCTATTCCTCTAATTATTATAGAGAAAAAATTAAATTGTGGAAATGGATATCCCAGTTGGATGATGTCTCATGGATTCTTGGTGGTGACTTTAAAAAGATAGAAGCACCCTCATATTATTCAAGTGGTCCAATCTTGAATGGAAAGGGGAAGATAGACTCTTATAGTTGAGAATGATTAATAAACTCAAAATTTTTGACCCCATGACCGAAACAAGGAAGGATTATAAAGGACTGTGGTTTACATGGTGCAATTTTCAGCAAGGAAGAAAAATAATTTACTCCAGACATGATATATTTTATGCTAATAAGGATGTGATTTAGTTCAAAAAAGATGATCTAGGTTGGGGAGTTAGGGTGACTCCCTACACCCTATCTCAACACCACCCTATCATCTCTACCTGCATACTGGGATCCACTCACAGAGACCAGAGATAGGGGGAAGTCTTTCACCCTGAATGTAAGACTACTATTGGATGAAGGTATAATGCAAGTAGTTAAAATTATTAGGTGAATTAATAAATCTAATCCCACACTTCATAATGACTTAGAGAGATGGAATCAAAACACACTAGCATGGAAGGGCTTGTTTCAAATGGTTGGAAAGAAGAAAAAAAAGACATGAGGAAGTGTGAAACTAAAATCCACCTTGCCCTGGTGGAATCGTAGGAAGTACTACAAGAATATCCCTCTAACATTGAAGCTAATGCAATTCTGTCTCAAGCTAGAAATGATCTCAGGAAGATTCAATATGTGAAAATTCTAGGGATGAACACAAGGGCCAGACTTAATTGGATTGAGCACAGAGACAAGAGCTCCAAGTACTTATTTCAAATTCTCAAAACTAAAGAATCCAAGGATCATATTGACAATATTTAGGACAATGATAGGAACATCACAGAACCAGAAGGAATACTTGATGCCTTCAAATATTTTTATAGTAGGCTCTTTACATCAGAGTTTAATAATAGTAAAAAAGAGAAAGCTAGGAAAATAATCTTGAGTTTGATTTCTAATAAGGTGGCAGAAGATGACTCAACTTCTTTAAGAAAAGAAATAACCTCAGAAGAAATTAATAATCCTATCATGACCATGAGAAATGATAAAGCTCCAGGACCAGATGGGAAACTAGTTGAGTTCTTTTAACAAAACGTAACTTGGATTGGAGAAGAGCTTCTAGATCTCTATAAAGAAGCATTTAATGCAGGATCCTTGGGGCATGAGATAAATGCAAGCTCATAAAACTCATCCCCAAGGAGGGTGATAGGTCTCTACTAAAAAAATGGAGGCATGTCACTCTCCTTAATTTTTCTTACAAAATTTTTGGCCAAAGTAATTTCTGAGAGGTTAGAAACCATCCTCCTTAAGGTGGTAAGTGCCACACAAATAAGATTTATGAAAGTTAAATATATTTTGGATAAATTTATTAATTTTTGGGAAGCTCTGAATTGGGATAAAGAATCTAGGAAAAATATATCTATGCTCCTCATAGAATTTGAAAAAGCATATGACAAGGTAGGGTGGAGCTTTATTTTCATGATGCTTGAAGGACTTGGTTTCCCAAGATAATTTTGTGATATAGTTAAAACTGTAAAAAAATATGCTCATGCAATTATTGAGGTGAATGGTGCAAGGTCAAACCCCTTTTCCCTAACTAGATCCATCAAAAAAGGATTCACACTTGCACCTGGTTTATTTTTCCTTGTTGTGAATGCCATATTATATTTACTGACGGATGATCAACTATCACGAAGCATCTAAGGGGTTATCATCCCCAACAAGGAGGAATTATCCAATGTATAATTTTCTGATGATACTTCCATACTAATTCAATTGATTAAAAATAATATTGAGGCATTAATGAGTAAAATAAACTTGTTTTGTGAGGCTTTAGGGAGCAAAATATCTCTCCCTAAGTATATAATTCTTGGTTGTGATTTTAAGGCACCTGAGTGGTTTGACAAATACCAAATTGGCTGGAGGGTTCATTCAAACCAGGTCAGATACTTGGGTATCCCATTTGCAATCAACCCAAACCTTAAAGATATGTGGAATTGGATAAATGAAAATCTTGACAAAAAGTTAAAAATGTGGAACAATCACTTCCTCACCATGGCAGGTAGAATTCAAGTTTGCAAAAAATACTTTCTTCATATAATATTTACTACTCTTTTGCATGGTTATTCAATCAATACCAATATAGTGCCATCCAAAAGATTGTCAGAGACTTTCTTTGGTCAGATGGAAAGGGAAAGAAGAAGAAACATCCAGTCACGTGGTCTTGGTGCACTATGAGCAATCCTAAAGGGGGATTGAGACTAAAAGAGCTGAAAAATCAAGGGATTTCGCTTTCTGCAAAATGGATTTTCAAAGCCTTGCAAGAAAATGAACCATGTAAAGTTTTAATTAGACATAATATATCAAATTTAGTACCTAGTCAAGGGTATTCATGGACATATCTTCCTTTCAGTGACATTATTTTTGGGTAATTCCTAGTTAAACCCACAAGGTCTATTGTTTTAACAAATCCATTTGGAAAGAACAAGAATCAGTAAGGAAACTTATAACAAATAATAATATCATTGTGTAGACACTCGAAAATGGACAGGCTTGCGACTTTACATTAAAAACACTTATTTTCATCTATTAATTAATGGTTTTTTAATCATTAATTAATCATCTATTTTCCTCTAAATTCATTCCCAAAATCATCTAATCAAATTCCCAAAATTAATTAAATAATTAATTTTATTTAATTAATT
>MU227031.1:840462-857654 GCA_018584345.1 Thuja plicata
TTCAATAAAGCAATTCTAAATCAAAAAGAATTCAATTATCTCACATGTTGAAAATTTTAATTAAATAAATGAATTAAATATTCATTTATCTTCAAAGAGATAACTCCAATCAGATCACATGGGTTACCCCACCCATCTCTCCAATCCACATGGGTAACTTCACCCACCTCTCCAATCCACATGGTTAACTTCACCCACCTCTTCAATTCAAAAAGGTAACTCACCATTAGCTCTTCAGTCAACCAAACTCTATCTCCTCTTCACCAAATGAAGAGGTGGAGTTTACTGATGGCTTCTCCAATTCCCTTTGATCTCAACCATTCATCTCCTTATCTCTGGGATTGATCTCAACTGTTCATTTCATCCCCAATTCCTATATAATAAACCCTTCATAACCATTTGAAGGATCTAGGATTTCAAGCTCTCGTGCACCATTACTATGTCAGTTTGGTTGTAGCATTCAAGCCATCTTGTGATCACACACTCGTTTCAATTAGCAAATTATCGACACTTCTCAAGTCATAGACACTGCCCACCCCAATACTGAGCATCAAGAACAACGTTTTGGAAGGAGTAGAAAGAAACAATAGAAGCTTCAAGCACTTCGAGGTTTGCATTCATTTGTTTTCCTTTCTTTGCTTGTACATTTTATTGGTTATGCTTCGAGTTATCCATTTTAGTAGTATTTGTGTATTGGATTTATATCATTTGTAAAACCATTACTACTAACCCTTGCCTTTGGAAAGATTGGGAACCACGAATCACGAAAAGAGGCATACACATTGATTCCAATAACATTATTTATGGGGAGAGATCAGTTTGGTGGAACTTGAAATATAACGATAAACCTCTTGCCCTCATGCAAGACCTCTTAGAAAAAAGTTGGGCTAGTAAAGGGATTAAACTCTTCAAGGATATCATACTGGATGGTCACTTGATCTCTTGTAATGCTTTGTGTAATTAATTCAATATCCCTTCCACACAGTGGATGAACTACTCTATGTTGAGAGAGGTATGTTGTTTCTTATCCCTCTCCATACCCTATGAGACTGATGAGAATAGATATACCTTCTTCCTCTAGCCTGATGATATCCCCCTTCCCAGTATTAAATCCAAAATTATTTATTCTTCCCTTGCATACAGTAATGACATTATCACTAATCTTTCCCCCTCATGAAATTATGATCTTAGTCCTTCAGATTGGCAGCCCACCCTCATGAGTAGTTGGTCAAGGCCTATTGAGCCTAAAAAGAGATGTTTTATTTGGAGTCTGCTACTAATTAAATTGCCTATATCATTTAATAATGGTGAACCCTATTTTTAGAGTTCCACAATCCATTAAGAATATTTTTTATCTTGTCACTTTGCTAAAGAAGTTTGGAAACTATTTGGTTTTTACATTGGCTGCAATATTTTTCCTTGGGAAATCATAGTAGGCAAAGTTCAGTTCTTGAAGAAAAATGCTAAATTTTTTCTGTCTATATTTTCTAGTGAGGTTGTTTGGTTGATTTGGAAGTATAAGAATGATTAATTTTTTAATGGAGATACTAGGATGCTTAGTAGGTCTCTTAGGAGACTCATTATAGATGACATTGTCTGCTAGGTTGCTATCACTTTAAGGATTTCAAGGAAGAAGGTTGAGAGGATGCTTGGAGATGGGCAAGTCAGAGTGTATGCCAATGAGATATCTCATGGTCACACATGGACAAGGAGAACTACTAATCATACCCCATATAAAATAGGATTGGAGAGCTTCCTTGCTAAGATGCAGGCGCAAAAGAGGAGGGAATATGGAAATGAACATGTACCTACTGCTATTTTTCCCCTTACAACAATTCTATTGGCCATAGCGATACCTGCTAGAACTCAAGCACCCAACCCAGTAGTCGCAGATGTTGCTATTCTTAGGTGGTTAGATGGACCACTACCATGGGAAGCCCAGATCAAACAATAATTAGGAAAACTCATCTCTTTTGATTAGATCTTGTTACATATGTAACTTCACTTAAATTTGTGTATTCAGAACATACTATGTATACTTTTGTAGTCACAACTATACTGTTTTGTATTAGATAAAAGTGTGAATGTTGTAACACAACTCAAAGTGTAATAGGAGCTATATGCTCATGTGAAACTCTTTGATTGATTGAATCTAAGTTGTTTTGATTAAATGAAAGCAGGTTTTGAAAGGACCCGAAACCTTTAACAACAAAACAATGAAAGATAGAACGTTAAAAGAATAAAGATACTACTGTGAATCATCACCAAACACACCAAAGGGAACAAGCAGACACTCCCACAAGAAAGAAACTGAGACCAGAATAACAGTCAACAAAAAAAATTCAACTTGAATATTATATCTAATACAAAAAAACTTCATCTAATACAAAAAAACTTCAACTTGAATTAGAAACATTTATGCAAATGCAATATGTATTAACTTGGAAACAACGAGGAGACATTCAATAAAGCCACAACCATATTTTTTGGATTAGGAGTGTAAAATTTTAGGATCATGTGTTCCCTCTAATCGATCCTCACATACAAGGGTTAATTTCATTCCGCAAAGTTTACAGATTGTACTAAGAGTAAGGCTAGTTGAATAGATGTATCTGTATATGATGAATACAAAAATGAAAGTTGTCAACTATAGTCTTCTCCACTATTCATCTAGTATTTAAGAAAATCAAAATAGATAGTATTCAAAATTGTGGAAAAGATCAATAAGGGTATGCACATTTAATTAAAAATTTTACCGTAAGATAAATGTCTACAAATGTACCTAATCCAATTTGTAGTTTTATAATGCATGTTTGATCCAATTTTGAAAGTGATATTGAATAGAACTTTATTTATCTCTACCTCATTTCTATAGAAACTGATATTAGTGGAAATGGAAAGATTTTTGTTTAAAAAATAGTACAAATAAAGTGTAAAATGCATAATCAACAAGATTGAAGGTTTAAAAGTCCAAATATCTTATTGGTGGAGTGTGAATCTCAATTGTTTGTTAAAAAAATAGTATAATAATATTAAAAGAAAAAATAGCATAATAATATTTTTTAAAAGAAAAAAATAGTATAATAATATTTTAAGAGAAAAAATAGTATAATAATAATTTTTTTTCATTTTGTTCATTTCTTATTCAATAACATAGATAATTAACAGTTTTGAATATGCAGAGTAGAGGTAGAGGTAGGATAAACAGAGGAGGGGGAGCTTGGGTTTTGAAGATGAGGGAGGTTGATGATTTAGATGGAGAGGACTACAACCTATAGAAGGGGGAGATCTGATGGCTAGGTGCTTTATTTATGCTCTTGTTGTAATACAATATCTAGCTCACTTTTCACTGTGGTATGTACATCTCAACTATGATACTGTCTTTCTGGTTTTCTATCTTCTCTTTGAGGTCCTCTACCTTCTTGGAATTTACTTTTTTGGATGGCTTTGGGTGTCTGAGTGCTGGGAGGCCCCAAGGAGAAATTTGTTTTGTATTTGTAGAGGTTTTTAGGGTTGATGTTGTTTCCCCTATTCGTGTCATTGATGGTTGTAGTGCTTCTTTTGTTGCTTCTCTTGTTGTGGTACAATGACTGGCTCACTTTCATTGTGGTATGTTTGTCTCTAGTGTGCGAATGTCTTTTGGGTTTCTATCTTCTCTATTAGGGCCTCTACCTTCTGGAGATCTACTTTTTGGATGGCTTTGGGTGTTTGGGTGTTGGAAGGCCCCAAGGAGAATTTTGTTTTGTGTTTGTAGAGGTTTGTAGGGTCGATGTTGGTTCCCCTATTCTTGTCATTGATTGTTGTAGTGCTTCTTTTGTTGTTCTATTTTAGGGGATTTCCTCTGCCTTTTGCACAGTTCACATAAATGCTATACCTTATCATTTTGGGTGCTAGGATTTTGTTGGTGGGTTTTTTCCTTGCTATGTTTCTTTTTTGCAGAGTGGGGTTTTATGGTTTAGGGGTTGATCTAGATGGGTCAAACCCTTTTGGTTCTAGCATCCAAGCCATCTTGTGATCACACACTCGTTTCAATTAGCAAATTCTCGACACTTCTCAAGTCATAGACGCTGCCCACCCCAATACTGAGCATCAAGAACAACGTTTCGAAAGGAGTAGACAGAAACAATAGAAGCTTCAAGCGCTTCAGGGTTTGCATTCATTTGTTTTCCTTTCTTTGTTTGTACATTTTATTGGTTATGCTTCGTGTTATTCATTTTAGTAGTATTTGTGTATTGGATTTATATCATTTGTAAAACCTTTGCTACTAACCTTTGCCTTTGGAAAGCTTGGGAACCACGAATCACAAAAAGAGGCATACATTTTGGTGAACCCGACGTGAACTTATAGCTCGCGTGAAATTTGGTCATATCTTTCAAACCGCATGGAATTATTTTATGTAATTTTTTTTGCAAGTTGATGCTGATGTAAGGAGGCCCCAAACAAAAATTCATATTTTTTTGAGTTTTTTAAATTTATTTTTATAATTTTTTTGTGATATTTCATAAAAAATCATTTCTGGGCACAAATCATAGTTTCTTTTCAAGAAAATTTTATTTTTGGAAAGGTATTGAAATTATAGATGGGGTTTATTCTCTGTGATTTTAATTTCTGTAAACTTATTTATCAAAAATAACAGATCTTTTCAAACTGGTCTTTTATGATAAAATGGATCCCTAGGGCACAAATTAAGGAATTATGATCTAAATTTTTTTGCAGGTTCCCTTTGACATAAGAAAGCTACAGTCCAAAATTTAGAGTTTTCTAAATTTTTTATGATTTTTTATGATTTTTTATAATTTTTTTATGATATTTCATAAAAATTTAATTTTGGACACAAATCAACATTTCTTCTCAAAAAAGTTACATTTTTGGAAAGGTATTGAAATTATAGAGGGGGTTTATTCTTTGTGATTTTAATTTCTTTGAAATTATTTTGCAAAAAAAAATAGATCTTTTCAAACTAGTCTTTTATGATAAAATGGGTCCCTAGGGCACAAATTAAGGAATTATGATCTAAATTTGTTTTTGCAGGTACCCTTTGACATAAGAAATCTACAGTCCAAAATTCAAGATTTTCTAAATTTTTTTACGATTTTTTATAATTTTTTTATGATATTTCATAAAAATTTAATTTTGGACACAAATCAGCACTTCTTATCAAAAAAGTTACATTTTTGGAAAGGTCTTGAAATTATACAGGGACTTTATTCTCTGTTATTTTATTTTTTCAGAGAAATATTTTCAAAAAAAGAAAGATCTTGAAAAAGTTTTCTTTTTGTGTGTTCTTTCTTGATTTCTTGGGATTGAGAAAATGACTAATGGCCAAGAGGATAATAAGATGCATACCAGGTGCTAGAGCATTAAGAGCTACCAGAAGGAGAACCATCAACTATTGATCACAACAAAGGGCTATTCTCGCAATCATAGAAAACAATCAAAGCGAATTAAACACGAGATACATTGATTCAATTGAGAGATTCATAGGTAAGTATAAAGTCACCATTAATTTCAGCAATCTCAACAATCCCGAAGTTTCCAGATATTTTGCTATTTTTGATTGAAAGATTTCATTTCTGAAGATACTAAACACTTTCTTTGACAGGTACAAATCAAGGAGGCAAGATAACAATACAACTTAAAATTCATTCACTTGTCGATTTGGGTTTAAAAAGAATAGTGTTTGTCACACATCTTACATTTCACATTTTAAAATTGGGCTTAAAATTGACGTGGGGACTAAAATTGAACAAGGCAAAGAATTTCTCAATTTGGTGCATTAAAATTGAACAAGCAATTAACACCTACTTTTGGGCTTAAAATTGAATACTTGTGCTTGTATGGTTGTGTAGCTTAGTTCACATTTCAAACTTTTGGAGCTTAATCAATTTACCTTGTGTCTTGAGTTTTGGGTGCACTTGCACAAACTGTTAGATTAGAAACCTTTAAACTTTTTAGAAAGGCCTATCCGGGGAATGCAATTCTTCCTCGGAGAACTACCTTAAACTGGTAATCCTTCCGATCGGTATATAAATAAGGTTCGAACCAAAGTTCTGTCTTATCTAGCCAAGCTTGGGCGAGGTGTGTTGGTGATAGTCTAGATCGGGTGAATATCCCTAAGGAGCCAACATGATCAACTAGGCTCTTAAGTGAGTCACACATGTAAAAATCGATTGGAGAGACACCACGGACCCTTACTACAACCTTGATTAATTAGAGGCCAACCCTTTTTACCTCCAAACAGGTACCTTATTATAGTGCAAGGGGTTGTAGAATTCCCCCCCAAGATCCCCAACATATGTGTCCCACGGTATTTGTGTAGTGAAAGAGATCTTCACTTCACGACAATAATACCTAGAAATGGCAAAAACACAAGCACCTACGTTGTGGACCTTCGTGTCCTAGTAGTGTGACAATTGTTGTGTGAGCTAACAGACATTCAAGCATTAGGTCTATAATATTATATTCTAAAGCCATTGACCTAGATTAAATCTGATTGTTCATTGTTGAGACCTCGTGATAACCTTTCAACTTGAAAAAGTTGTAGAACATACACAGTGTCAGTCTTCATTTTTCAAAACACAGTGTCTATTGTGCTTGTTTCCTTGATCAGTTTCTAAAAACTCAAAACAAAACATCCAAACTGTCAAAAATGAGTCAAACGTGTTAAAGTCTAGGGTTGTCAACGTCAACTATCATGCAAATTAGAAGCATTGTTCCAAAAATATCAAAATGGTCAAGCAGTGATACCCATCTCTTAGTCTTTTTGAGACTGTTTCCTATTTACTGCAATTGCCTGCATTGTGCCACAATTGAAGGAAGTTTGCCACAATTAACTTGTTTATTGCCACAATTGTATTGTTTATTACCGCAGTCAGTGATAAACTACCGTAATCAACCATTTACTTTTCCACAATCGGTGGAGTTGTACCACAATTGACTAGAGATACATTACACCTATTTTTGACCTAAAAAAACCTTGAGAGAACTCTTCATTTGGTGTCCAAAACTAGTGTCTATCCCAGGAAAATGTGAAGAAAATTTTGTGAATCTCTAAACATCAAAGATCATCCCTTCTCTAAAAAGCATGATTATTGTCAAAAACATTGTTAGTTTGAAAGTTCAGACTCGAAATACCTTGATCTCATCATATCAAACATCATCATCCTTATCAAATTGACTTTTTCCAAGACAAAGGTCGGCGAATCTTATCTTTTTACATCATCAACACTTTGAGATCAAGCTATATCAAAATCTATCCCTAGAGTTACCCTTGTCCTAGACATAACTCAGACTTCCTTAGAAAGGATATTCTTCTTTGTTTGCTTTATACCACTTGTTTTAGTTACAAAAAATGGACCACACTATGTCTCAAACACCTCATGGAGGGCCTTACACAAGGTCTAAGGCTAGAACACAACTTGATGAGTCATATATCAACCGATTCCCCGCTTGGGAAACAGAGCAAGAGAAATATCCTTTCATAAATATGAGTTCTACTTTGTTCCTTGAACAACCTCGTGGGACAACTCTTTTCCAAAATGTCATAGAAGAGGAACTGGAGGATATAGAGAAAGACACTTATTCCACACAAGTAGTTGACGCTATTGTAGAGAGGAATCCTGAGCGCTTCTTAGCCATGCTAATAAAGAAAGGAGTCAAGCTCCCCGCCGAATTTAGTGTATCAACCATATGGTCTAAAAGCCCTCTCACAGGTTAAAACACTACTCAGTGTCCTCAGATACTACCTTTTTTCTCTCAGATCTTCCCACCACTAGTATTACCCACATTAACACCAACGATACCTAGTCAAATCAATGACACAAACTAGGCCAACACATCTTCCACTGAAAACATAACAGACTCGCAACTGAGTGCACCTGTGGTGAATAGTATGCTCCCACCTTCAGTCACATGGTTGGGGAAATCAAGCTCTCAAGTTACACCAAACATCAACTATTCTGAAACTATGCCGCTACAACAATCAACTCATACTAGTCTTGGGATCAATACTTCATGCCCACAGGGATCCATCTCTGTAGGTACAACTTACAGTCAATGCCCTCCCAAGGCTACACCTTAGCCCATTCTGACATCAATCCAACCCCCGCAATAGCAACCCCAGCTTCAGTTGCCTCAAATCCAACCCCTGTAGCAACAATCCTAGCTTCAGTTGCCTCAATTCCAAACTCAGCAACAACCCCATCTTCAATCCCAACCTTAACAACAACAATATCAACCCCAATTTCAAACAAAATAGCAAACGCATCAAAACCCACCATGGGCTACTCATGTGCCCCCATTCCCAAATCACTCGGTGGGAAACCAGTATCATGTCCCCAGGATGAAATCCTATGTTCCTACTCAAGGGACACAGAGGCGCAGCCTCATACCCACTACAACACAGAGGAACGTCCTCACACATCAACCTCAATATCAAACGGACATGTTAATACAAAAAGTGCAAACCCTTCAAACCCAAATGATGGATATGAAAAATCAGGGGCAAACTAAATCCTACACCGCAGAGGATTTATACCCATGCCCCTTTGACCAATCTCTCCACATGTCTCCATTCCCAAATCACTTCTCGGTACCTAAATTTGACAAATATAGGGGCAATACCAACCCTATTGACCATATTCAAGATTTTTTTGCTAGTTGCATCGAAGTCACCCATGATGAAACATATTTAATGTGATTGTTCCCACAAAGCTTGGCCAGATCAGCAATGGAATGGTTCTTGCATTTACCTCATGGCATTCAGTCTTGGGGTGAATTAGCTGAAAAGTTCATAGCTCACTTCCATCATAACATCGAGCGCAAGGTCAGCATCAAGGACCTTTGTGATATTAAATAGAAGGATGTAGAGTCTTTTGTGAAGTTCCTATAGAGATGGAGGAATACAGAAAACATAACATAACATATGATGTGCCCGAACAAGACCTAATAGTCATGTTTGTTGACATTCTAATTCCAGACATGTCATTCACAACAGAGTTACAGTTAGCTCCAAACTTCACACAACTCATCGAACAAGGAGTTTGTTGTGAGAAGAACTTAGTCAAACGAGGAATCCTTGTAGATCTAACACAAATGAATAGAAACAAAAATTCAATAGACAAAGCTAAGTGGTGGAACAAAAACAAAAATGTCACTAGCGATGGTGTCATTGATGTGAAGATAGTCAACTATGCACAACCCAAGGTGTCACTGCAAGGCGCACTTGTGGCCAACCAAAAACCCACAGGGCCCAATCAACAAGCATACACCCAAAACCAACCTCCCCTTGTACAAGTGGCCGCTGTGTCAAATAGTCAACAACAAAATCAACGCAGACCATGGTTTCAATTCCAGCAATGAGATTTCACACCATTAGGAGAGCTGATAGAATCAACTTTATGCAAGTTGATACAATCAAACACTATCACTCTCTCTAAAATCAGGGACTTTGAATAGGATGTGAACAAACCAAGGTGGTATAATGACAAGGATTTCTGCGAGTTTCTTCGGGTGAAAGGGCACAAAACATCTAACTATTACTGATTGAAACACGCTATCCAAGATCTGATCAACATAGGGGTCATCGATGTAACAAATACCCAAACCAAAGGCACAACTAATCACACTATCTTCAATGATACCTTCCATGATCACAACAAGGGAAAAGCCTCTGGGTCTAGTGGACAAGCAAAATAAGTTAACTATACATATGCCAACAGTGATAATGTTATCAATTGCCTCAATCCTTTAGATAGCCATGTGGCTACAATCACTATCAAAGACCAAGGTAAAAAATGTGCTATAATAGCATGTCATTCCAGAGTCGTCTTGCAAGGAGTACCACCCTCAGCTACTGTATCTGCCAATCCTAAAGCAAACTCAGATCCATAGCCAAGCATAGTGGATCAACTAAAGCGCACACCTACCCAGATCTCCATGTTTTACCTATTGCGCATATCTCCATAGCATAAACTGGCACTTGAACAAGCCCTTCATAATGCAGTTGTCCCAAGGGACATAACACCTGAGAGCTTCCAAATGATGGCCAACCATATAGCTACTAACAAACATGCCACATTCACAGACTGTGATGTGCCACCGCATAAACCCCTGCATAATGATCCTTTGCACTTACTTGTCCAGGTACACAAAAGCACTATCCATAGGGTCCTTGTTGATGGTGGAGCTAGGTTAAACATCTGTACTCTAAAGTTAATCAAGCAACTAGGCTATTCGGAATCAAGCATTGATATCACAAGGAGGATAAATATCAGAGCTTATGATGAAGAGGAAAGGTCCTCTAAAGGTATTATCATTCTACCTGTCCGTATCGGTCCAGTGGTCAAAAACACTTCCTTCCAGATCCTAGACCTTGAGTTGGGATATAACATGCTACTAGGGAGACCCTGGATATATGAAATGCAAGCCGTACCTTTGACATACCATCAATGCATCAAGTTCCCACACTAGGGAGAGGAAATCATCATAGAGGGAGATCCCAATCCTTTCCAATACTGTAATGCGGTCCAAATCAATACTGATAACCAGGTACCATCAAACCAAGATACAAGCATCCCATCCTCTTCAGATTTGAATCCCAAGGACATCACATAGATAGCAAGAAAGATAGTCATTAACCAGGACGCAAGTATTCCCTCCTCTTTAGATTCAAATCTTAAAGATATCACACGGAAAGCGGGCAAGATATCCATTACTGACAAGGGCTATGGTGAATATAGATATGAAGAGGCTTTTACCATCACACACATGCCTCAGAGCCCAAGAAATTATGGCATGCCACAGCCTATTATTATAACATAAACTTTGTGGCCTGTTTTATTTAGATGTCTGCCCACAACCTTTGTCAGATGGGGAGACATAGCAGAAGAAAAGCCATTTGAACAAGACATCAGTACCTAGTTATATGAAGACTCACCAGAGACAATCCAACCACCCCTACCCCTGTCAAACTATGGTAATGGTTACACAATGTTATAAAGATTTGGGTATGATGGTACAACTGGTCTGGGGGGCAAGGCAACAAGGCTTAATGGAATTGTCTCTCCCACCAACCTAGAGAAACAAAAGAGGGTTGGGCTATGGGAAACTAGGAACACGTCCAGTGATCCAAGACATCCAAGTCGATCAAGAACAAATAGTAGAGATGCACTGGGGGCACAACACATAACACGTCTTGATAAGCAACATATTAGCACAATTTTTGCCCACCGAAGAGGGAACCACACAAACCCGAATAGACCTCCACATAACAATCAATGATAACAAAGGAAGTGAGACATCTGATGAGTGTTCTATTGAGACTGACTCCCACAAGTATGAGTGGAGATCCTTTCACAACTCTGAACCGTCGATCCCAAATTATTCCCCTCGGTTAGACACTATCATAAACCTAGAAGACTTATTTGACCAACTGACCATTACAGAACAACCCTGCATAGATAAGCATGTCATTTATCAAACCTCAAGTGGTGCTCCACATCCCAGTCCAGTTTTGTGGGAACCATATCTGTAGTCCCTTTCAATCAACTAGAGTCAAACAACCATGAAAGTATATGTCTTGTACACCCAAAGCTAATAGAGTGGGATCAACAAGGACCCCCTGATTTAGATATCTTCAAGAACAATGAGGCTATTGCTAATTTCATGGGACTTAGGGAAGGCATTCCATCAGGAGACCACAAGGCAAGATTCTCCATTGACCTTGACAGAGTGGCATATTTCAGGGAGGCAACTCCTCTTTCCATTCCACAAAAGAAAAAAGAACAATAGAATGATAAAAAGCTAAAACAAGACGTATCTTCTAGCGAAAACCTCAGTGAGGTGCTAGAAGATGGAAAGAAGGAACTCCTCCCCTTGACAGAGGAGAAATCAACATTACTAGCAAAAGAAATAGAGGAAGTCAATTTGGGAGATGACAAGAACCCAAAGAAAATATACTTGGAAAAATCACTCACTCCTGAGGAGAGAGAATAGTTTATCAGCTTCTTTAAAGCAAGGATGATCAATTTCACATGGTCCTACTTGGATATGCCAGGGTTAGATCTAGAGCTAGTACTCCACCATCTCCCATTGCTACCCAATGCCAAACCTGTCAAACAGAAGCTGAGAAACATGCATCCCCATGTTGCATTGCTTGTCAAAGAAGAATTGAAGAAGCTCCTGGATGCTAAGTTCATAAGACCTATACCATATGCAGACTGGATATCTAACTTGGTGCCAGTTACAAAGCACAGTGGTCAGATACAGATTTGCATAGACTTCAGAGATCTCAACATAACTTGTCCCAAAGATGAATTTCCCTTATCTAACATTGATATGATAGTAGCTCTAAATGTTGAACATCAAATTCTATCACTCATGGATGACTTTTCAGGGTATAATCAGATAAGGATCGCACCCGAGGATTAACATAAAACAACTTTCACATGTCCTTGGAGCACTTACTATTGGAACATCATGCCATTTGGTCTCAAAAATGTGGGTGCAACATAACAAAGGGCTATGACAATAATATTTCATGATCTCATCCACAAAACAATGGAAGACTATGTAGATGAAATACTAGCCAAGTCAATTCTTAGAAAAGATCATCTACAAGTATTGGGACCAATCTTTGACAAAATGGAGCAATATAAAGTCTGTTTAAACCCAAATAAATGTGCATTCAGTGTCACAGCAGGAAAGCTACTGGGGTTCATAGTGTCACATAGAAGCATCGAAGTAGACCCAGAGAAAGTCAAAGAAATATTGGACATGCCTCCACCATCGAACCTGAGACAACTAAGAGGGTTACAAGGAAGGCTCCAATCAATCAGGAACTTCATAGCTCAGCTAGTAGACAAGTGCCACCCATTCCAACATCTACTGCACAAAGACATCAAATTCATATGGATAGAGCAATGCGAACAAGCATTCCAAACATTCAAGGACTACCTCCTCAAGTCTCCTATATTGGTGCCACCAGTCCAAGGTAGACCATTTCTTTTGTATATCTTAGCAACGGAGTCAACATTAGTGTACTCTTGGTACAACATGATGACGCAGGTAAAGAAAGGGCCATCTACTATCTAAGTAGAACATTGGTAGGATATGAGCTCAACTATACACCAATTGAAAAGTCATTCCTTGCAGTTGTCTTCGCTTCCCAGAAGATGAGACATTATATGTTGAGTCACCAAACAAAGTTGATCGCACATATTGATCCTTTAAAGTACCTCCTAAGTAAAGCAACACTCATCGAATGACTTGCGAAGTGGGTAATGATCTTAAGTGAGTTTGACATTGAGTATGTAGATAGAAAGGCCAACAAAGGGAAAGTGATAGCCTAGCAGAGGCACCCATTCAGGACCATCAGCCTATTATTTCTGAATTTCTTGACGAATCTATTATGACACTAAAACCAGCGATCGAGGTATGGAAACTATATTTTGATCGGTCATGCACGAACCATGGTGTGGGGGCAGTGATAGTGCTTATCACTCCAGATCATGATACAATTCCAAATTCTTTCAGACTCAACTTCCCATGCACTAACAACGTAGCAGAATATGAAGCACTGGTCATCAGTCTAAAGATAGCAATTCAATGGAGAATCAAGAACCTAAAGGTATTTGGAGACTCAAAGTTGATCATTAGTCAAGTCAACAATGATTATACGACCAAAGATGAGAAGCTCATACCATACATAGCACAGATGGAAACATTACACACCAAGTTCCATTACATCTTCTTCGAGCAAGTCCCATGAGCACAGAACAAAGATGTAGATGCAATGGCTACCATAGCATCACTGATTGATATTCCAGGCAATGAAACAAGATTCCAGTTTCTAGTAGAGAAACTCTTGGTGCCATCACACCAAGCATCTATCACAAAATCAGCATGCGTCCTTGTTGGTCCTAAATCACCATGGTACCAAGATATCTATAACTATCTCCAAAATAGTGTCTTACCTCCCAACTTGTCTAGGAACCAGAGAAAGTTTCTCATCTGCCAAGCCTCTAGGCATACCATCCTCTGAACTAATTTATATAGAAGCAGTCTAGATGGAATGCTACTATGATGTCTCACTTCCATGAAATCCCAGAAAGCTTTGTACAAGGTACATGAAGGAATTTGTGGAACCCACGGAGGTGGCAACAACTTAGATAAGAAAATCATCCGCATGGGATACTATTGGCCCACAATAGAGATAGATGCATACAAACATGTTCAAAGGTGTAGACAGTGTCAGATTCATGGAGACCTCATCCATGCACTAGCCCAGGAACTAAATCCTATCACATCACCATTTCCTTTTTCCACGTGGGGAATTGACCTAGTGTGCAAAATTACACCTTCTTCAGCAAATGGACACAAATACATCATAGCAGCAACCGAATACTTCACCAAGTGGGTGGAGGCAATTCCCCTTACTTACATCACTAGAAAGAAAATAGCAATGTTCATACTTAATCACATTATCTGTCGATACGGGATCCCTCAAACTATCCTGACATATCATGGTACACCTTTCTAGAACAAAGATGTTGAAGAGCTATGTGAACAATTCCATATCAAACAAGGGTTCTCTTCCTTTAATTATCCTCAAGGGAATGACCAAGCCGAAGCTACAAAGAAAACAATCTTGAAAATCTTGAAGAAAACTGTGAATGAATCAGGGCAAAACTGACATTTACAACTTAGTCCCGCATTATGGGCATACAAAAATAGTGTGAGAACACCTATAGGAGCCACTCCTTTCTTCCTAGTCTATGGATCAGAGGCAGTATTGCCCTTCGAAGTGGAAATCCCATCCCTAAGGATATCTTTGAAGAACCTGATTACAGATGAGGACTATAGAGTAGCAAGGCTCAGTGAATTGGAGTTACTAGATGAAAGAAGACATCATGCCTTCAACCACTTACAAGGCTATCAAAATGGCCTTAGAAGAAACTATCACAAGAAGGTGAAGCCACAAACATTTGAGGTAGGAGACCTTGTCCTCATGGAAAATCAAAAGAACCAAGCAGAGTGAGTCAAACCCGGAAAGGCCCATTTGTCATTATCAGCTCTACTCAGAGTGGGCCATTCATACTAGTGACACCAGAAGGAGATCAGCTCCCCGGATAAATAAACAACATGCACCTCAAGAGGTTCTACCCTTGAGGTCTCTATGGTTAAGGCACCTATCTACATATCCAAAAAATACCAAAAAAATTAGAAAATACAAAATTTACCTTGGTGAAAACCTGACAACCAGGCGCCTTGGCGACAACAAAAAAAACCAAAAAAAAAACCAAAAAAGAAAAAAATTAAAGAGAAACAAAATTGCTCTCTCAATGAAAACCTGGAAAACAAGCGCTATTGAGTAGGTACCCTGGTGAAAACCTGGCAAACAAGCGCCAAGTGTTCAAATCCAGCTTCACCATCAATGAACTTCAAGATCAAAAGCTTGAGCACACTACAAATGCAAGAGTGACTACCCAAGCTATATCTAGAAGCACACTCCCCTCTGAGCACCAAGCACTTACCCATGGTTAATACTGGTCCACCAGACTAGGGAGCAATTCTAAATGTTTTGAAAACATCCAAAAAATCAGAAAATGCATCAAAATCCTAAAAAGATCAAAATATCAAGAGAAAATCAATCTTCATCAAAAACATTCAAAAAATTGCAAAATCCAAAGCAATAAAACCAACTTAATTATCAAGAGAGCAAAGGGAAATCATGCCTAGTCAATCAATGTCACAATCATGAGATTTGCGAATCAACAATGGGCTCATCTGACACAGCTTTATCAATCTATCAAATCAATCAACAAGCAACTAGCGACCAAGCCAAGCTATCAATTGTCACAATCATGAGCTTTGCGAACCAGCATGGGGCCCATCTGACACAGCTTGATTAGCTGCCAACATGATCACAATCAATCAATCAAATCATATCAATCATCTTACATAGTGATGGATACACTCAAACCAAACATGTCAGTCTTATATGAGTAATCTATTACTGAAACCAGACACACTCAAGCAATCAAGCCAATCAAGCCTATCTAAAGAGTCGAGCCAATCAAGAGAATCCAACTGCATTAAGGAGCCATGCAAAAATGTTGACTAGGTCAGTCAAGTCAGTCAGATGTTAGTCTATATTTCACGGTTATGTTCTTACGCTACTCTAGGATCCACCATGTGAGGAGAATAGCTATGATAGATCATGAATTATTTTATTTGATTGCTATCTGTTGAATGTTCACTTCAATTTCAGGGCCATGATGATTTAGGATAAATGCGGTAGGTGCTGTCACTTATCTGGCAGCCGCACAGTTCCACAATCTGAGCTTAACCCTGGGAAAGAATTGGACATTCCTTCTCTTTTATTTTTCTTGTTTGGTTTTATAGAATCAAGAGCTCACAACGCTATTCAAATGGACTCTGAGTGTTTTGGAGTTCTATCTTGATTTCTATGGTCTTTCCCTTTTTATGTTGCAAACAAGAGCTCACGATGCTATCCAGATGGACTCTAGGGGCATAGGAGTTCTAACTTGTTTGCTTGGCTTTCCCTTTTAGAAATCAAGAGCTCACAGAGTTATCCAGATGGACTCTGGGTGCATAGGAGTTCTATCTTGGTTTCTTTGTTTTAGATTAATTCAGAGGACAAGCGGTATCCAGATGGTCAATATCTGGGTGCTTTTGGCTTTCTTTCTTTTCAAATAGGGAACATAGTTGAACCCAGATGGTCAATATTTGGGTGCACTAGGTTCTCTTTCTATTCAATCTCTCTACTCCTTCCGCTATCAAGAGGTCATGGTGGTATCTAGGTGGTATGTGATCTGGATCATTTGACGCTCTTCAAAATTTTAGAAAAGAAAAGAGATGCAATGATGACAAATATTGGAAACACAGGCAGCAACTTGGGACACTCATCCTTTCTATCAAATCATATCTATAAAAAAAGAAAAAATTCCCTTTCTATCATTCCTTATCTACCAATCCATCCCAGAGATCACATTCAAAACTAACTTCTTTCTAACTAACACATGCATTACTCAAACATTTTGTACATGGTAGATTGCATTCATTTATTGCATAAGAAAAATCCAAAACATGTGCATAGTAGATCATATAATCAATGCACCCATCATCAATAACATCATAACTAACATAGGAATGCATTCATCATCATCATA
>MU227031.1:875139-887543 GCA_018584345.1 Thuja plicata
CAGAACTTCTTTAACAACCACAAAAAATGAATCTAGAAGCTATTGAAGGAAAATAGGGTAGATGGACTAGTAGTCATGAGGGATAACTTTGTCAACATGTAGCCGTTTCATGGAATATCGTAAGACCTTCATTTTTTTTAGAAATGTAAAATTTACACTTAACTACCTACAACTAAGGTTTGGAGGTGTGACTCATCATGCAAATTGTTAAAATAACACACCTAGTAAAACATGTCCAAAAAGTGACTTTTAAAAGATTCGACCAAAACTTAATCTAAAAGTCCCTAGTAGTTGAATTTTAAAATATCACTTGTTATTAGTAAAATATTGTATTCTATATAAATATATATCATATATGCAAATTAAATGGACCAAATACTTATTAGTAATCATAAATAGACACACATATTTAATAGATAGCTATGATATTTTATTTGAGACAACAAGTTATTTCTTTCACTTGTTAACCTATTTATTTATGTGTTTTTAATATAGAATTTATAGGTTCTCATGTGTTCAAGTATCGGTCCATTTTTATCAATATTTGGGAATTTTTTGATTTACATGTGGATTATTTAATTATAATATATAGTAAAAATGTGTGGTAAGATTGGATAATATATTCTCGGTGATCAACTATTGGCCCCTCTGCCTTAACCACTTGAACAATTTCCAAAAGAGGGAGATTCCAATCTTTTACTGGAGTCGGTGATCAACTATTGGTGATCAACTATTGGCCCCTCTTCCCTAATCACTTGAATAATTTCCAGAAGAGGAGATTCCAATTTTTTATAGGGTTTACATACCAGCTCTTAAATGACACATTAAAACCTCCCTAGAACTCATCCAAAACCCATGAAATTAGGTATGCATGTTTCTAGTGAATAATACAACTATTTTACAAAAATGTTTTCCACGAAGACCCACAAATTGAGAGATTTTAGTGCTAAAAGTTTAAAGCTAGTCAAATGCCACTTGACAGAGCTTATTCCATCAAAGTCATATTCCATTGAAAATCCATCAAATTTTTGATGTGCCAACATGGATCATATAGTAGAAATTGACACATTTTTTGAAAGTTAGAATGAACTTTTTAATGCATTGAAGAAATATAAATAGATTAAATGAAAAATCATATAGACCAGTCAATAAAATAATTTATATTATCAAAATCATAAATATTATTTAATATAATTTTAGAATCTAGATACATGTCTAGTATAGATTAAAACTAATATTATTTTGTTTTCATCATTTGATTTAATTGTCTAATACACATACCACTTCATATTAGATAGGTTTAACCAATGTATATAACACTATACATACTTTCATCCAATTTTGATCTAAAGCATTTCATCCATATTTATCATCTAAAAGCATATGAATTAGATTAAAAACTATTATTAGAAACATGAATGTTGAATTCAAAATATCATTTTAAATCAAATTATCATACTAGAGTTACTACATAAACTCATTAGACTTAAAGGCTCAAAGGCGATTATGATTTATTTTTCCAATAAAATCATATTCATAAAATTAAAGATCTAAACAATGAAATATGTTTTTGATATAAGCATCAACAAGAGGGTACTGACCCGAGGTACAAAGAAGCTGACAAAATAGACTTAACAACATATTAAATCAGTAAAGCCAGCAGAGATAAACATGAGCATCATCTACGTCTTTCAAAAACCAAAATGAAAAAACTAAACTAGCAAAGGTAAGTGTCCCAAAATAAAACAGTATCAAAGTTTAACAACCAAAAAGTAATACGAAGCCATGCATGGCTATTTAACAGAAATAAAGTCTTATGCTTAAAATTGAACTTAAAGAAACTGGTCCAAAAATAGGGCTTGGGGTTCGCAGTGTAACAACACCCCAACCTGCACTTCACCATCAGCTGGATCCCTTCCCATCCCATAAGCGCTTTGACAACAGTAGGTCTACCCACTCCTCATTGAGAAATTTGAAGAGTTCCCTGTTCCCTTCAGCATATTCCTTCCCAGCCCAGGCTTTCTGGTTCAAAAAGAAGAGGGTAGTGGAAGAGGTGTGCATGACTTTGAGAGAAAACTTGCTGACATCCGCCAGCCTCCTGTTTGTGTTGGCCAAGTCCTCATTAAGTTTGGCCACTGAATTCTCCAGATTGACAATCTGGAACTTGATTTTACCAACAAGGCCAATACCCTCAGCAGTTTTAGGGTTCTCTATCCTATATTATCTGGGCCAAAATATTCCTTGCCCACTTCAACCACATTGTCCTGGTTATCATTTTCCCCCCCTTCAAGGTCAGTATTAGTCTAGTTTTCATCCCTGCTTGGGGAATCAACCGAAACATCCTCTTTATCGAACAACTCCTTCATAGCCCGTTTCCCTTTCTCTTTGGCAAGCTAAGAAGATCGATGAGTACTAGTGGGTTGGGGGTCAGCATTCTGGGGGCAGTCCAAGTTAATGTATATTTTTTTGCACTTTTTGGCATGCTGGGGAGAGTCCTACAAGGTCAGGTCATGCTTGCTACCAGCATGGGGAGCAGGGGTAGGGCGGGTTTCAGAAGATTTAGGGCTAGTAGCAGGGGTGAAGCCACCAATAGAACAAGAAGGCAAGGGAATGCCTTGGTTGAGGGAGACTGAGGGTGACACATTCTGTTGGGCAAGTTGGGTGATTTCCATAATGGGCATAGGGCAGAGGGCCCGATGGAAGTGATAAATCATGAAGATAAGCCCCTGGCGAAGGTAAGTGGGTTTTTTACCCAGAGAGATAGCCTCATTCACAGTGGCCACAGTATTTTCTAAAGAGTGCAAAAGGTAAAAATGCAAGGAAATTAACAGTTTATGCCTAAGATGATTAAGAAAAGGAAGCTGGTAATTGTAGAACATACTAAACGTACCCTCCAGGGTGAAATATTTCATGACAAGCTTGCACATCTTCGGCCAGAATTTAGGAAGGTCAACCGTTCTATAACTACCATTTTTAGACACAGGTTTGTTGTCATTGGCAAATAAACGGTCGAACTCTATTTTGGCCTAGGTTTTGGTGGTCTTCTTCCACTTCCTTCCCATGGTTTCCATACCTGTGGCTTTACCAATAACCTCCTCATTAATCTCAAAAGTGATACCATTAATGGTGACCTTTCTCTCATTCCAACTTTTGATGAATTGGCGAGATATCATTTCATCATGCCCAGCCAGACATTTCATGAAGGGAAGAATCCCACCTTCTTTACAAAAATACATCACCATCAGGTCTGAGGAAAACTCTTCCTCAATCTTGTCACGTTCAATCCTATGGCGATCCCCTCCATGTTTGTAGATTTGTTCGAAGCAGCCTTCACCCAAGAATTCAACACCCAGTATGAGCCAAAACCCTTCCAAGCACAATACCACCAAAAACCAGAGCATGAAAAGAAAGTAGAGCCATTGTGTGAAATGGTAAAAATGGGGTAAAAACTTGGCCTAAAACATCTATCTTTTCGCCTACGAAACCTGCTAAAATAATTGCCTTTAGGCACAAAAATCACCGCCAAGGGTGCCACCCGGGTTAACACGTGGGAACAATGTTGTAACCCATAATTACCATCAAAACAATCTCCATCATATCTCTTATTAATCACCATAAATATCAAATGTATCTGATGCCATAAAAGACATAATGATACTTTATGATGGGAGTGACACAAGCAATCCACATCCTCCACCAAAAAGAATTGGGCATCCTACATTCAGCGGCCACGTGACCTTTCCAAATGCGATAAATAACCAAGCTAAAATGGATATTGCTCTGGGGTCTTCCTTTTAGTGCCCGAATCAGACTTTGATTTTTAAACATTTTGGTTGTTGATTTCGCTCATTTCCCGCCCAAGTAGGTCCTGAGTATTTTTGGGCAGCTGATTAGCAGCATGCCAACAATGTAAGCCAACCGTATGCAACCCCATGACCGCCATTGAATCAATGACGTAATTCCCTTCCTTGTAAATGTGCTTTATGGTGGACTCAATAAAATGATCAATCAGCCCCTTAATATCAGACAAGATGGGGTCAACACGCCACCCGACCAAGGAGAAACCACTAACAACATCAATAATAACCTTGGAATCCCCCTCGATCTCAATCTTGGAGAAACCATTGTTAAGGGAGAAATTTAATTCCCATAGGAGTGCCATAGCCTCTGCCTGGTTAACCGTGTGGTCAGTGAAGGGGCTAGCATAAGTAGCCACAATTCTCCCCCATTGATCCCTTATAACCCCCCCTCCAACTTGTCTGCCACCCCGGGACCCCCCATCAAAGTTAAGTTTGTGCC
This sequence comes from Thuja plicata, assembly GCA_018584345.1. NCBI lineage: Eukaryota > Viridiplantae > Streptophyta > Pinopsida > Cupressales > Cupressaceae > Thuja > Thuja plicata. The sequence continues at coordinate 879,439 of MU227031.1, forward strand.
AATTTGCCTGAGGGGGGACCCAAATAGTCACCATTTTGAATCTAAGTCTAGAGTTGTCAAATTTGGAAAACCCCTTACCCAAACCCCATTCCTCAGCAAGCTTCCAATCAAAGTCGGTAGGAGGGGAAATAGGGCTTTTCCAACTTCCCACCAGCATGTTTTCCTATAAAAAGTTTATAGCTGATATAAAAAAAATCCTTAATAGTGAGTTCAGTATCTCTGAATATCCTTTTGTTGTGTTCCTTCCAGATAACTGAACAAAATATTGGGGGGATTTGGTTCCAAAGGAGTTTGATCAATGGGTGCTATGAAGGATATTGCCATTCAACAAGAATATCTTGGATGTTGTAGTTAGAAACCCAAGGGAGGTTGAGTCTTGAGAGGATTTCTCGCCAGATCCCAATAGAAAAAACACAGTGAAGCATGATATGGTTAGAGATTTCCTCATCTTTCTTGCAAAGGAAACATTTGTTACCAAGGTTAAACCCTCATTTACCAAGATTGTCGAGCATGAGGATTTTACCATGGAGAATGGTCTACCAGAACAATTTGACTTTAGGGATTAATTGGGGCTGCCAAGCCTTCCTCCAAAAAGAAATATCAATACATTCCTTGATAAGCAGACCATAAGCCGATTTGATAGAAAACCCGCCATGTTGAGTGTGTCTCCAAAGCAAACTATCAGGCCAGTCAATTATAGGGATGCAGACTGAAAGCAATAGTTCCCTGAGTTTAGTAGCAAGGGTGGTCAGGTCTAGTTTGCCCTGAAGATGAGGGAGAAGGTCAATCCACTTGCCATTAGAGATAAAGTTGGAAACCTCCGATCCAACAACAAGGGCCAAAACGTTCCTCAGCTGAGAGAAAGAAGAATTCCTGAGTATTGTGTTAGGTAGCCAGGGGTCATCCCAAAATCTGATATCCTATCCATTACCCAACAACCAGATAGCCCCTTTTTCTAAAATACTCCTGCATTTGAGGATACTATTCTAGATTTTAGAGCCTCCTGGGTGGCCCTGCACCATGAAAATTTGACAGAAGTGACCTCCATCTAGATACTTAGCTTCCATGATTCTACACCAATCAATAGTTCCCCGTATCATGGTCCAAGCCACCTTAGAAAGTAGAGGTCTATTTAGGTTGCAGATTTTCCTTAACCCCATGCCCCCCAAGGTTTTGGGGAGACAAACCTTATCCCAGGAGACCAGCGGGAGCCATTACTTATCCTCAGAACCCGACCAAAGGAAGGTACGTTAGTTTTTTTCCAGTTTGTCAGCCATTAAGCTAGAGATTTTAAAAATAGACAAAAAGTTGATAGGAATTCCCTAAAGAGAAGTAGCAAGGAGTTGGAGCTTACCCACATTACTGATGAGTTTACCTATCCAGCCTGCCAGTTTCCTTTGGGTTCTTTCAAGGATAGAATTCCATAATTCATTCTTCACATCTTTGACACTCAACGGGAGGCCAAGATAAGTAGTAGGAATTTTGTCAGTCTGGCATCCCAGAATCTTCATTATCTTTTTCTGGACCAGTTCCTCAGTGTTAAAGAAGAACATGCAACTTTTGTGATAGTTGATATGCTAACCTGAGGCTATAGCATAATTGTCCAGCAACTGCTTCCACCTAGCAACTTCCCAAACCAAGGAGGCCCCAAAGAAGAAGGTGTCATCGACAAATTGCTGCAGGATAGCAGGTTGCAAAGTAGTGGCTGGCTTAATCCCCACAATCTCTCTAGTATGGGCCATCTCTGTCATATTACGACCAAGAAATTCCATAACGAGGATGAAGAGGTAAGGAGACAGGGGTCCCCTTGGCAGAGCCCTTTACCAGGGTAAAATTTAGCCCCAGGTTTACCATTAAATAACACTGAGAATCTCACAGTCTCCAAGAAACACTTAATAAGGTCTATAAATTGCTCTGAGAAGCTGAAAGCATACAAGACTTTGTAGAGAAAAGTCCAATGGACTTTTTCGTAAGATTTAGAAACATCCAGCTTGAGGGTCATCCCAACAGCCCTGATACGGTCATTGGAGTGAATTATTTCATGCGTGGTGATGGCAGCATCCATAATTTGCCGACCAGGGACAAATCCTTTCTGATTGGGGCTGATGATCTTGTGGAGCAAGGGTTTGATTCGATTAACGATAATTTTGGAGAAGACCTTATACAAAGTATTGCAGAGACTGATGGGTCTGAAGTCCTCCATGATTTTTGGCTCCTCACACTTGGGGACCAAAACAATATAAGTAGCATTAAGTTGCTTTAAGAGTTTTTTACATCTGATGAAATCTCGCACAACATGAATGACATCAAAACCAACAATATCCCAATACTCTTGGAAGAAGGCAGGGGGGAACCCATCCAGACTAGGGGCCTTGTAGGATCCGATGGAGAAAACCACCTTATGAACCTACTCATCAGAGACCCTAGACAAGAGCATATTATTATCATCAGTCATGATGGCTCTGGGTAGCTGCGCAATGAGATGTTCGTGGAGGGAAACAGGGTCCCCAGAAGAAGAATTGGTGAAAGCTCTGGAGAAGTGATCACTAGTTAGCCCTCCAAGTAGGATAGGGTCTGAGACATCTTGTCCCCCAGGGTTCCTGAGTTTGGTGACGGAGTTCCTTTTTTTGTGCTTACAGGATGATTGATGGAAAAAAGCAGTGTTACGATCCCCCTCCTTCAACCATGAGACCCTGGATCTTTGTTTCCAAAAAACCTCTTCATTGGACAGAGTTTCTTTCCAAATTTTCCTAGTGTTTTCTTCCTCCAAGTACAGGTCACCCGATAGATCACCCCTTTCCATTCTCCTTTGAAGGGAACCAAATTTCTCTTTAAGCACCTTTTAATGTGGAAGATGTCACCAAAGGTGTATTTGTTCCAACCTTGAACTTCCCCCCTGATAAGTTCAAGCTTGGAAGAAACCCTAAACATGACCGAGCCTTTAACCAGAGTGGACCACCAGTGTTAAACCTTGTCATGGAAGCTAGGGTGGGAGGCCCACATAATCTCATATCTGAAGGGGGCCGGGTACTAGTATCGAACATCCACCCATTTAAGTAGAATGAGATTTTGGTCTGATGTCATTCTGGGGAGGGTAGTCAAGGAAGAGGTAGCTCCCAGATCCCAGGTGGAAGAAAGAAGGACCTGGTCCAAGCGGACTTGTATGAGGTGGCTACCTTTCCTGTTGTTAGTCCACATGAAGGGGTTTCCTTTTAGCTCAACATCATAAAGACCACACTCTCCCACAAATTTAGCCAGGTCTCCCATGCTGTCAGTAGAGTCCAAAATGCCCCCGTGCTTCTTAGAAGGAAACAGGGGAGAGTTGAAATCTCCCGCAACCATGAGCTTGGAATCCTGGAGATTGGAGAGGGATATCTTTAGATCATCCCAAACCCCTTTTGTTCCCTGCCTAGTATTAGGAGCATAAATTTTAAAACAGAGCCAAGTCTCTAGTGGGGATGTGAAGGCTACCGCCAGATGGTTGTGGGAAAAATTGTGAGCATCACCCCTGACCTTGGAAGGGTTCTAGAGGGTGGCAATACCTCCCGAAGCTCCTTGAGCCTTAGAGTAGAAAAAATTGGCCCCAGGCCATAGCGTTCCCACAAACACCTCAAAGTTAACATGAGACATTTTAACTTCTTGGATTAAAAGAATGTAAACTTCATAATAAAAAATGTATTGCTTGACAACAAGTTGTTTTTGGGGGTTATTGAGACCCCTAATATTCCATGATAGAACTATCATTTCTTACCTTTCTGGTTGAGGTCTAGGGTTTTCTGCCTTCCTGCAACAATCTCCTTTATCGTGCTCCTCTGTCTTCTGGCTCTGTCTGTCGACCGTCCTAGTTTGGTGTCCACTCCCACATCCATTCTCTTTTGATGAGTCTTATTTTGTTGATTTTTCCATTCCTGGTCCCCGGTCAACGGGGTTCCCAAGGGTGTGGAGCATCCCAGAGCCACTGGGGAACTTGAGGCCATGGGGTTGAGAATAACTTCCACCACTGGAGGAGATGAGGGGCCTCCAGGTGTGTTATTTGTCAGCACACAAACATTCAGTTTTGTTTGGACAAGTGTCGATCCTGGGCTGGCACATTGTGGAGTCTCGGAGCCTGGGTTGATGGTGTCAGATTTGTTTACCACTTGTAAAGGGGCTACAGGAGTAGGGCCGATGCATTGCTTGGTCTCCTCTACTATGAATTTCTCCTGCACATTACTCGCAGGTATTTCACCCTCTTCTAGACCAGACCCGTCACCACCGACCTAGAAGTGGAATCACAACTCTAAATCGCAGACACTCCAACCATCTTCCCGCTTGGAGCGTCCCCCGTTGGGGGCAAGGGGATTGGTCCCAAGGACAAATGGGTGGTAATCTTAGAAGCTCTTGTCTCCGGAATAGTTTGTTTTAACTTAGGTTCAGGCCTCTTAGGAGCCTTGCAATCCTTCGTTGTGTGGCCCTTCGAGTTGCAGCATTCACAGAAGAGGGTAGCATTCTCATAGACAATAGCTTGTGTCCATTTACCCAGCTTAGACTTGAGGACAACAAAGCTTGGGAGAGTCTTATTTATAGACACATTCACACAGAAACAAGAAAAAAAAAGTTGAGATTTAGAGAGGGTTACTAGATCCACCGAAATGTAGTGGCCGGAGGAGTTGCCAATCCATATAAAAAATTGCTTGTCCCAAAAATTGAGAGGCAAACCAGGAAGGCGGACCCAAACAGGTGCCATCCTGTTGAGGTCTGCAGAAGCTAGGTCAAAACCTAGTTTCCATTTAGCAAGGGTGAGGAGGTGTTTGCCATAGAGCCATGATCCAGAGAGGTTGAAGGACAGGTCCTCAACAAACATGAAACGGTTGAGAAAGAGACCTCCAAGCATGGCTGAAACCACATCACTCCCTTTCAGCTTCCACTGGTTTCCCACCCATTTACAAACCATGTCAATGGAGGGACGAAAGTTGCAGAAGCGTCCAACCAAGGTCAGGTTAAGCTCCGCCATGTTCTTTTCGACAACAGAGTCAGGGAGAGTGATCTATGTGCCCTCCTCTGTTAAGATAGTGAACGTTAGGGTGGGGTCTAATTCCACCTGGGTCCCAATCAACACACCTTTCCAGTCAGCCTTGGGGGCAGGATGTGGCAGGGGATCCGAAGTACATGTCCCGAAATTAGAGATCAGGTCGGGAATAGGGTCTCTGGGTTGGGGGGGAGGCTCCCCCCAGCAATTTTTGCCATGACAAAAATTCAAAAGGAGATTTTGGGTGGCAAAGTTGCAGAGCGAATAAATTTGTTAATCTTCATTCGCAATTCTAAAATGTTAAACAACGTAATATGTTACTCAAAACAACGGTTGATCATTAGTGGATTTGATTTAGTAGATCCAACAAATTTCTGCAAGTTCATTTTCCTATTATTGCATTCATTTGATTTTAGCATATAGATTTACAAATCTTTATATGTTTCTAGATTTTTTTCAAGTTATGGAAAGTGTAACTTAAAAAGGGCTATGAGGAGTTCAAGTTGAAAAATTATTGATAATATTGAACATAAAAAAAAGTTTGAAATACATTAAAAATAATTATGTGATGAAATGTTTTATTTCCTAATTATTTATAACAATAATATTAGATATTATAAATATTTACAATATAAGAATTGATTGTAATTTTTATTAATAAAAGATGAAGATATACTTCATCAAATTTCTTGAAACAAAATGTTCCAACTTTCCAAATTTTGTTTAATAAATTTCCTTTTATACATCATAACACTATGAGACTCTCATAAGTAAAAGTGAGAATATGACTCTATAAGTGTAAGTAAGAATAGTAAAATACCAAAAATGTTGTTTACCATACTATTTTATGTTTGTAATAACCACTAAACTAAAATCATATAGCATTTTAATGATTTATTAATTATTATTAAGACTAGCACTTGCACCCTAAGAAGGTGCAAGGGTTACTTGATAGGAATGTATTTTAAGTTATATAGGAAAGTATTTGTAAGTTATGGATCAAGAAAATATAAATATATTAGAATTTCAAACAAAGTTCCAACTAAAAGTAAAAATATCTGCTAAAAAAAATTATTTAAATGTCGGAAATATATATTAGTGATGTCTTCATAAAGAGATGTATAAATAATAGAAAAAAATATGAGTACCTAGAGTTTTCTCCTTTAGAATTATACCAACTCATCATTTTTTCCACTAAAATTTATATAAAATTCAAATAAATCAGAGATGTAAATGATATAAGATCTTAGAATAAATACCAAAGATAAGTTAATAGGAGTAGAATATTACTTCACTGTTACTTATCAAAATTTAACAATGCTTATCTTACATGTTTATACTTGGGAATTCTATTGGTATTGTTGCTGTCCCTTGATTGATTTTAGTTTTGAACAATAGTTACTATTTATTTCTTCAAACCTTCCAAACCGTGTGAGTTCATCTTATGAAGGTTTGTGATGTAAAATTTGATATTTTACTCTTGATGTTGGTTCAAGACAATGAACTCTAAATGCTTTGGTTCATTATTGAAAGACTCTTGGAGTTAGAATAGTATGATCAGTTTTCACAAGTCTTCATGGTTGTATTAGAATTGTTTAGACGAGAGGTTAAATTCATGTGGGGTTATGATGACGAGAAGTTTGGAGGAGATCACATTTGTAGTTGTACCTCTACATGACATCATGAAGAGATTTGCTAAGGATTATGGTCTTGAGTTGAGCAGGTTTTTCTCCTCTTGTTGAAGTTAATTTTAGGCAATGAGATTGCAGGTATGGATGTAATAGACATACTTTGGGAGGAGATGTTTCATGTTATAGATTTTAATCCTTACACGTATTTCAAATTAAGTTTAGAGGACAATCATATCATTCGGGTATAGGAGAGGAGAATGAAAATTTGGCACAATAGATTCACAATCATGAATAGAGTGGCACAATGTGGACATGGTGGTTTCTTTCTAAGATTGACATGGGACCCTAGGATCACAATGGTTTGTAGTAGGGATTATTCCAATTTTAATAGTAGTTTTTAGGCATCATTTGAGGATAATCAATCTTTCGGGAGTGGACTGCAATGTTCCCATTTTAGGGTTCTCTTGCATTGTAGTTGACTTTAACCTCCTCAATGGGTTTTTGTCTTGTAAGAGGAGTTATTTCATGTTGCTAATGAGCTTAGTTAGCCTGTGCTTTTTGGAAGTTTTGATGGGAAAAGTATAAAAGACATTTTAGGGCTCATTTGGCATTATGCAGATTATATTATTTCTCTTTCGTGAAATCCTTGGGGTTGGAGATTGAATGTTGCTTCTCTCAGCCTTCTGGATGATGGAAACCCTTGCAAATCCTCCCTAGCTAATGGATTGAAAAAAAGTCAGAGCATTAGCTTAGACAAAACATACTTCATGCAGGTTTCTTTGAAGTTTGACGGTAAATATTTGCATTAAAGGAACAGTGTTGAATCTCTTTGTTGAGATTTGGAGGAAAATTCATTTTTTCATTATCAAATAACTTATATAAGGTTTGGTGTTATATTATAATAAGTGAAACAAAGAACACTATGTTTTATTATTTAATTGGTGGTGGATGATGGTATAATAAGATTAAGATTGTGGATAGGCTAAGATTATAATTTTATATTCAAATATGTAATTAAAACAATTAAACATCTTATACAAGTTTGCTTAAATTCAAAAGAAATAAACTCTGCAATATCTATGTAATATTAATGCTGTTTATTTTGCATGCTTAGTCTTGGCATTTGATTTTCTAGTGCAAAAATAAAATAATTCTATTCTGAGAAAGGCTTACTCAACAAAATAGTATGGTAAACAAAATAAAATTATATAGAATGGCCATGCTCTGAATGATGATAGTCATTAGAGTTGTGAAGCGTACTATCTATCTAGAAATGAGGATGAGCTGACTAATGAATACAACCAGTACATTATGATGAGATATTTTTTTGAAGTCGTTCAAGTCATTATGAGAACATATTTTTGTTAACCTGGCACATGAATAGGTTAGCTGTTTACTTGTATGAGAAATCAATAGACAAAATATTAAATTTCTAATTCATTTTTATTGAAAATATTTTATTTGAT
>MU227032.1:31147-42185 GCA_018584345.1 Thuja plicata
CCTTTTAAAGGAAAGTGAACGATTGAGATTAAGAGGCAAAAAATCAAAGGCTATGATTAAGAGGCAAAAATCCCACCACTTAAAAGGGGGTGTTGAAAAAGAGATTTTATTTACTTTTTCATTTAATATATTTCCTTTTTCAACAAATGAAGTGCTTTAAGTGGGGATTTTTATTTATTTAATTAAAAGAGAGGTTTTCTTTCAATTAAATAAATTAGAAATTTTTTATTTAATTAAATGGGGGAAACTGAATTTAATTAAATAAGAGAAATTTTATTTAATTAAAAGGGAGGTTAAATCTTTTAATTAAATAAGAGGAATTTTATTTAATTAAAAGGGAGATTAAATCTTTTAATTAAATAAAAATGGTCAAACCTTAGGAAATATTGAAATAATTGAATTAATTACAATTTGATCAAGGAATTTGATTTGAATTGAAAATGTTCCAAAGCATTGATTCAAAAATTTGATAAGATGATAAAATAATAAATGGGGCCCAAAGTCTAGGGGACCATTTTAGGGTGCATACAAATACCATATTTGTCGTATGAAACTATTTTGTCATCTAACTCTTATTCTTATGTCGTATAAACTTTGGGACTAGTTTTGGTCTTGCTGCCTTTTTTTGTATGGGAACAAAGATATTTTTCTCCTGTTTTTACCACCTAGTTGCGTGTTCGTCTTGCTTAGTACTCTGTTTGAGAGCTTTTCTGATTATGTTGTAGTGTTTGTACTTTGATTTGGTATCGATACTGAAGTTGTTTCTGTTGCTTGTCTGTATGTAGGTGCAATTGCCTGACATTCAATTCAGATCCACATATCCAGCTACTATGCAGTTACTTCGCGGTTTGTCCAGTGATCAGAGAGCACATGTCTGAGCTTGTGGTCTTTCATGGTTGTTATAGATGCCTGATATTTGGGTGAATGCGATGTTGACCGCGTTAGTGGAGAGATTCCACATTGAGGACAACACATTTCACTTATAGATGGGAGAGATCACCATCATGCCTGAGGACATTTAGAGGATTCTGTAGATTCCTTTTGTTGGGGCACGCGTGGAGTATGATTCCACACCTTTAGTGGGTGTACTGGTGTTAGCTTGAGTTTTTTGGGACCCATTGATCATAAATTAAGCTATCTTCTGGGATACCTTACTAGAGATTTATGGTGAAAAACTTCCTTTGGAGTGTGTACTTGCCAAATTCATTGGTGGTTTTCTCATGGCCGATTGATCATAACAGGGGTTCTTATGTGGTTGGGATCAGATGTTAGAGAGCTTGATTATAAAGCCTGCGTAGCTTGGGTGGGGTGAGTGCCTTCTAGCAAATATGTATCCTGAGATGCATGAGATTATATATAAGGGTATGTGAGGGATGGCTATAGGAGTTGTGGTCTTGCAGATATAGGGCCTGGGAGCACCTCCCAATTTGCAGACCACTCACAACAGATACCCGACAGGGTGGACAACCCTATGTGTATAGATATTCAGGTTTTATTACATAGCCCTTCCTGGGAAAGATAGAGAATTAGAGGCGTCATCTGGATGACTTGAGCCTGGTTACATGGAGACCTTACTTGTAGGTAGAGGTCTGGGATGAGTGGAGGACAGTGTACAAAGAGTTCTTTGTTTCTTGCTCCTTGCTGGGCAAGACATCCTTGGTGATAGATAGATTCACACTGTCTCGGGCATTGCAAAAGTATGGTTGAATCTAGAGTATTTCCATGGAGTTCACTACCTATGCCCAATTTTTAGATGAGGAACATAGAGGTTGGTCTCCCAAGTAAGATTTCACCTTGTGTATTTCTTTATTCTTTGTTCTTACTTCTGCATAGGTACCTCAGATTTTTTTAGAATATAAACTGAGAATTTGAAATTTCTGTTATGTAGGTTGTCTTTGGAATTGTGTACCCAAGAGATCACTGGGATTACTCAACCAATGTGGGATTATCGGGCGGGAGTACCAAATGTAGGAGTTACTCTGGAGTACCGAGACCATTTGTCTAGATATCCCTTCCCTAGGTTTACCTTTCCAACTGAGAGAGTGTCTAGGATTGAGGATGATCTCTGAGAGCAGGCACCAGTGGTAGACCCACTGATCATTCCATAGAGGGCACCTCAGAGAGCACTATAGAGGACTCTTATTCAGCCGAGAAAAGGAGTAGGTGTTGGTCCTAGCACGAGTAGGGTGTCAGGGTGGTAGAGAGATTGTGGGGAGATGGGTACCCTAGGAGCCATTGGGGGATAGGTGTCATCCACACAAGTGGCTGAGGAGGAGATGCTAGATGTTTAGCCTAACTTAGGGCTAGATGATGTAGTTAGGGTAGTTCAGAAATTCCAAGAGGCATGAGAGGCCATAGAGTAGGAGGATCCTTAGGGGGAGGAGTGCTAGAGAGAGCCAAAGACACCTCAGGATGTGATTAGGTCATTGAGGAGATGAATGCAAGCTTCTCAAACACAACAAGCAATGTCTCAGTCTTATATTGCAGAGAGAGATCGAGTGATCACAGGGCATGAGCAAGTGACTACAGGTTGCAAGGAGAGGATTTAGTTGCTGCAGAGCCAGGTGACCTTTTAGACTAGCAGAGCAACATATTATGTTGGAGCATATAAAAAATAGTTTAAAGGGCACAATAGGTGTCATCATACTGAGATTATTTAACACGATCTAAGGGAGCAGGCCCTCCACCTAGGACAGATTCTCCTCCATGCCCATCAGCTGATGGTGGCGAGGGAGGAAGAGAGACTTGATTACCCCTCTTTTGTCTTATCCCATTCTGATTTTTGAGATCCATTGAATGTTTGTATACGATTAATTTTCTTCGAGGGTGCATATTTTTGGCTCGATATTTATGAGGGCACACCTTTTGTATACTAAGAAATTTTGAGATATATATATATATATATATATATATATATATATATATATATGATGATTCATTTTGGTGCTCAATCTCTGTTCACATCTCTTGTTGCTATATGATCTCATTTTTGTATGATCTATTGATGTTATATGCTTTTTGTAGCTTAGATCATAGGTGGTAATCGTTACTTATGCATGTTTCATTATGTTGCCTGTACGTTATGCTCTTGTTTTTGTCATTAACCTTTGGGCATAGGTAAGTAACCTTAAGGAGATGAAACACAGTTGATTGTGTCAGTAGAGGATTAGAAGATCAACTGGTTATAGGGATAGCTCTGTGTTTAGATGATTGGGTGAAGTATGTTATGATGCTATTATGCAAGCCTTAAAAAATACAACCTACGACACGAGTCAAGTCACCAATTTTTGTGGTTGTAATATTTTCATCATTTGGACATTTGGGACACCGGAGTCAGTACAAACCTTAATAGCACCTCAGGAGCTATAAAGATATAAATATGAGCCTTCATTGGATAGATGTGAGAAATGAATGTAAGTATCTAGGCACAAGCACCGAGATGACTTGAACACTATTTCTAGTTTGATATAACAATAGTGGACCAGCATCGAGGCATTCAGGGCCAAGATAACCATGAGTGCATTGTTGTTGAAACAAGTAGAATAATAGACAAGTAGATAGTACCAACCTTACCTTATGGTGCAAGAGAGTAGGATCGAGGGATGTGTGGCTTATCCACCTGAATGTGGAAGCTCTTACCACATACACCCTACTATCTTGACATAAGGATCATTGAAACTACACCAACAAGCAGAAATCAAAGAAAACATAATAAATTATTGATAACAGACAGCATACAAGAAAATTATCAGCAATTGTTCAGTCTGTTTGACTTGTTGATGAGGTGGGTGTTGAGAAACACCACTGTGTGTATTATTACATTGTGTTATCTGATGTTGTGTTTAGGAACATAGGTTTTATCCAAAAAGGGGGTGTTGAGAAACACTGCTGATTAAAGTGTTGAAAAACACTACTGTGTCACTGGCAAACTATCCAGAGAAAAGACCAATTGTGAGGACTTAACAGGTTGACTGATAGGACGTTGGAAAGCAGGAGGCCTACACAAGACCTAAAGATGGCTTCAAACACTGAAGCAAGGACTAACTTGATATGATAGCTCAAAGAAGCACGGAGATCATCCCATAGATGAGATGAGCCAAGATATGCATTGATAGATGGAGCGCTAAGTTTACAAGTTGCGCCTATTGCCAGGTTTTTACCACTTGGCAGAGATTCTATTTTTTCTATCAGGGCGCCTGTTTCCAAGTTTTCACCAAGGCACTTTTTCTTGATTTTCAATTTTTTTTATTTTTCCATTTATTTTATTTTTTTATTTTATTTTTATTTTTTTATTGACTCATCGGGGTGCCTATTTGCCAGGTTTTCACCAAGACAGTCATTTTTTTAGGACATTTTCTGAATGTTTTTGACTTTTTATGCTTTTTTGTTGTTTTTGATATTTTTTTAGGATCACACACACACACACACACACACACATATACATGTTGCTGACCAATGATAATGCTCAGACATAGAATTTCTTTAGGTGGAGAGTATTGATGGGATCAGTAAAGGTATCCCTTTCTGGAGTTGATAGTTGATAGGCCCCAGAGCCAAATGTTGCGGTTATCACAAAGGGACCCAGCCAATCAGGTTCAAACTTTCCCTTTTGTTCACAATGCTATTGATTTTTAGGATTTTCTTTGAGCACAAGGTCTTCAACCTGAAATTCTCTAGGTCTCACTTTTTGGTTGTAGCCTCGAGACATTCTCTTATGATAGGCCCTCAGATGGTCAAATACTACTTTTCTCTTCTCATTGAGTAATTCTAGCTCTTGGATTCTAGAAATATGATATTCTTCATCTGCGATGAGTCCATGTAGGTTGACTCAAAGAAAAGGTATTTCTAATTCAATGGGAAATATAGTTTCTGCACCATATACCAAAGAAAATGGTGTTTCCCCTGTAGGTGTTCTGATACTTGTTCTATAAGCCCATAAGGCTAGATTGAGTTAAAGATGAAAATCCTTTCCAGTCTTGCTCATTTTTTGGTGTAAGATCTTCAATATGTTCTTATTAGAGGCCTCAGCCTGTCCATTCCCTTAAGGATAGTAAGTAGAAGAGCAATGTTGGGTGATTTTGAACTTGTCACAAAGTTCATCCATGTATTTGTTCTTAAATTGTCCCCCATTGTTTGTCACAATAGATGAGGGGATATCGTATCTATAGATGATGTAATTGAGGATAAACGTGGATACTTTTTTTACTCATAGCTTTGATCAAAGGGACCACTTCAACCCATGTTGTGAAGTATTTTGTGGCTGTTATAATGAATTTGTGTCCTCCTGAAGACGATGGATAAATTTTCCCAATCAGGTCAAAGGATCATTGTTGAAATGGCCAGTGGGTAACAAAAGGTAATAGCTCACATGCAAGAGCATGAATAAAATGGCCATGAATTTGGCACTTCTTTCATGTTTTAGCGAAATGTATGGAATATTTTTCCATATAGGGCCAGTAATACCCTACTCGGAGTAGTTTCTTAGCTAACAAAAGACCATTCAAATGAGATCCACAAACACCTTTATGGACTTCCTCTAGTGCATGTTTGGACTCATCATGTTCTATACACCTAAGGAGAGTACCATCAAGACCTCTTCTATACAGGTTGTTAGCCATGATCAGGTAATGGGCTGCATTCCTTATAAGGCTTCTTTTTTAATTTCTTGATAGGTTATTTGGAAAAAATTGGTTTTGGAGGTAAGAGTAGATATGAGTGTATCAGGAAGAGTCAGTACCCACTAGGGAGCACATGACTTGAGATTTTGGGGAATCATAGGTAGGAAAGAGGAGCTCTTCCACTAGGAATTCATAGTGAGCATGATTTTCTTCAATTTGTAGCATGGAGGCCATGGTGGCCATAGCATCAGTTACTTTGTTTGCTTCTCTTGCTATCTGTTGGAAAGTAACAAATACAAAATATTTCCTGAGAGCGTCAACCATCCATTTATATGGTAGTAATTTATCATCCTTTGTTTGATATTAATCGTTGACCTGATTGATTACCATCTGCGAGTCACCATAAATATGTAACTCAGTGATTTTCCATTCGATAGCCATCTTTAGACCATTTTCCAAGGCTTCGTATTCTGTGATGTTTTTAGTGTAGGGGAACATCATCTTGTAAGCCTTTGGTATCTTATATCCTTATGGCATGATAAAGAGGGTTCCAACACCAACTCCTTGTTGTGTAAAGGATCCATCAAAGAACATTGTCCAGGTGTGTTCTATAAGATACAAAATTGCTTCATTAGGAAATTCTATCAGCAATGGTTGTGTGTCATGTAAAGGAGTGTCAGCCAGGTGATCAACAATAACTTGTCCTTTAATTGCCTTTCTGTCAATGTACTCGATATCAAATTCACTAAGGACCATAACCCATTTAGCTAACCTTTCTATGAGAGTTGCTTTGTTTATATCTCTGAAGTCTGTGCAAAATCGAATTGACTTGTCATGTTTAGTCACTGGGATGATGTTAGAAATCCAATCTGTGTAGGCTATAACATGATTGAATTTAGCTTTTAGCAGTTTTTCCAATTCAGCTTTGACTAATAATGCCACATGAGGATGCATCTTACAGAGCTTTTGTTTAACTAGTTTGATTCCATCAGTGATTGATAAATGGTGCATAATTAGGTCTGTGTCCAACCCTGGCATATCTGAATAAGACCAAGAAAAGTTGATTTTCTTTTTTGTGAAGAATTGGATGAATTCTTGCTTTTCTTGTTCAGACAAGGATTGTGCTAGGTAGATGAGTTGAGGAGTCTCTATTGTTCCTATATTCACTGCTTGTGTCAGTTCTATGAGCACTCAAGATATTTCTTGAAGATGATTAGGGAGGAGATCAAGTTCCCCATCCTCAAGTGCCTTAGAAAGGTTTTAACCGTTGGATATGCCTTTTGTTTTTACTATTTTTGGATCTGATACTTCCACAAGGTGGTTTTCACCATCAGTCCTTTTTTTCTTTTTTATATTTTCTCTTTAGGCTAAGGAACTTGATGTCTCCCTCTGTCATACTTACGCTTGTTACACTGGGGAAGAGGTGAGAGGTTCAATAGAATTTAGGTAGCAGGCCAAAGTATAGTCGTTAAGAGCAAAAATGAGGTTTAGGGACGCATCATGGTTCCAGTCAATTAGTTCAAGATGGATAAGAGGTAAGGACTCAATAGGTTCCAAGGATAGCACCGAGTTATCCAAATCATGGTCTTCAACGAGTAGGAGGAGATCAGTGATGGAATTCTATAAAGGGTTTCCTATACTGCGATTCATCCTAGTGTGTCTAGTGGAGTCATTTTTGGTAGACCGAGGATTTGATCTGTTTGACCTAGCGTTGGTGCCTTCTCTTGTCTCTCGAGCGGCCATACATTCTAAAAATACACTCATTGGCATAACCTAAATTATCCTAGATAGAATATGTGTTGGAGGAGCCATGTCTAGTTCTTGAAGATCTCTGAGATCCCAAGTGTCAAAAATTTCTTCTATTCCATGCTCCCATTGTGCCCATCATCCATTATTAAAATCATGGTTGTAGTGAGGATCATTTCTATTGCTGGTTGATGTGCTAGTATGGCTAGAATGTCTGTCATTATCCCAATCCTGAGTAGCTGATGCAAGAGCATTCTCAAGCTCTCTACCGAAATTCTAGTTTGTGTTGTGTGGAAGAGGCGATGTGTCTTCTTCTTTGGAGTCATCATTGGGAATGGGAATGGGTTCTGGTTCGGGGTGTTCACTCAGTAGTTCATTGGTGTGAACATTGTCTTCATGTAAGACATATGATGTGAACTTGTGACCACATCCACTTCAATGTCCATTGTAGCATCAGAGAAGGAGTCCCATTCATACTCATTAGAGTATGTTTCAATTGAATGGGGTAAATATAACACATGTGTAGGAGCCACTGTCTGCCCCTAGGTAGGATGTTTCTCTAATAGGATAGTGCCTAGACCATAATCAAACTAAATAGGAGCTCAGTTTCTGTCTTCCAAAAAATGAGAGAGAGTCCTTGGGACACTTAGGGAATTATTGTCTTTGTTTTGTCGATCATCGCCATGTTGAGTGGAATCATCTTCTGATTTCTTAGAGGCACAAGGAGAGACCTCCTCAACAACATACACTCCATCATTTGAAAAATGTGGTAAGTCAAGGACATGGGAGGTGAAGAAAAGTTTCCCCAGTTAGGGTGTCTATCTTTTGATCCTTGGGTTGGTACTTTTGTAGTACTTGTAGTGCTAGATCCGTTTGGTTCAAAGGAAGCTCTGTAGAATGAGGGGACATATGGTTCTCCCTCATATGTCAGATTGTCAGTGATGACACTGATCAACTGCTCAAAGGGGAGAGGGATGTTTCCATCCCCGCTATCAGTGTCTGTATCATAGGTATTTGTGTGAGTGCTATTAGGATGACTATTCTCAGGAGGATAATGAACTTTATTTTCATGGTACCCTACACCAGTTTTATCTACGGGATCTCAAAATTCAGCACAGAGAGGCTCCACAAGGCCTTTATCCTTACCCAAGGGTCCTTTACTTGCATAGCCCATTTGTCTCATGATATGATATCCCTTCCCATATTTATCCAGGTAGATGTCCACATGTGTCACTTCATTAGTTTGCTCTTCATCTTTATATAACCAGGCAAGAACAACCCTTTCTTCATTTTCCTCTGAAAGAGATACCCGTGCCTTCACTATTCTGGTTCCCTCATGTATTTCTACTTGTTTTCCATTCGAAGGTGGGAAAGATGAGGATGACATGTCATAAGACCTAGGAGAGGTAAGGAGAGAAGTCAGTTGATATTCCCCCATGCTTGTGTTGTGAATCTTAAGTTTTGCCTCAAAGCTTTGCATGAGTTCCTTTTGAGCCACTTCATAATTCTGGAATACCTCCTTGTTGTGTGGAACCATGATGTCAGCTTTATTTAAGGTATTATAGGAGTAAGTGTTATCAGATTTAATCGTCACTTCTATTCCATTATAGGGAAATTTCACACATTGGTGATATGTGGAGGGGACTACACGCATATCATGGATCTAGGGTCTCCCTAGCAGTATATTGTATGCGAGAGGTAGGTCAAGTACTTGGCATGTGGCATTTCTTTCAACAAGACCCACCCTGATTGGGAGCACTATAAGTCCTATGGATGATCACTCTTCCTCGTCATATGCTTTAAATGTAATTTTTCTTTGAGGATCAATAGTATGCTAAGAAAATCCCAATGATGTAACTAGCTTGAGGGTACAAATATTTAACCCAGTGCCTCCATCTATCAAAACATGCCTGACCCGGTGTTTGTGAATCAAAACCTCTATGTGTAAAGGTTGATTGTGTGGGTGACTAAGAGCTTTGTTGTCTTCCTGTGAGAAAGACATGTAGTGAGGGGAAGTCAGATGATTTACCATGGTATGAAATTGACTAATGTCAAGGTCTTTAGGAACATTGGTTTCAATAAGTGCAGTTTCAAGGAATTTCTTATGTGAGGGTGACAGTTTCAACA
This sequence comes from Thuja plicata, assembly GCA_018584345.1. Taxonomy (NCBI): domain Eukaryota; kingdom Viridiplantae; phylum Streptophyta; class Pinopsida; order Cupressales; family Cupressaceae; genus Thuja; species Thuja plicata. The sequence goes on from MU227032.1 coordinate 40,639, forward strand.
ACTCTAATATGGAAATATGAGCAGGATTTTGTTGCAACTGATCAATCAAATTGTAGCTTGTAGTGACTTGTTTAGATGACGATGGATTGTCTATTGGTACCATTATTTGTTTAGATGTGGATGCCACTCCCTTAAGGGTGACTTTTTTTTGACCGCTAGTAGCTGCATTGGCAGAATCAGGTTCCTTACCTTTGATAATGATCACATTGACAAATCTTTCTGAGGGTTCAAGCATGTAAATCACATTGTCAGTGTGGGTATATACATGATTTACAATGGCTCCAGTAGTTTGTGATGATTCACGCTTCTCATAAGATGACAAAGGTTTCTTGAAGACATTATGATCATCATTTGAGCCGTGAATACTGACCATGATGGTTTTTTTGTCATTTAGATCTCGTATCACATGTTTCAATTTCATACAGTCATTCATCAAGTGCCCTTTATTTTTATGAAATTCACAGTAGTGGTCATCATTCCACCATCTGGGTTTTACGTTAGGTTCCCATGGTTTTGAATTAGGAACCGTAATAATCTTATTGGTAACCAATGTTTTTAGCGCATCTTCCAAGGGTTCTTTAAGAGGAGTGAAATTTTGTTTAGGTCGAGGGATCCATTGTGCCTTTTCCTTCTGTGTATCTTTAGTGTTTTTAGAAGTTTTAGGAGCAACTAAACTTTGATTGACACCCTGTATGCTAGTAGTAAGGTTGAATACTAGTTCATTAGATTTGATTTTAGGTGAATCAATAATGCCATCATTAACTACGCTATGGTTCTTATTACAGTATTTGCTCTTTTCCTTATTGTTGTTATTGCTATTGGATTTTTTGTCCTTATTCAAATTAATGTCCCCTTTTCTGACAAGAAAATCCTCGATTCTCATGGTGCTACCAACCAAGTCATTAAAGGAGGTATGTTTTTGCATTTGTTTTACATAGTTCATTTTAGGAACCTGATTATTGATGAAGATGTCAATCTTTTTTGGCTTTGGTATTTGTCTAGGGTACCTTACGAATACCCTTCTCCATCTATGGAGAAACTTAACAAAAGGCTCTCCCATATGTTTCTTGGTGTTGCAAAGGTTGATCATAGTGACTGTGTGTAGGATATTGTAAGAGTAGTGTTGGATAAATTTTTGAACCAGTTCGTTGAACATTTGTATGCCTGGCGTGAGTTTTGTGAACCATTCCAGGGTGTGGCCGCTAAGACTTCAGGGGAATAGTTGCATAAAATATGTTCACTCATGCATAAACTCCATGCTAAGGGTGAAAAATTCCCTCACATGATCTTGAGGACCACCTTCCCCATTGTATTTATCATATTTAGGGGTTTCAACCTTTGGAGGAAAAGGTGACATGTGCAAGTTTTTGGCAAATGGTAATGGTCATATGGAGTCCAATGAGTATTTATTGGGAGGTTTTTCTTTTGCCTTCTTAAGTTCCCTTAACTCACATCTCATATCTTTCAATTGTTGGTTAAGTATAGTGATGGGTGACTCCTCCTATTGTTGTATGAGTCCCTCAATGTTGAAATTAGGTGGAATCTTG
>MU227032.1:47769-60570 GCA_018584345.1 Thuja plicata
TGTTATTTAAGTAATAATTCTTGTTTATTATTATTATTTTTCTCTATTTGAATTCTATCATAGAGGTGACCATGGGAAGGGATGAGCATTTTTCCTTTGTATGAGATAGGGCATTAATTGTATATTGTAATTGCATGGTTCAACTAGGAATTAGATCGAGGTGAAAATAGAACACTTAACAAGATTCATCACCGTTAAACTTTCAATTTAGTATCTATGCATAGTTGTGATTGAAGGAGAGTAGAGGAATTGGAAGAATGGTAAGCTTTGAGGAACATAGTGTATCATAATTTGTAAAGTGCAATTAATTGGGTTCTATGTGAATTAACCAGTACTGATTTATCAAAAGAAAACATATCAAAATTTAGTCACAAATTAATAATATTTATCATCTTCCTTAATTCCAAAAAGAAATAGTCAATCCCCATATTCTTTAAAAGAAATCACCAAACTGTAATCTATTAATTGGAGCAGTATAATTATCCTTTATAAAGTTTCAAGCATTGACCCTCATCATACTCAGGTAGCTCTTAAGTTTCCAACGCCTCAAAAGAAGGCAAGCTCTTAAGCAAGCAACTTATTATTGCAGTTTCTTTGTAATCAAACTCAAACATGTATGTGGAAATGTGACTCAAAATATTGTGCAACAAAATATAAAAGAGTTAACAAACCAACACATTTTTTCAATTGTAAAAAGTTATAAATGAATTTGAAATTTGTACGAGTTGCATTTTATTAAATATGAAGTAAAAACAACAACCAAACAAAGACACATAATAGACTACATCTACTTTGTGAAAAAACGATCAAATGACTTTTAGACTTCATATAATCAACAACTTTGATAAATCTATGAAGAAAAATATGAATGTAAAAGCCTTGCTTCTCAACATTTAAATGTATAAATCCTGCACCCCTCATCAGAAAATACAAAACCATTAAATTCAAGATACTACAAACCTTTAATAGAAATCTTTAAGTCATTCAAGGCAGTTACAAATACATATAACAAACTTCGTATATCCTTTATGCTTGATGGATGTACGCAGCCTTTAGAATCTCTACTTCATCCCATTTGCATTCCTACTCTACACAAAACAGGATTTGGCAGAGTAATTAAATCATCATATAATTTCAAATAAACCATCTAATTAAATCATAATTTAAAAGTGTTATTTAAATTTTTTAAAAAGGGATAGTTCGATGGGGAGAGTTTTTTTTTCCAAGAATCAATAAACAAATTTGTTTCTTAGTGTGTTGTCTACAATGCTATGATTTTCTGTTGGCTGCAGCTAGGGTCTTTGTGCCCTAGCTATTTGTGGTGTTTGTCTTTATACAGGGATAACGAAGGTGTGTGCTAGTGGGCTGCATTTGGGTTGTGTAAGAGCTTTGTTTTCTATGGTGGGTTTTGGTTCTGTTGGGTGCTAGATTTGGGGTTCTATTTGCCTTTGTTGGTTTTTGTGGCTTGGGTTCTGAATGGCGGGGATTTCAATGACCTCAAAATTGGTGTTGTCAGGTTGTGATAAGACTCATCATGGGTCTTCATCCAGCATGCATGCACAAAAGGTTGAGACTTTTTATGCGAGTGAGGATCCTAAGATGAATAAAATTAATGGATGTTTGCCTCGAAGCCAAGATCGCCTTGTTTTAGTCATTTCTCCTTATTCAATATCAGAAGATGTCTCCTACTGGAGTCGACATGCTCTCATTTGCAAGTTTCTTGGTATTCACATTCCTCTGTCTACACTAGAAGCTTGGATTTGGAGGTCATGGCAGATTGAAGACAATTTGGATATTATGCTGGCTGCTAATAGTTATTTTATGGTTGTTTTCACCAATATGGCAGATCGTAATAGGGCGTTTGAAGGTGGCCCTTATTTTTACAATCAAGTTGGGTTGTTTATTAAACCATGGCACATGGGTTTTAATTTGGCTGAGGAGATGCCTTCTCAAGTTCCTTTGTGGGTTTGCTTGCCTCGCCTCCCTCTTGAATTTTGGAGAGAGGATATCTTGTAGAGGGTTGCTTCTCTTTTGGGGAAGCCTGCTGTGGTTGCTACCCAAACTCTGGATAAAAAGGTTATTTCCTTTGCTCGTATTTGTGTTGAGATTGATCTCAATAATCCAATACCAGATTCACTGGAAATCTGTATTGGTTCTACATCATGGATTCAATAGTTGGATTATGAATCTATCCCTTTTTGGTGTCAGTTCTTTCATGAGTATGGCCATCTCCGGCAACAGTGCCCCAAAATTTGTAAGGATGGTCCTTCTTCTCATTCCCCTTCCTCAAATCCTCCCCCTATTGGTAGTGAGGATAAAGGGAAAGCTCCCATGCAAGAGGAGGCTACAGTTAAAGATAGGCCTTTTAAGGATAGCCAGTCAGATGGGGGTTTCAACAGATTTGAAGTTCTCGATTCCTTAGCTCTAGAGAAAGGGATTTAAAATGTCATCACTTCTACTATGGCTGGAGTGGGTATGGTGATTGCTCCAGCTCTTGTGCCAGATCATGTTCAACAAGGCCCTCAGGTTCAACAAGTGACTTTGGATAATCCCATCGAAGATGATATTTTTTTTGACAAATTTAGCTAGGGAGGTCTTATCTGCTTCTCATGGTAAGGGATCTTCTCATCAGCTCAGAGTACAACAATGACCCCTTAAGAAAGGTCCCACTGATAACTCTACTAGGGTATGGGAGACAGACCATGATAAGATTAAGATTACAGGTGACCTATTGGTGGAATCAGGGTTGGTTAAACCTATTGTTGCTCACTTTTCTCAAACCTCTCAATGATCCTTCTCTCTTGGAATGTGAGGAGGTTGAATAGAACCTCCTGTCAACAAGATATTCATGATTTTATTGAAATTCATTGTCTAGATGTCTTCTGTGTTCAAAAGATGAAGGTTTCTATTGAGGTCATGCATCAGTGTGCTCCACGTATTTAGTATGCTAGTCAGTGTCAGAGTATTGGTTTGAAGTGTAAATTTGGAGGTTTGGCTCTTTTTTTGGAACCCTCGCAAGATTTTTCCCCTTTGGTGGATCTCTAGTCATCATTCCATCTCTATGGTCACTGTTGCTTTGGATTCTGGTGAGACTACTCTTGTTACCAATGTATATGCTCCTATTGATATTCATGGAAAAATTAGACTCTACGACCACATTAGGTATGTTCGATGTTGTGCTCCTTATTTTCCTCAGATTTTGGGTGGGGATTTCAATTTTGTTTTATGTTTGGAGGAGAAAAGAGGTGGTTTGCCTAGGCTTGGTCCTGATTCTTTTCTTTTTCAATCCTAGGTGGATGCTCTTTCTGTTATTTATGTTAAGCCTTCAAATGGGATTTTCACTTGGGACAATAGATGCAGTGGTCATGAGGCCATCTCTAAATGTTTGGATAGGTTTCTTGTTTTTGGGTTGGAGGTGGTTTGGCTACCAGTTTTGAAATTCTTGACTGGAGGGTTTCGAATCATTAGCCAATTAAATTCTCTTCTTCTCCTGTGGCTTTGCTTAAGAGGTATTCTTTCCAATTTCAGCTTATGTGGCTTCATGACTCTTCACTTTATGATTTGGTGGCTAAGTGGTGGAGATAGGGTGGACCAGCTTATGGCACTGCTATGTTTGTTTTTGAGAAGAAACTTAAATATGTAAACTATCATCTTAAGAGATGGAATACTTCATGTTTTGGGAACCTCCAGTCTAGAAAGAAGAATTCTCTTGATCGTCTTGCAGTGATTACTCACTAGATTAGGGACTCTAGCCTTACTGTTGTTCTTGGAAAGGAAGAATCTTAGGCTTTGCAGGATGTGGAAGAATGGGAGCTTCGTGAGGAGATTTATTGGAAACAGAAGGATCGCATTGATTGGTTGCAGGAAGGGGATAGAAATACTACTTTTTTCATCATTTGGTTCAGGTTCATCATAATAAGGGGTGTATTTATTCTCTTGTTACTTTGGAAGGACTTATGATTTCCTCTCAAGCTGCTCTGATTAGAGAAGCCCACCATTTTTATTCTTCTCTTTTTGCTGAAGATTCTTTGCTTGCTGATGAAGAGGAGAATTTGATTTTGTCTTGTATTCCTTCTCTTATCACCGAGCCAATGAATGATTCTCTTATTCATTCAATTTTGATCACAGAGCTTGAGAAATTTGTTTTTGGGATGAATACTAGAAAGGCTCCTAGGCCTGATGGTTTTCCTATGGAATGTTTTCATGAATTTTGGGATATTATTAATCAGGATCTCTTGGAGGTGGTTAGGGAATCTCTTTAGAATAAGTAGATGCTTCATTCTTTGAACTCCACCTTTTTGACCCTCATTCCCAAGAAAGAAGGGGCTGAAAATATTGAGTCCTTTCACCCCATTACCCTTTGCAATGTGGTGTATAAAATCATCACTAAGTTGATTGTAGAAAGACTTAAGATATGTCTTCTAGTTGTGATCTCTGAGGAGCAAGGGGGTTATGTGGTTGGTAGGTAGATTCTTGATGGGGTTGTTGTTTGTTCTGAAGTTATTCACTCTATGTCAGTTTCAAAAGAGAGATCTATGTTCATCAAGTTGGATATGGCCAAGGCTTATGATAGAGTCAAATGGAGTTTTCTTCAAAAGATCCTTCTATCCTTTGGCTTTTGCCCTGAATGGGTGAGCTTGATTTTGAGTTGTGTTACTTCATCTTCTTTCTCTATTATTATGAATGGCAAGCCTTTAGAGACTTTTGGTGCCTCTAGAGGCCTCCGCCAAGGAGATCCTATTTCCCCATACCTCTTTATCATTTTGGCCGAAGGTCTGGGTCACCTTCTTAAGCCTTGTGTTACTCAAGGTTTGATTCATGGGTGGCATTGGGGTGGTGGCCTGCCTCATCTCTCTCATCTTTAGTTTTTGGATGACACTTCTCTTATGGAACAAACTTGTGTTCAGGAAGCTACTTCTTTTAGGCAAGCTTTGGATGTGTACCTTGCTGCTTCTAGTTAGAAATTTAATGAGCATAAGTCCTCCATTTTCTTCTTCAATACACCTCAAGCTATTCAGAGGCATATTGCTGATATTATGCAGTTTTCAATTGGATCGCTTCCCTTTGTTTATCTGGGTATCCCTCTCATGGTGGGTAGGCATCCTAGATCCACTTTGAAAACTTTGCTTGATAAATTGCGCCAAAAGGTTAGCCACTGGACTTGTCATTGGCTATCTACTGTGGCTCGTTTGACTCTTTTAAAGTCGGTTATCTAGGCCCTTCCTATTTATAGGTGTTTTGTTCAAGCTACTCCTATGTACTTCCTTCAGGAATTTGATACTCTCTCTCATTAATTTCTCTGGAGTGGGAATCTCTCAACTTCTAAATGGAGCCTTGTTAGGTGGGAAATTGTGTGCAGACCAATTAAAGAGGGTGGCCTTGGTTTACGGTCTGCTATTCTTAATGGAAAATTTCTTGCTGGTAAGCTTTATTGGCACTGGTGTACTAATCAACATCATCTTTGGACTCGCATCCTCTCACATAAGTATCTTCCTGGAGTTGATGGCTTTAATATTCTATGCTTTCCTCTGTTGGGGAGAAGTTCTATGATTTGGAATACTTTTAAGCTTGGAGCTTAGTTGGATAAAGATGGTCTCTTTTGCATTTGTCACTCTGGATCTCAATCTTTGTTTTGGCTTGACTCTTAGGATGGTTACCCCTCTATCCTTCCTCTCATCCTCATCTTTAGGCCCTTTCTTATTTTTTTCTTGCTACTGGTTGGGACACCGTCGATCATTATAAGATTGGACATGGAGGGGGGTTGACACATTGGAAACATTTCTCTGAATGGCCTCTAGGGGGTTTTGAGGAAGATAAGTGAGAGTTGGCTCAGATCTTACAAGCTCATGATTGTACTTCTTTGGTCAGGCATGATGTTTTAGCCTGGAATAGTAGTGATTTGTCTGGGAAATTCTCTGTGTCTACTGGCTATGTGGAGCTTCTCTAATAGAATTTTTGTGCTATTCAGGTGCCTTGGTGGAAAGAAGTCTAGTATAAGCATTCTTGGCCCAAGTGCAATTTGTTTATGTGGCTGGTGGTTCACAACTGGTGCCTCACCTGGGATAATTTATGCAAACGTGGTTTCCAAGGACCTTTGATGTGTGTTTTGTGTCATTCTAGTGAGGAAAACATCTCTCATCTCTTCTTCCAATGCTCCTTCACTAGACATATGTGGCATTCTTGGTGGAATGTGTGGAACCAATCATGTTGGCATGTCTCTTCTTTAGTAGAGTTCTTTTCTTGATGGGGTAAGGCTCTTGTGAAAATTGCCTTTCTTAAGGTTGCCTGGCATCTTGGACCTTCCTTTCTTATTTGGCATATTTTGTTGGAGTGAAATTGAATAATCTTTCAGGATGTGTCCTTGGAGTCTCATTACTTGTGGTGGAATATTCTCCACTCTTTGAGAGAAACTATTTCTACAAAATGTGACACTACGGAGGCTATAGATCCTGGAGATGCTATTGTCCATAACCGCCTAATTTTTCCTCCTCTACTAGGAAGGCATTTGAGGAAGACATGTTGGCACCCTTTACGAAAGATAAATAGAGTTGGGAAGTGGAGTTCTTCTCCACAAGGTACTCTTAAAATCAACACGGATGGGTCTTCAAAAGGAAATCTAGGTCCTGCTGGTATTGGTGGACTAGGCAGAGATAGTAGGGGAGATGTTCAGTTTATATTTTCAGTTTATAAAGGTCATCACACTAACAACCTGATGGAGGCCATAGCTATCTTGTATGCTATGGAGCATGCTTGTGACCTTGAATGGCGAAGGCTTATCTATGAATCAGACTCGCAGGTGGTGATTTGCCTATTGAATCACCCACATTCTGGGGATGCTAGCTAGAAATTAGGCTTGATTGTTAACCAGATTCTTCATTTGTGTGTTTCTTTGGATTCTGTTACTTTCACCCATATCCCTAGAGAGTAGAATGGTGTTTCTGATTGTTTGGCCAAATGGGCCACTGATTATATGTTTTCTTGGAACATTGTAAATATGGCTCAATTACCTCTAGGCCTATCTCATTAGTTATATCATTTAGTGGATCTTGATAGGGCAGTTTGATGCCTTCTGGTTGTAGTTCTTCGTGCTTAAATAAATTTTCACCCCTCTTTTATTTATTTTTTTTTTTTGTTAAAAAGTGTTATTTAGATGGTCTGAAATTGGCATATGGGGGTTCATGTGAGAATTATAACTAATATCCTGCAAAAGAGTTGTGGGATGACTTACTTTTTCTAAGCTTAATTTTTTCCTTAGTCTATGATGTTTAAGGGTTGCTGTTCTAATGATATTGTATTGATATGTTCAAGATGATACAAGGAAATGCTTATGGGCTACTTTCAACTATCATGAAGTGGCTGCATTAGTGTTTGTAAATGGAAAAAATTAGTGAAAAATATCAAAATTTGGTCTCAAATTAATAGTATTTATCATCTTCATTCATTCTAAAAAGAAATAGTCCCTCCCTATATTCTTTAAAACAATATTCCTGTAGAAAACATAAATACTCATATTCCTGGTTAGTGGAAATTTTCTATCGTCAGTCCCCTCCATAGATGTGATGGAATTCTTCTAACTTACAATATAATTTCAGATAAACCATCTGATTAAATCATATTTTAAAAAGTGTTATTTAGATAGTCTGAAATTGGCATGTGGGGATTTTCCAAAAGAGTTGTGGGTTCTAATGCCCTGTCTGTAAACATCACATACTAAGGACTGAATTTTTCCAAACTTAATTTTTTCCACAATCTATTTTAATGATGCTATGTTTATGTGTTCATATGATGTTTTCTCGACTTACGGGCTACATTCAACTATCATGAGATGGCTGCATTAGTGTTTGTAAATGCAGAAGAGCTGAGTTATTACATAAAGAGACAACACCAAATCTAAATTATTTTGAAACTGCAAGACTTTTTAGTTAACACAGAAAAATAAAGGGGTATATTGATGGATGAGGATTTCTACATAAGACTGCAGACAATTTTCTGTATTAACATAGGAAAAACAACAGTGAAATTTTTTTGTATTAACATAGGAAAAACAGCAGTGAAAAATTTATAGCTAACATATCTAGCAAAGCAACTGATTGGTGTAAGATTTGGAAGCCTCTAAATAGGTTCTCTAGAGGAAAATTCATATTTGATTCCTCTCCCGAGGAATCCCCCAGCTGTATGATAAGTTTCTTCAGGGACTAAAAATTGCCTAGGATGTCAAGAAATCTCCTTTCTGGAAATGTCCTTACTGGCAAATGATATGCTTCATCAGATTCGAATTCCAGTCCTAGTTCCCTCAAAGTACTTCCATAGTGCATTTCAAGAGAAGAGACGACACAAAAAAGCTCACAGAACAGAGCACCATTCACACTCAAACCCTCAATCATGAACAGTTAACCAATGCAGACCTTACTCCATACATAAAATTGATATGCAAATGTTCAATAGTGGATGAAGAGATTATAACATGACTTAACCCATTGCATTGTGTCATTTAAAGTTTCTGCAAAAGGGGACAGAGCGATACCAAGGAGGCTAAACATTCACTATTCAATGAATCCTCATAGAGTTCACAACTAATCAGACGGGGGAATCCAAAAAAACCACTTGGGAAGCTGGTGAGAATGTAGCGATACAGATCAAGTGTTACAAGATGCAAACATGAAAATAGAGCAGGGATTTCCAACTTTCTTGGATAAGCAGGGCAATCAGACAGAGTGAGATGCTTGACATTGCATTGAGATGCATATTCTACCCATTTACACACATTTTTAGGAGAGAAATGCAACCAGATGCTGTGGACATGAAAGACCTAAAGATCTCGTGAGTGTCGAAGCAACATGTTGGAAATTATATTCTTAGCCCTTGACATGGCCAACAGATCTTCAGAAGCGAGTTTAGGCATATCCCAGGAAGAGAAAGTGAGTTCAGGCATCTGAGTATAGAGAAGATCTGACAGTGTCTTTCATTGGCATTTTTGATAGTAGGAAAGCAAGAAGAGAATCAGGAAGTGCATAGAATGCATTGTGGCTAGCCATAGAAGATCTCACAGTGCCTTTCATTGGCATTGTTGATAGTATGAAAGAAAGGATAGAATTAGAAGATGCATCATAGCCAGACATGATCTTAGGAAGAGATAGCAGAAAATGATGAAATTGAAGACAATAAGAGCAATGAAACAACAAAATCAAAGCAATGAGAGAACTAAAATAACAAAATCAAAGTATGCACAGTATCTTAATAACTCAATACTTTCATATGACTTCTCAGATTGAGCTTACAATGTACCCAAAACCAATGAGACAAACAAAATAACAAAATCATGCAACGTACCTACTATACGAATTTCAGCCTAACTTTGGCAAGATTGAAAGCTCACAATTGGAAATGAACACACAGTGACAGATGAAGAACACATTCAAAAGTGAAGGTCTTGATTTATAGATTATTGGTGAAATGAATGGACAGTTGAGATCTTAGCTACAAGATCAATGGCTTAGAAAAGGTGGTATTTTGAAGAAATAGCAAGAAAGACAAGTGTAATGCCAGACTTTTATGAAATGGGGCCGCTAAATAATCACATTGGAGAATTAAGGAGGAAGGTTTTTTTTAAAGAAGGGAGTAAAAATTTATTAATCATCATAAAATATAACAAGTCAATATTTCAATCCCTAATCATTTTCCCATATAGTCGGCCACCTTGTTCCATTCCCAAGGATATGAAAAAAGGTGATGGAAACCAAAAAGCTACTCAATCTCAAAATTTGGTTAATCACCATAGCCAACTGTCAATTTGTTCTCTCCACTTACCTCTTATTAAGAAGGAAGGATTTAGTAGCGAAAAAAAACAAATGATTTATTTTTGGAGGTGCTAGAAAAATAAACATTGAAATTTATTGAAATGGTTAGACCAACATTGAATTTTATTTAAATAGRGATGCCACCTTACATGAAGTAAAATTGAAAKGTGACATTTKTCTTTAATGGGAGAGATGGMTAAGTGCTGAGATTGYAGAATAAAAAGAGGCCCTAGGCCCATTTCTTATGAGAATCGACATAAAAATAATTGTTATGTATTTTTTTTTGTTTTTAAAAATAAATTTATATGATTTTTTTTTAAACAATTGTTATGATTTTTTTAAGAAAATATAATAATGTGTGTGTTGGTGCCCAAAAACACTGAATTGAATTTCCTTTGGACTTGCGAATCCAATGTTTAGAAAACCAATTTTTTTTGGCCAACTAACGGGAATGATCGATTATGATCCTCTTCCCTTGCACTTCTGGCTCTACAGGACCAAGGCAGGTGAACCTTCACCTGAATAGGATTTTTATAGCAGATAACTTGTGTATGGAACTCAAACTTCTGTCTCTCAAGGCATGGCAAGTAGGCTTGAATAAATCAAATTGTAAGCAATATATCATAAACTATAAACTGAAATACTTTGAGTAATTGAAAGAATGTTTAGTAAATATGTATGCAAATTAAAATAAATAGATAGATAAGATATCACAAAACTATAACAATGGACTGAATAACTATAATCCAAATAATGATTAGACCAGTGCCTTATTCTATCATGGGAAATAGAGTCAAGATCATTCCAATCTTATGTTCAACCTTAGAGATAGTTTTACAAGAAAACTTATCACTTCAAAGGTGTTATGGAATGTACATGCAACCTAAAACAAATTCAGAGATATTTCAAAAAGGTAATACTTCTCAGATGACAGCCCAATTGACCGAGACCTCAATCAACAGAATTTAATCATGCAAAATGAGAAAACCAATTGAAAATATAGACTATGAATCAAATCAGGAAGCATGCACATCAAAATATCACTTTGAAGAAGTTCTATTGGTTTATCCGAGGGACTAATTGTAAAATGATAATAAAACTATTACACATGTGAAAGAAAAAAGGACTTATCTTTATTGATTTTGAATAAATAGTACATCCAGGTCCATGTTATACATGTTGATTAAAAATATCCAAATATATGAAATTATATTATATTGTATTGTCCTCTCTTTACATTTTATATTATGTATATATATGTGTTTGAGTGGCTTTCACACCTCCTTAAGGTGAAAAGACACAACCCTTATTATAAAATATTTTGAAAAAACACTAAACTAAGTAAAATATAACTACCTAACTTTCGGATTTGGCTTTGGTCAAAAATCCAAAACACATCATGAAAAGCTAAGATTTTTTCTAGAGATAGGAAATTTGATTTCCCGAACTGGGTCGGTTTTAGATTTTTAAAATTCAACCATCTTCAGCCTCTGTCGGCATCATCTTTGTAGCAGGTTGAAATTCCAGTATTTTCTGAAGGCTTCGATTAGTTAGTTCTATTTATTTGTGTCATAAAGCTTCCTTCCTTTAATTTTTTTAGTATGGAGAAACTTGCTTCTTGATAATGGATTGGGACTTCTAAATTCTCAAAATTTAGGGTACCACCAGTGGCTCTTTCTGGGGATGTATGCTCCTTGTGAGCATAGGGAGATTCCAGCTATCTCTAGAGAAGCAGGCCAAGTATCCACACTTAATCTGATGCAAAGTGAAATTGGGTGGCCTCAGGCCCCCCCCAAAAAGAAACAATTCTTCTTTCCTCTATCAAACACATAATTCTGATCATGTAATACTTTGGATCTCCTGAATAGGATGCCACCATTCTCATGGACAACATTCATTGCCTTATTAACACGCTTTGACTTTTGTTTACCCTTAGAAAAGTCAGGAGGTGCACTGTAGTCCTTTCTAAATAGAAGATCCCCATGCATTTGATCAACCCTACAAGTAACTAGATTGAGCTCCTCTGCTTGGATGCCTTTACATACACAATCTTCCCTATACTCAAGATGTTGTTTCGCTTCACAAAAAGGATTTGGAGATAAGTCACATTCAGGAACTTCCTTCTTATCAAGAATTTGATCGGATAGGGTACTTGAATGATTTTCAGAACTAATCTTCAACACATTCTCCTCATTATGTCTGTTTGATTCAATCTCATCTTCACATGTTTGATACAAGTTCTTCTCATAGGATGAAATAATGCATGTGTCACTTTCTGAATACACTTCCCATTACATATTTTGAGTTTCATCGTCTTCAAAATGATCACTAGGCCCATGGTCTTTATCATGATGTTGATAGACTTGATTTCATATAAAATATTCTTCAAATAATGGATTCAAGGATATAGAGAACTTGGGCATATCTCCATGAGAGCTTTCATCTAAAACTTCTTTGTGTTCATATGTTGTATGCTATTCTATTTCATCTCTGTTATTTGATTCCTGAAATTTATCATCTTCTTCATTTAGTACCCCCTGAGTATGTACTAATCTGTCAACTTTCTTATTGTGGTGGATTGAGAAAAAATTTACACCATTTTCTTGAACATGTTTATGATATTCAATGTCTAATAAATTTGAAAGCTCTTCTGTACTAAGAAGGTCTTCTTCCTCATCATCATGGTCATTGATACATGTCTCTATAAAATTCTCATCACGTATAGATTCCTCTTCAACTTGATCAAGTTTGTCTTCCTCCATGACATCATTCTTTTCATGTATAGGAACCCTTTTAGTCTGATCAAATATTTCAATTGCATTCAAATTTGGAATACTACTAAATTTTTTCCTATATTCATCCCTTTCTTCCCTCAATTCTTCACATATTTGATCAAGAAAATCTAACAGCTGAGAATCATGGTAGATTCCCAAATCAAGAAGTTTATCCATTAATTCCTTTCCAAGAGGCCTAATATTTGAAGGTATTTCCTGATAAATCTTTA
>MU227032.1:130590-146128 GCA_018584345.1 Thuja plicata
CTTGGTTGGAAAGGTCAAAGAATATTATGGCTGATTTTCTAGCAAATGTTGCTTTGAAAAATGATGATTTGACCTTACATGGAGTATCAATACTTGAAGTTAAAACAAGACCAGTTGTCCCAGATAACATATAAAATTGGTAAGTGTTCCAAGATGATCAAGATATTCTAAGGTTCATGCAATGTTTGGATCAATATGAAAACTAGAGCATAGACTGCAGTTCCTTATTAGAACCAGATGATGAAAATGAATACATCTTTGGAAATGAAGTTGTCCAATTAAGTTCTAATCAGATTCCTAAGGGTTTGATTGAACTTGAAGCATTGTTTGTTAGCCAGCAAAATGATTCAGCAAAGATAAGCAATGCCAACGTTGAGGATTTGGAAGAAATAAATTTAGGATCAGAAAACAGTCCTCAGATAGTTTATATAGGAAAAGGTCTGGACTCTCATGTAAGGATAAACCTGATCAAGTTACTGATAAAATACAAGCATGTTTTTTCTTGGTCATATGAGGACTTGAAGGCATATAGAGAAGACCTTTTTCAACATGAAATTCCTTTGAAATCAGATGTCAACCCATTTAGACAGAAACAAAGCCCATTAACCCCTTGTTGGCTCCTAAAATGCAGCAAGAATTGATGAAACTCAAAGATGCTGGGATAATTCAACCTATTAGAAATTCAACATGGGTGTCAAATCTAGTGCCAGTTAGGAAGAAAAATGGTGACATCAGATTATGTGTTGATTTCAGAAATGTCAATATTGCTTCATTAAAAGATAATTATTCACTGCCTAATATGGAAGCAATGTTGCATAAGGTGACTGGTTGTGAATTGTTGTCAATGATGGATGGTTTCTCAGGTTACAACCAAGTTTTATTCAAAGAGTCAGAGCAGTATAAAATTGCATTTACTACTCCTTGGGGGACATATGTTTATGTCAGAATGCCTTTTGGTTTGATAAATGCAGGTGCAACTTTTCATAGAGCCATGGATGTTTCTTTTAAAGAGTTTATTGATTTATTCATGGTTGTTTACTAGGATGACTTAACTACATAGTCTAAGAGGGATAATGATCATTGTGACCATTTGGGTAGAATTTTTAATAAAGCATTAGATGATGGTGTTTCATTAAACCCTAAGAAATTTCATTTTGCAATTAAAGAGGGAAAGTTGCTTGGACATATAGTATCCAGGGAAGGGGTAAGAATAGACCCTGAAAGGGTAGAAGCAATTTAGAATTTAGTTGCTCCAAAAAATTTAAAAGGTGTACAATCTTTCTTAGGAAATATTAACTTTGTCAGAAGATTTGTAGCCAATTTCGCTGAAATTGTCAAGCCCATTGTGAAGTTGTTGAAAAAAGATACTAAGTTTATTTGGAGTGATGAGGCCCAACAAGATTTTGAAAGGATAAAGAAGGCAGTGTAGGAAACTCCAGTGTTGAAATCTCCAGATTACACTAAGCCTTTCTCCATGTTTTCATTTGCATCATTTCATACAGTTGCTGCAATTTTGCTTCAAAAAGATGAGCAGGGATTTGAACATCCCATAGCCTTTTATAGTAAATCCTTGCAAGCTGCAGAACTTAACTATGAAATAATGGAAAAGAAAGCATATGCATTGGTAAAAGCTATGAAGTCTTTTAGGCCCTATTTGGTGTGTGCCAAGGTGTAGGCCTATGTTCCACATTCAGCAGTGAAAGATATTCTTACACAGTCAGAGGTCAGTGGTAAGAGATGCAAATGGATTACAAGAATTCAAGAGTTCAATTTGGAAATCAATATCACCAAATTGGTAAGAGGTCAAGGCTTGGCCAAACTTATGACAGAGAAGAATCTGGATTTAGTGCAATCAAATCAGACAGAAGCACATGACCAAGCCATTACCAGTATAGAGAGGCAACCATATTACACTGATATTGTTTTCTTTCTCAAAAATGCTAAGTGTCCTGATTATTTGTCTGATAATCAAAAGAGAAGTTTGAAATTGCAAGCTCAAAGATATGTTTTGATTCAAGGGGATTTGTTTTGGAAAGATAAGAATGGTGTACTATTACTATGCCTTAACAAATATTAAGCTAAGAAAGTTCTAATTGAGATGCATGAAGGACAGTGTGGAGGTCATTTTTCTGCTAAGACTACTGCCCATAAGATTTTGAGAGCATGATATTATTGGCCTACTCTGTTCAAAGATACTTATACACATGTTAGGAAATGTGAACCATGTCAAAGGTTCTCCAATAAATTGAAATTTTTAGGTGCTCTGTTACTCAACCCAGTGAGTACTGAGGCTCCTTTTGTTGTATGGGGCATTGATATTATTGGTGAATTTCAAGAAAAGTCTAGTGCAGGGCACAGTTGGATTTTAGTTGCCACAGATTACTTTACTAAATGGATTGAGGCTATCCCCACAAGGAAATAAATTAGTAAGGTGGTTACTAAATTTTTGTTAGAAAACATTTTGACTAGATTCGGTGTGCCTAATAAATTAATAATGGACAATGCTATGAGTTTCAGATAAGAAGAAATGACAAGTTTCTATGAACAATATGGGATTATAATATCATATTCATCCCCATATCACCCAGAGGCCAATGGACAAGTTGAGTCTAGCAATAAAAGCATATTGAAAATATTGAAGAGGACTCTAGAACAAAATAAAAGGACTTGGCACACAAAATTGAGATTAGCTCTTTGGGCTGATAGGATAACACTTAAGAAGGCAACTGGTCAATCTCCTTTTGATTTAGTATATGGTTTACAGGCAAGATTGCCTATTAACAATTTTTTGCCCATTTTCCAATTCATACAAGAGGAATATTTAGATGTCTCTGACAATATGCAAAATAGAATGATGCAGTTGAATGAATTGGATGAAATAAGGAGAAATAGTCAGAGAGAAAATGTGAAGCTACAACAAAAAATGAAATATCTTTTTGACAGGAGGGCTACTGAGAGAAAGCTCCAAATCAATGATTTAGTTCTCCAATGGAATGCAAGGGCAGAGGATAAAGGCAAGCATAAGAAGTTTGAGTCTTTATGGCTAGGACCATTCATTATTACAGAAAAATTTGGCAAGGATTCATATTTGTTGAAGAATATGGAAGGAGATCTTTTTGAGTTGCCTATGCATGGGCATTTTTTGAAGCTTTTCTTTGAGTAAAAGTTCAAAGTGCACAAGTAAGTATGTATTATATTTTCCTTTCCTTGTCCCTTGTTTGTAAGTTCTATACATATTTCCCTTTCTATTTTAGGGTTTTGCTCCATTGTAAAGGTGGTCTGCAACCAGAGATTCTGTGGTTCTTTGTCATAAACTTTGTTTAGCCAATCCTCATTAAAGCCACTGTTGTGTATTTCTTGTTTTGATAGTTTTCCTAGTTCCCTGTCCTTTTCTCTGTATTCAGGTGTATTCAATTCAGTTATCTCTCATTCTTGTGGCCTTACCTGTGTCAAGTTTTCAAGTTTTCAAGTCTAAACCTAACTCAATTTGCAAAACCCTGGAAACCCTAGGCTTTCCAAGTGTTAAACATTAAAAATAAACCCTAGGTCATGTCGTTCTGTTTCAATGTTACTTTTTCTATCCACTTAAGGCATGTGTTTTAATTAAATCACCTTGTCGCATTACTCCAAATGAATATTCCTTAAGTCTTCCCGACTTTGCATTTTCCTTTTATCGCGTGGTCTCATTCAAGTTCAGCATATTCCTTCAGTATTATGAGACTCAATGATTTCTTCATGTCGGGTAGTCACAGGATAACTATGTCATAAAGCTTTATGCAGAAGGGACCCACTGCTTAGTCGGGTGATCGCAGGAGATTCTCAACAGTTATCAAAATGTCTTAAGACTTCGCGATTACCCTATGTCGCTTAATCGCCAAATGAATCCAAAGTTAAAAGTTAAGTCAGGCCTTCAGTCACATTGTCTCGAGATGGAACAACGGTTAAAATATTTTGACCGAGACTTCGCGACTGACCGTCTGAGGTTTAGTATAAAGCTTAGTCAGGATGTCGCCAGAACAAGATGGTAACTCATTTCTCCATTATGCAGTAAGTGAACCAACAATTGTGTGACATGTGTCATAAGGTGAGTAGCTGTTAAAGGATTATCGCATTGTCACCAGAAGGAGAAGATGGACTCAGAGACAACG
This sequence comes from Thuja plicata, assembly GCA_018584345.1. Lineage (NCBI taxonomy): Eukaryota > Viridiplantae > Streptophyta > Pinopsida > Cupressales > Cupressaceae > Thuja > Thuja plicata. The sequence continues at coordinate 134,739 of MU227032.1, forward strand.
AGACTAAGTGCTTTACTTTCAGTCACAGTGTCTGAGAAAGATTTAAGGGTATGCATGAACATTTGGCGATTAAGCGATGGCCGTAGGATAAAGAGATCAGAGGATCTAACAGTGGTCACAAATTCTGAGAAGAAAAGTGCCCAAAGAGAAAAGTCCTCCCGACTTGGCGATTAAGGTATGTCGCACAATTGTCAGAAGTGGAAAAAGGGCGCGTATAACCTGTTATGGTAAAATTAAACATTCAAGACTTGTATCCCACGATTGGGCGACTAAGCATTGTCACATAGTCTTGCCATGAAATAGAAACACTCAGCGACAAGGAGATAACCATAAAGGTTAAGTGCAATAGTTAGTCGCAGGGTCTTAGAAAGAATGATGAATTAGTCTTAACTGTGCGTGACTATGATTTTAGTTGTGTCGTGTCATCGCCAGATCATGACTCAGGTCAGCCAAAGGTAAGGAAATGCATTGTCGCTATGTCTCGAGATAAACCATGGGTTAATGATAGAGGCCTGTGACAAAGAGACTTTATGCAGTCGCGCATTCGCTTGATCCCAAAATCTAAAAAATGATGGCAGTTTTTGATATGACAGTATGAATCGCTCAGTAACCAATCACAGGCTTGTATTTTGATTACTATGCAAAAAGAGTAGCTAAGATGTAAGACATTTAACAAATCACAGTACGACATGTCATCTCTTTTAAATGTTGTATGATTGTTCCGAGGATTCATTTTTGAAAATTTGATTTCTTGTCAAGCTCATGGAATTACGGCTAGGTTTTCATTCAAGTTCACAGTATGTCGAATTAAAGACAGAACTGATGTTTCTAAATTATGAGCTGTGTACTCTAAATGATGGCTATAAGGAGTTGATGGTGCATTCATTTGCATTCACCACGCTTTCAGTTTTCAGAGCCCAAGTTGTTAAGTTTTCAAAAAAAAGAGGTATTTTTCTCAGTTTGCAGTGTTTCCAAAGTTGATCAAAGAGTTCTAAATTTTAGGAAATTGTGCACAGGATGGTCAGTTGATCTCTGAGATAGATTTGTTTCAATATCAGTAAGGAAAAAGAGATTCAAGGTGTTGCAAGTATGAGTGGGGCTATGAGTGTTTCTTCGACAAGTGGAGGAAGTGAAGAGGAACAAAAAGGAAAGGCAATTTTTTTTGATGAATTCATCCGTCTCCTGCCTGGTTCAACACAGAATAAGAAGGATAATGCTAATGTTCTCTTTGATGAGTACAAAGAAATTTGAGATTCTGTGACTCCAGGGACAACATGTTTCTCCCTTTTCAACTATTTCTATAAAAATTCTGACAAGCCCATCCCAGTATCAAACCCTTGGACTTGTGGTTTAGCTAGGTTACTTGTTCCTGATGTCTTCCTAGATATAGACCTATTCTTAGACCTAGCCAATCACTATGATGTTTTGACTAAGACCATCAAAAGGGATGATGGCATTGCCTTGCTAATATTAAAAAAAATTCATTCATGCAAGCCTTTGGCTTATTTAGCACCATGTCTACTAAAATTGACATGACAAAGCAGGAGAAGAGGTATAGTTCGAAGCCTGCTATTGATAAAGGCTTATTGCAGAAACACATGTTGAAAGAAGTGAGAAAGTACTTAGATCCTATGGCTGAGCCAAATCCATATTATTACAAGGATCTAAACTTCTACATTAAGTATATCTCCTATGCCCTATGTAGAGTACTAGGGATAGATGGAGATGCAGAGAAAATCAATGCTGGCATCCTGATGTTGGTGCTAAACTTACAAGAGGTCCACTCTAGCACCAGTTATGATTACATACAACACATAATTGATGAAATGCATGAGGGTTTCATTGCAACCCAGAAAAGACTAAAGAATCCAAAGGAGAAGGAACCTAATTTTTTGCATTACTCAGTCCTTATGCATCTCCTTTTATACTTCAATTTTGTAATCATAGATGTTAATAATCTAACTCTTCAGAGATTCTACCAAACAGCACCAAATCCTATCCAGTTTTGGGTAAGGGTTTGGATTTACACTTCTAGGGAGTGTGACTACTATGCTTTTCAAAATTGGATTGTGTATCCAATTGTACAGACTTTGGGAACAAGCAGGACTAGAGTCCCATTGAAGGTTATAAAATTGCTCAGGCCCTGTGAGTATACAAATAGCTGGCCTGGAAAACATAATTGGGGTGATTTCTTCTTGGAGGAGAATTATACCATTATCAGAGTATATGGGTGTATTCACCCACCTCATTTGTTACCGTATCATGTGCCTGCAAGAGTGGCTGCAATGGAATTCATATGGCAGTTATTGTTAACAAATAATGAGCACTTTGCACTGCACAAGAAGGGGACTATAACTCCTAGGCAATTCAAGATTCTCAACTTTACAATTGGCAAGAATGCCATTGATGCAATGGGTCAATGGTTGGAGAAATACAGAATGGGGGCAGGCCCTTATAGGTACATTGATCCAGAAGGTTAAATGGTAGGGGTTAGGAAATTATATACTCCTACAATCCCTAATAAGAATGTTCACTATGAGTGTATTGAAGAATATGCAACAAGGAACATCTTAGATGAAGATGATATCCATACTAGAAGACTGAGAATCTAGGAGTTGCTAAAGCTGGAGAAGCAAATAAAAAGAAATGGGTTGTCTTTTGGGGGTTTTTACCCTGACCTCCCATATTTTGATAGAATCAAGGCCATGATAGACAACTATTATGTGCTTATAGAGCAACTGGATACAGTCCTTGACAAGAAAGGTGCTCAGACACCTGAACACTCAGAGTTAGAATATGATAGTGGTAGTGACAGTGATTATGCATGTCCTACTATGTATCCTTCACCACGACAAGCCTCAAAGGAAGAAATGGCTGAGATTCCATAGTTGCAGGGAGTAGAGGGTCACATTATAGATTTGATAGTTTCTACCTAGCCTGATGATGTAGAGGAGCCTGCTGCAAAGAGGTAGAAATTGGAATTAGGGAAGCCTTCAACTGAAGGACAAAGAAAGAAAAAAGACAAGGCTAAGGCCTTAGTACCTGGCACTAAGTTATATGATCATAACCTAAGAAAGGCAATCAGGGAAGGCAAAAAGAAACAGCCTGACCTAGATGATGAAGTTGAGATACCACTCAAATCTTGTGTTGATGAAAGATTGCTTCATCAACAAAAATTTCTAGATGATGATAGCATTGCCAAAACAGAGGAGTTTAAAGACTTCCTAAGATGGCATAAAATAGAGCAGCTCAGATCCCAATTGACTGTGGATGGAAAAGAAATAATAACAAATGAATCCCTAGTGGCTTTACAGAACTATGATCCTGAAAATGAGGATATTTCACCCGAGGATGCTAGGAAGATGGTGCTGGGAAGTGGAATATTATTGGATGAGGGATGGGATTTGGCATCTGCCTTCATCATAGACCAAATTAGAAAATAGCCAGATCTCAAAATGGCTAGTGAGGTCCAGATGGGAGATATGATAAAAGGATTTGGGTATAGACCAAAATCCCAGGCTTTTGCAATGTGGAGCCTAAGCCCAAAGGACCAAAAGCCCCAGTTAGTAAATATTCAAGAAAATATGGTGGGAAATCAAATGGTGTGGTTTGTACAAAATACAGGGGACATAGAAATCTCCCAAATTATGACACATTGGGCTCACCTAAATGAAGACAAGACTAAACAATTGTCTAGGAGGTATAGTAATTTGTTGGAATAAACAAGTGCATTGTCTAAGGACAGGGATATGTGCCACATACAACTATACCAGTGGGATCAGATGGTAAAGAAATTAATGGAGGAGTTGGAGACAAATCCTGAGGTGGTATATGTACCCACACAACCAGCACCAATGCAAATTGAAGATAAGCCTAAATCAGAAGAGGCTGTGGAACAAAAGGTAGATGAAGAAAAGGGAAATGCAATTGCTTTGAAGGCATTGAAAGGGATACTACAACATAGAATTGATATTCTAAAGGATAAAAATGATGTTGTAGTCAATACATACAATAAGTTGCCAGCTTTGCATACTGAGGTAATGGGGTACCTTGCTATTCTAAAACCTTACTTTACTAAGGGGTCTGCTAGGGAAAATTTATTTGAAAAGTTGTCATCTTTACAAGCCATAAGACCATATTTTCCTGAAATAGTAACTGAAGTTGAAGATGAGATCAAAAGAGTTAATATTGCTCTCTCATTCTTTAAAGTAAAATTAAACCAGATAGAGGTTAAGTTGAGCCTCTTTTCAAATGATTTTAATAAGTTTATTCCTTCCTTAAGGGGAGATGATGACCAAGTAAAGGCTGTAGATTCCTGGAAGAGTGAATTTGACACCAAGATGCCTAGTGATGAGGCATTTCTTTTGGGAGAATATGTTGACATAGAGGGATTCAATAAAATATTGGATGAAGCCTTCAAAGCAGAGACTGATATCAACAAATTCCTAGTTGAATTCAAAAATATCACTGATGCTAGATGGGACAGACAAAAAGTGCAAGTACAGAGTACTCAGGACTTTAGGTGGCCATCAGACGATGAAGTGAAAGCTTGGGAAGTGATGACTACACCCAAGAAAAAGAAGCCTGTAGTAGAAGAAGAAATCTTGGACGATGAGTAAGGTGAACACTTGGCACTGCACTGTTCAAGACAAGAGGGATAGTTATTGCAAAAGGAGAATGTAGGTGAGTATGAAAGCACAGCTATCCGGACTCAACATAAATACTACCAGCTACCACCTATGCAAATCTAATTGCAGTCGCCAGATCGGGAGAAGAGAAAAATATCTATTTCCATCTTTTAGCTCAGTCGCTCCATCGCTTCTTCTTTCTTGTAACTTTAGGGTTAGGTTTTGTATGACCATATGAAGCTTGTTGCATCCTTAAGGGATTCCAAGATGGTCAAAAACCTATATATAGAGAAAAGAGTTGTAATTGAAAAGGGTCTTTGATGTTGGAATTCTTTGGAGAAGAGAAAATATATTGTAGAATTCAGATGTTCTGAATTTCTATCTATCTTTTGAAGTTGCAAGATCTTTCATGTATGGAAGCTAGATCATATAAATAAAATATGGTGTAATTTTACTCTCTTCAATTGTTGTCTCTTTATTCTCTATGTATGCTCTTTTATGTTAAGTTTGCAAGGCATTCTGAAGCATTTTGGTTATTAGGTAAATATCTAATTGCTTGCAAGTTTCTTTTAAGGAAAGAACTAAGTTTTGAGTAGTTTCAGGGAGCATACTTCTTTGTTTAAGGATTTGATACAGTTGTTTAGAGGTAACAGGGTAATTTGTAAGGCAACTTATCTAAATTACATGTGGGTTGTAAGGCAGCTTATTGTATTTTGTTTCTATGAGATCTTAGTTTATTTGACTCTATAGCCCAAAGGATAGGCACTGATTCAGAAATTAGTCTGATAACCCATTATTGTCCAAATCATTTCAAGGTATCAAAACTAGTTTTAATCAAAATACTATTGTTACTTAGAACAGATAAGCTAAACTCATTTAAGAACCTATGTCAGTAGGACAATGTCCACTTTAATGATTCCTTGGAGAGTGAATCATTAGGTTATCCCTCCTACAGTAAAAGGAAGAAGGATGAAAATCCTTGTATCACTGGTTTTTTCTATATTTAAGACTATAAGTTTGTATGGTTAAATCTTGCATCTGGTTATGCTTGGTCATTTGCAAGGTGATTTATTAGTTGGTTTAACAGAGGTACATAGCAAATTAGTGTCCACATTAATACATACTGCGTAAATAGGAATCATAAAAGGTAAAACCTGCTTGAGTATATGTGGAGCTCAAAAATGAAGAAGGACCTTATCCATTCCCTACAAATTAGGCTTTTCTTGTCTCTGAATCAGTATTAGAAGGTATGGTGTTCAAGTAGTCATTTCAAGCACTATGGTTCATACAAGAAAAATCCGTAACAAGATCAACACAAGAGTCCTTGACAATAGAGTAGGTCCTAAACTATTAGTTGGGGAGTCCATGTCTATTTTTGATATCCTCCCATTCTATAAGTTAACCATTCTAAAAAATGTCTGCAAGGTATGAAATTCCTAACTCATTCCACTTTCTGGCTGAGCATCCCTGAATTAGTGCAAAAGGCTTTCCTCTAATGATGAGATTCCACCAAATCGGTATGTTTCCTTAGATCCTACCATGACAACATTCCAGGATTTCTAGATGGATCTAAAGACTACTAAGTCTTTTACACTGAAGTCGATTTCCCCTACTAGGATGTCATTCATGGATAGGTTCCTCCATAGTTTACCTTACTTGGGGTAGCCTCTTGTTATATTACTTCTGATAAGGTCTTTCCAAGGTTCATCGTGCTCCAAGGCTTTAGATATCCATTTAGTTTCCAGTGAGATGCCTTTAATTTTGAGGTCCTTAAGCCCTAGTCCCCCTTGCTTCTTGATTTTGGTGCACGATTCCCACTTAATTGCATGTCATGTTTTGTTACCTCTACCATGTGACCAAAGATAGTCCCTAATAATCTTTTGGAGGTGGTTGAACTGGTACTGACAGAACAACTAAGTGGAGGAGAAGTAGAGAGTGTAGGAGGACATGATCTTTTGACATACTTGAACTCTGTCAGCCAAGGAAAGATATTGGTTATCTCATTTGCTAATTTTTGTATTCACTTTGTTTTTAACCCACTCCCACATGAATTTAAGGTTAGGATTGAGGGAGAAGGGGATGCCTAGGTATTTGATCAGAAATTTTGGCCCTTCCCATCTAAAGTTCCATTGAGAGAGCCATTTAGGGGGGTCAGGAGACCATCCCATAAATAGTGATTTCTCCATTGAGATTTTGTTGCCTGAGGCAGAGAAGAACAAGTTGAGTTTATCCATGAGGTGTGATAGATTTTATAGTTCCAACTTTAGCAATAGGGCAGTGTCATCTGCAAACTGAATGTTTGAAATCTCTTTACCTTTAGGAATCTAAATACCCCTAACTCTGGGTATGATAGAATTGTTAGTAATAAGGTGGCCCACTACTTCAACAACAATGACAAAGAGGGAAAGGGATAGTGGGCACCCTTGTCTTATTGATCAAGATAGCACAAAACTCTCTAATCTCCTTCCATTTATTTCCACCATAGCAAGGGCTCCATTGATTAGAGTATTGACTATGTTAATAAAGTGGTTGGGAAAGCCTAAAGAGCTCATCATCATATAGATGAAACCCCACTCAATCCTGTCATATGAATTTGCATAGTCTAGAAGGAGCATGGATGATTGCTAATTATATTCTTTATCCCATTCCATGGCTTCCCAACAAGTAACCACATTTTCTAGTATATATCTACCTTTCACAAAACCTGTGTGGTTGCAATCAATAATTTTGGGAAGCAATTTTTTGAGTCAGGTAGCCAGAACTTTGGAAATGATTTTATATGAGGTGTTAAGAAGAGCTAGAAGTCTCCAGTTCTTATCAGAGATTTATCTCCTTCTTTGGGGATAAGTTTAATTAAGTCATAATTGATGTCTTTCCACAATTCTTCATGTTGGAAGGCTTCACTATACACCTCCATTAGGTCTCAGGCAATCCAATCCATATCTTCTTATAGAATTCTACCGGGATCCCATCAGGTCCAGGGGCCTTCCCCATAGCCATCTAAGTAATGGAATCCTTGATCTCATCCAATTTAATAGGTAATCTAAGTAAAGTACAACCTTTTTCACGGACTTTCCTGGGGATCACTTGACTGATTTTGGCTCTAGCTTCTGACATCTCAAGACCACTATCTTCATATGTGAAGTGTGTGTGGTAGAATTTTTTGAAGGAGAGGATAATATACTCCTAATTAGTGACTTTGTCTCCTTTAACCCTTCCTCAATATTGCTTCTTGCTTCTTTCTGTTTAAGGAGGTTAAACAAAAAATTGGACCTTCTGTCACCATGTTCCACCCAGTTGGATCTTAATATGATCTTAATGTCCTTGAGTTTTGAATTTTGGATTCTCCTTAGTCATCCTTTGTACTAGACATCCTTAGAGTTAGTTCTTCTAAGGAGGGGTTGATTTGTAGGTCAAGTTTTGCTTCAAAAAGTTCATCCTGTAGGGCATTTTTAGTCCATATAGCATCTCTGGCTTTCTTTCCTCTTACAATTTTAAAGAGGGCCCTCCAACTAGTGATGTTTTGGGCCCACTTATCTCTTGCACCAGAGTGACTAGCCACATTTTCATTGAACCACTTAATCATGAGGATAGATTTTCCCATTCCTAGATCATCCAGCAGGGAGGTGTTGAGGCAAAATGAATCATGTCCTGTGTTTCCCTTAGGGAGGAGTCCAGAGGATAGGAATCTGAAACTGATTGGGTGGTGGTAAGAGAGTGTGTAGGGGATGACTCTAACAAATGTGCCCACCTCATCTTTGTGGAATTTAAGGGCTTTCTGATTAAAGTAGAATCGGTCCAATCTAGAGTAGATTCTTTTGTTGTTCTACTGGTAGTTGTACTAGGTGTACCATATGTCTTATGGTCATCCTTTCATCCAATTAAGGGATCAATGAGTTTGTGTTTTCTTAGGAATTTTTTCTAGAAGAATTATTCACTGCCTTTCCACTCCAATTTGTTCCCCCCTATCTTATCTTGAGGGCTGACTACCATATTGAAGTCTTCCACTATAATCCAAGGGATTTCTTCCAACAAAATGAGCTACTTCCATAGTTCGGTCCTTTCCCTATAATCACTAGGGGCATAAATTGAGCATATACCAAGTTTGAATCTATTCTCCTCAAGAATAATCCATATTGCTTTATTACAAGGTGAGTTAGAATGAATTTAGAATAACTGAGAGAGGGGTGAATTAGTTATCCTCAGGTCTAGATGTGCCCATTAAAACTTTATACCAATTTGAACAACTCAGATCTGCTTGGCAACAATAACATACATATGCAGTTTACTATTCAGATGTAATCATCTTGTAAAGACTTAACAGTGAAACTCAACACAAAAATTCACACAAGTTGACACCAAAAATTAATGTGGAAACCCAATATGGGAAAAACCACCAATAACATGCTATCAACTTTTCACTCTTCTGAAGTGAGCTCTGTTAGGAGCCAACCCTATCAAAGGTTACAAAACACACTGCTAAATGTGACCTAGTTAAAGGATTTAATCACCCTGTCAGGAGTGGCCTTGTTAGAGGACTTAGAGAATTCCACCTGAATGTCACCTTGCTAAAGGATTTATACAATGACTTTTAGGTCAACCTAGTTAAATTATTTTGATTGATACAATGGTTAAAACTAATCAGGAGGTGTGATCTGATACATACAACTTACTTTGCAAATCCATATCCAATTCAGCTCTAATGCTAATTCACTGAGTGGCCTCCATTCTCATTTCAATCTTTATATCTACTTATAAATCCTTCAAGCAATCACTCTTGCATCTCTCTGCTCCTTTGTTCATCCTTTTCTACTTAGATCATGTTAATCAGTCAATTAACTATGAAATCCTCTTGCATACTCTACATACATAGCATTCACATTGAATAACCCCTTGAGGTTATCATATAGCTCTTCATCTAGGTCAGATAAATCTTTTTCTACTTAATCAAGATTGTAGATCTTAGGTTAGGTTAGATCCAACAGATCTTCCCATATTTACATTTAATTTACTTCTCTAAAGAAATCACAAATTAAATCTTTGATTCATGCATTAATTACTGTTACGCATGCATTTACATAGAGTGGATCAATCGTGTTTATCCTTAATTAACTTTACATATCCCAATAAAATCAATTATGTTATCCAGAGGTCTCAAATCTCAATAATTACCAAAATACGGTTGCTCGGCCAACACTAGTTTCCTCGACAATTTACTAGTGCTCATTCATCACTGACTTCACTCGGCATATACTAGTGCTCGGCATAAACTATTCTCAGTTTTCTATCATCGAAAGATAAAGAACTCATTACTTTGCCAATGTGCCAACTGATCTAGTACCCTTTTGATTTCTCATAACTCAACCATTCCACTTGGTCTTCTTGTTAAATCTCCTTCATCAGTCAATAGATATGGTACTCAAATAGATAGCAATAGTTTCACCAGTTAAGCTTTGACATTAATGAAAAAACAAAAATTGTTTCCATTGTAGTTTTCCAACAATATTTCCAACAATCTCCCTCTTTGGCATTGATGGTAACACTAAACAATAAAACAATAACCATAGTTACCATACAATAAAAAAAGTCTGCCTGTGTTCCTTGATATAAACAAATATTTATTAATGTCTGTAATCACACTGAAAATTTTATTTTTCTGCTAATTCTTCCTTCTTTGACAACAATTTATTTTTTTGTAAACTCTCCCTCTATCAGTAAACATCTTCTTTTCTGTAATCTCTCCCTCTTTGACAACAATGCCAAAGACGTTGACATCTTTATCATGCAAATTATTCTATTCTAAACTATGTATCATGTTGTTCTTGTCATCTTTTTTATGATTGATCCTCTTTTCTATCTTTGTCTTTCTTTCATAGCTTTAGGCAGCATCCTAAAGTGTGACTGTCTGTGCATCAAGGTTTCAAATATTCTAAATATAGTCATTTGATGCAACATAATCATTCTAAACTAATTAGCTTTAGTTAGGGGAATCACCCCTAATTTACCTTGCAGATACTCATGAGCATCCTTGGGTAATGCCTTTGTAAATATGTCTGCTAATTGTTCCTTAGTATTTACATATTCTAGTATCACTTGTTTCTTCTGAACTAGATCCCTTGAGTAATGATACTTGATAGATATATGCTTTGTCTTAGAGTGCATTACAGGGTTCTTAGAAATATTAATGGCACTCATATTATCACAATATATGACAAATGGTTATGTAATCTCTTCTTTCATACCTTTCAGTAGTATCTTCAACCACACAATATTAGAACAATTAACTGCTACTGCTACATACTCGGCTTTAGCTGTAGATTGTGAGGTGCAATTATGTTTCTTGCTTGTCCATGAAACTAATATTTTTCCCAGAAGAAATGCTCCTCCTATGGTGCTTTTTCTGTCATCCACATTTCCAGCCCAATCAAAATCAGTATAAAATCCAAGCTCAAACTTATCATTCCTTTTGTAATATAGACCATATTCATTTGTTCCTTTCAAATATCTTAGAATCCTTTTTACTACCATCATATGAGTTTCCTTTGGATTGGCAGAAAATCTTGCAATAATACTAGCAACTAGTGCAACAATAGGTGTACTATGTACAACATATTGCAGCTTTCCAATCATTGATCTGTAAAGGGTTTGATTCACTTCTTTTGTATCATCATTCTTTTTCAGCTTCTATCCAGTAGCCATGAGTGTACTCACTGGTTTTGAATCTTCCATTCCAAAATTCTTTAGTATCTCCTTAATATATTT
>MU227032.1:154825-181141 GCA_018584345.1 Thuja plicata
TCACTAAAGAAAAATGTCACCTTTCAATTTGACTTAGTGTAAGGTGACCTCCCTATTTCAATAAAATTCAATGTCTATTTGACTATTTCAATAAATTTCAATGTTTAAATTTCCAACTCCCCCAAAAGTAAATTCTTATTTATTTATTGAGAAAGCTGACCAAATCATTCCTCCTTAATAAGAGGTAGGTGGAGGGAATGAATTGGCAATTGGCCATGGTGATTAATCAAATTTTGAGATTGAGTAGCTCTTTCCTGGAGAATGGAACAAGGTGGCCAAATATGTGGCTAAATGGGTCTCTAATAAGATGAAACTATAGAATATTGGGGATATGAATCACTCATCTTTTCATGGCTGATGTGAGAGTCTTTATTGGGCCTCGGGCTTGATTGGTTAAGTGTTTTTCTTGTTATTTTATATATTAATAAATTTTTACGCTCTTCTTTAAAAACAAACCTCCCTCCTTAATTCTCCAATCTGATTATTCAGCTGCCCCATCTCATGAAACCCTCTGATTACACTTGTCTTTTGTGTAAGCCATTGATCTTGTAGCTAAGATCTCAGTTGTCCATTTATTTCACCAAGAATCTAAGAACCTATAAATCAAGACCTTCACCTTTTGTATGTGTTCTTCATTTGTCACTGCAAGCTTTCTTATTGCTTTCTCTTGTATGTTGGTTTGCCATTGTGATCTTTTAATCTTTCCAAAGTGATGCTGGAATTCCTATAGCATGTGCATGTTTTTTTTATTTTAATTACCTCATTTCTTGTGGGTACACTGCAAGCCCAATCTGAGCAGTCATATTATTTATTTTTATTATTTTACTTTACTCATTTCTCCTATTGTCTTCAATCTCATCATTTTCTGCATCTCCTCATAACATCATGTCTACCCATGATGCATTCTACACACTTCCTGATTGTCTTCTTTCTTTCATACTATCAAAAATTCCAATAAAATATGTTGTCAAATCTTCCATTCATTCCAAGAGGTGGAGGTTTCTCTACACTCAAATGCCTGAACTCACTTTCGCTCCACATCATTTTCCCTTTGAAATGCCTGAACGCACTCACTTTGAAATGCCTAAACTCACTTCCAGCGATCGGCTGGTCATGTCAAGGGTTGATAATATAATTTTCAACATGTTTCTTCGGCACTCAGGAGACCTTCAAAGCTTTTAGTCTCCTAAGTTTCATGTCCACAACATCAACTTGCATTTCTCTCCTGAAAATGTGTGCAAATAGGTAGAATATGCATCTTAATGCAATGTCCAACATCTCTCTCTATTTGACTCTTATAGTGCTACTTCGTTTGACTCTGATAGCAATCCAAGATATTTTGAAGAAATCCCTTCTCTATTTTCATGTTCGCATCTTGTAACACTTCATCTGTGCTACTACATTCTCACCAGCTTCCCAATTGGTTTTGTCAAATTCCCTTGTAATGGCTCTGCCTCTGTCAAGTTTGTCAGATACTGTGAAGGCCAATCCTTCTTCTCTGCCTACAAACACAAGATGCTAAAACCGTTTCATCTTCCCAAATGTTGTGATACCTAGTATAGATTATTTTGTGCATGTAAATGATATATCATATGGAGCTAATGTAATAATGTCATTGTATTGAGATAATAAAATTGATATCCTCTGCTTGAAGAGTGGACATAGTTTAGTAATGAATGAACCACTATAATATTTTTTTCTTTGTTTCTTGTGTTTTTGGTCTTTACACTTTTGTTTTTTTTTAATTTATTTGTCTGAAAATTTATTTTCAACAATTGGTATCAGAGCTTGGAAAGCCCATTTTGATTTTTTGGGAATTGGTGAAGATTTCTCAAAATTGTGGACGAAGCAAACAAATGGAAAATCAAAAAGTTTGCTGGGAAAATTTTTGGATTATGGAAAGTGCAGAATGAATCATTATTGATTAAGAAGGATCTCTCAGCCACATTGGAAGGAAAGACCAAGGGTCAAGAATGACTAACACCAGAATAATGGGAGAATCTCGATCAGAAAGCATGGGCAACAATTTTTCTATCACTCTCAAGCAATTTGCTCTTCAATATCTTGACAGAGAAGACAACGAAAGAGCTATGGGATAAATTATCTTCATAATATGAGATAGCTTCAGCATTGAACAAGGTATTCATTATGAAAAATTTATACAATCTGAAAATGAAAGGAGGAGTTATGTTGAATCATCTCAATGAGTTGAATATATTACTTTCTCAATTAATTTCAGTAGGCATCTCATTAGATGATGAAATGAAATATATTTTGTTGTTACATTCATTAAAAAATTGTTGGGAAGGATTGCTAATGGTAGTCAACACTTCGGTGGCTACCAACACTAAACTTAAATTTGATGAGGTTGTTGCTACACTTCTCAGCGAAGACATGCGTAGGGAAAATCATGAGTCTTCTTTAGGTGAAGCACTAACAACGGTTAGCACAAGAAATTGAGGTAGGATTCAATAAAGAGGCATAAATCACAACAATGGAAGGTCTCACTCCACACATCTATCACAATCAAGAGGAAGAAATGGTACATGTTGGTTTTGTGGTAAACTGGGACATACCAAGAAGAAATGTTGGAAATACAAAAAGGCCCAGGATAGAGTGATAAATGATGGAGCACATACTACAGTTGTTAAGGATGATGGTGTATTGGTTCTTGCAGCTGGTGACACAAATGCAAGTTTGTGGGTTCTAGATTTCAGAGCCTCATTCCATGCTTCTCCATGTCAGAGTGCATTCACGAACTATCAAGAAGGTATGTTTGGTAAAGTTTTTATTGGAGGCAAAAAAGAATGTGGCATTGTAGGAAAGGGTGATATTTTATTATCACTAAAAAATAGTAGCAAATGGCTTTTGAAAGATGTACATCATGTTCCTTCTCTTAAATTAAATCTAATTTCTATAAGCCATCTTTACGCCTAAGGCTGCAATGTTCATTTTTCTCTAGATTCACGGAAAGTAACCAAAGGTTTGCTGATTTTGGTAAAAGGAAATAAATTAGGGAGTTTATATGTTTTAGAGTGCAATGAAGAAGTGGGAGTAGCCATGACCGCTACAGATAGTAATGTTGAACTTTGGCATAAGCGACTTGGTCATATGAGTAAGAAGGGTCTTGAAGTTATGCTTCAACAAGATCAACTTTCGGGTCTTAAATCAATTGATTTGGAGATATGTGAACATTGTCTCTATGGAAAACAAAATTGAGCTAGTTTTGTGTGTGCGAGTCATGAGAAGAAATCTTCTCCATTAGAGCTCATACATTTAGATGTTTTTGGTCCTAGTGAGGTAACTTCTATTGATGGTACAAATTATTACATTGCTTTTCTTGATGATTGCATTCATAAAGTCTAGATTTATATGCTAAATAAGAAATCAGAGGTATTTACAAATTTAAAAATTTTCAAGGCAAAGGTTGAAAATCAGACCGGAAAGAAAATTAAATGTCTACTAATGGATAATGGTGGTGAGTTTTTCTCTTCATAATTTGATAATTTTTGTGCATATCATGGCATTCGTCGTATTAAAATAGTCCCTTATACACCTCAAGAAAATGGTGCACCTAAAAGGTTGAATCAGACTATGTTGGAAAGAGCTCGATGCATGCTCTCCAATGCTAGTTTGGGGAAAGAATTCTAGGCAAAGGCATGTAATACAATGGTTTATATAATCAACCAGGATCCTTCATCTTGACATGATTTTGATATTCTGGAAGAGAGGTGGTCAGATAAAAGAATTTCGTTCACTCATTTGTGTGTGTTTAGATGTGATGCTTATGTTCACATTCTGAAAGAGCAGAGAACAAAAAAAGATTTTAAATCAAAGAGATACATATTTTTTGGATACGGTGAGGATCAATTTGGTTTTCATCTTTGGGATTCAATCACCAAGAAAGTGATTCACAGTCGGGATGTTGTATTTAATGAGAAGTCTTTCTTAGGTTTGGTAAATCAGAACTCCACTTCTGATGATTCTATTCAATTTGATTTATTTGACAATGGAAGTCATGTGCAGAGAGTTTTCCAGGTTACATCCCACCCCTCTACTAATGTTGTGTCCTTAGTAAATGTTCATCCCTCCTCTATTAATACTTCAATGCCACTTCCAATTTGTACATAGCCCACCATTGTTTCAATGCTTCTAGTACAGTCTATCTCTACCGAGCCTCCACTTGCTCCCACGTTGATAGAAAAATCTTTGTTTAATGGTGGTGCTACTGCGTGTGATGTCATGTTCCCCACATAGCCTCCCCACTCCTCTTTGACATGGGATTCTCTATCGTTGGCTGCTCCTCTACTACTAGAAGAGCCTATGCGGCCTTCTTCTTCGCGTGAGACCCCACTACCCCTATCCACTGCAACACAGACTTTTATTAAGTCTGCACCCACTGTGATGCCACCGTGGCCTACTCTGTCTCACCCACTTGATACTGGGGATTCCACGGCTACTGGCCTTCATGAGAAACATATGGAAACCTCTGCACATAAAGAATAGGGTGTCTAAAATCAACAAGGACTTGGAAATATATATGCTTCTCACGGTCAAGATGGAACTCAAAATATTCTTCTATGGAGGTCTACAAGAGAGAAAAAAATGTCCAAGAAAGTTTGATGATTATGAACTATTATTTTCTTTGTGTTTAGATCATGTGAAGCCTCAAACTTTTAACCAAGCCTATAATGATGTATATTTTGTACATTGGCTTGATGCTATGAAAGATGAATTGGAGTCTTTACGAGTGAATGACACTTGGGATTTGGTTTCTCCTCCAAAAATTTTGAAAAATAAATGGGTCTAAAAGTTAAAAGAAGAAGCTAGAGGATGAAAATTCTACCGGGCCAGATTGGTAGTGAAAGGCTTTGCTCAACAAAAGGGCATCAATTTTAATGAAATTTTTTCTCTAGGTGTAAAAATTCAAACCATAAGTTTGGTTTTGGGTATGGCAGTTGCCTGGGATCTTAAGCTTGAGAAAATCAATGTTAAAAAAACATTTAATCATGGCAATATTGGGGAAGAAATATACATGGAGCAGCCTGCAGGCTTCATTAAAAAGGGCAGCGAACAGTTATGTTGCAGACTGGAATGGAATTTATATGGGCTTAAGCAAGCCCCGAGGTAGTGGTATCTAAAATTTGACAGTTTCATGACTCGGTAAAATTTTATTCACTGTGAATCAGATCCGTGTGTTTTCTACAGATGCCTTCCTACTTGTGAGTTTGTCATTTTATTACTTTATGTTGATGATATGTTGGTTTCCAGAAATAGTGTACAAATCATTAGCGAATTAAAAAGGCATTCGGATCTTCATTTTGCAATGAAAGATTTAGGGGAAGCAAAGAAAATTCTTGGGATGGATATAATTTGAAATAGAGAGAAATGGGAAATTGGATTATCTCAAGAGAAATATATTTTAAAATTTTGGACAAGTTTAATATGTCAAATGCTAAGTCAATTTCTACTCCTTTGGCTGATCTTTTCCGGTTGTCCTCTGAGATGTGTCCTTCAATTCTAGAAAATGAAAATTGAAATTGATAATGTTCTATATTCATCTGCAGTTAGCAGCCTTATGTATGGAATGGTTTGCACTCATCTAGATATTGTTCATGCAGTGGGAGTTGTGAGAAAATTTATGAGTAATCCAGGAAAGACTCATTGGCAGGAGGTTCAATGGATTCTCTAGTATTTGAAAGGTACTTTTGCTTATGTTTTATGTTTTATTGGGAAGGAATTCAACTCCATGGTTATGTTGATTCGGATATGGCTAGAGATTTAGATGAAATAAAATCTACTACTGGTTATGTGTTTACTTTTGTTAGGGCAATGATTAGTTGTGCCTCTCGTAAGCAACAGGTTGTTTATCTTTCCTCTACTAAGGTTGAGTATGTCTCTTTAACTGAGGGATCCAAAGAGATGATATGGTTACAATAATTTTTAGGAGATTTGGAATGTCAACAATCTGGTTTCACTCTATTTTGTGATAGTAATAGTGTTATTCACTTGGCTAAAAATTCAACTTTTCGTAGTTGCACGAAGCACATAGAAATACGGTATCATTTCATCTATCATGCTCTTGAGGAAGGCACCTTCCAATTAGAGAAAATCCATACAAAAGTGAATCCAGCAGACTTTTTAACAAAGGTTGTATCTCAGGAGAAGTTCAATTTATGTAGAGCTTCTCTCGGCATTGTGACAACATAGCCATAAGAACCAAACGAGGGATATCTCAATGCATCTCTTATCACATAAATGATTGGAATTCAAGTGGAGATTGTAATGGCTCTACCTCTATCAGAGACTATGAAGGCCAATCCTTCTTCTCTTCCTACAACCACAAGATGCTAAAACTATTTCATCTTCCAAATGCTGTAAAGCCTAATATATATTATGTTGGAAATATTGTTTGGAAAGCTACAATGGGAACAATTATTGTTTTGTCATTGATGTCAAATCTTAACTGGTGAGACTATTGCTATTTGTTTGAGTACCATATCTATCTATTGATGGAGGAGACTTAACAAGAAGACCAAGAGGAATGGTTGAGTTAAGAGGAATTACAAAGAGTATTTTATTAGTTGGCACATTGGAAAAGTGATATGTTGTTTATCTTTCACTAGCAGCTTACTGAGAACACTTTATGCCAAGCACCAGTTTGTGCCAAGCATACTCTCTTGTATGTGTCGAGCATTAGTAAATTGCCAAGAATTTTTTGTGTTGGCCGAACAACAATATTTTGATGATTAATGAGATTTAAGATCTCTAGCCAACATAGTTGATTTTATTGGGATATTTAAAGTTAATTAAGGATAAGCACATTTGATCTTCACTATGTAAATGCATGGGTAACCATAATTAATGCATGGATCAAAGATTTAATTGGTGATTGTATTGGAGAAATAAATTAAATGTAATGATGGAAAGATCTATTGGATCTGACCTAACCTAAGATCTATGATCTTGATTAAGCAGAAAAAGATGTATCTGACCTAGATGGAGAGGTATATGATAACCTCAAGGGGTTATTCATGATGAGCAATGAAGAGAGATGTGTATGTAGAGTATGCAAGAGGATTTCATGGTTAATTAACTGACTGGCTAAATCTAAGCAAAGAAGGCTGTGCAAAGAAGCAGAGAGAGATTGCTTGATGAATTCCCAAGAAGATCTAAAGTTTAAGATGAGAATGGAGGCCACTCAGTGAATTAGCATTAGAGTTGAATTGGATCTGAATTGCAAAGTAAGTTGTATGAACCAGATCACACTTGCTTATTACTTTCTAACCATTGTATCAGTTGAAATCCTTTAACTAGGTTTACCTAACAGTCATTGTATAAATCCTTTGAGCAAGGTGACATTCAAATTGGAATTTTCTAAGTCCTCTAACAAGGCCACTCCTGACAGGGTGCTTAAATCCTTTAACCAGGTCACATTTAGCAATGTGTTATGTAACCTTTAACAGGGTTGGCTCTTAATAGGGCATCACTTTAGAAAAGTGAAAACTTGATAGCATGTTATTGGTGGTTTTCCCAAATTGGGTTTCCATGTTAAATACTGGTGTCAACTTGTGTGAATGTTTATACTATGTTTTACTGTTAAGTTTCTGCAAGCTTATTTCATCTGAACAGTAAACTGCATACTTATATTTTTGACTTATGCTATCACTGTCGAGCAGATCTAAGTTGTTTAATTTGGTATAAAGTTTTAATGGGAACATCTAGACCTATGGATAACTAATTTACCCCCCCCTCTTATTTATTCTAAATTCATTTAAACAATTGGTATCAGAGCTAAGGTCTCTTGAAATTTTTTGAAAGTACTTGGAGAAAAAAGATCAAGATGTATAAAAGGGAGGTACCGAAGTTGAACAAGGACAACTTTCTAGCATGGAAAAGTTTGATGAAATTCCATGTGGCTTGTGTTGGTGATTCTTCTAAACATCTTGTTGATCAAGAATATGTAGCCCTTGCAAGAGCTCTTAATGATGCATAGTTAAGAGAAAATCAAGAACATAATCAAGCAATGTTGGAGATTGCATCATTCCTAAACTATGATGAGTTTGAAGATATAAAGGACTGTACAAGTGCAAAGAAAATGTGGGATACTCTTGAAACCATCTATGGAGGTGACACAAATGTGATAAGAGCCAAATTTGAAAGCTTGAGAGGTAAGTTTGATGAAATGAAAATGCAAGAAGGAGAAAATATAGTTTCATATTATGGTAGGATAAAGGAAATTGTAAATGCTATTAGAGGAGCTAAAGGAACCATTGATGATAACACTATCATGATCAAGGTACTGAGAATACTTCTTTCTATTTATGCTATTAGATTATCTGCAATTCAAGAATTGAGATGTACTCCTAACAACAATTTGACTTTGGAAAGTTTGGTAGGTAGACTTACTGCATTTGAGATGTCAAATTTTGATAACTATACTCCACAAATAATTGAATCTGCATTCATGTCTCAGATGGTCCTCAACAAATATAACAAAGGAAATAAATTTGTGGATAGTAACAATGACACTTTTGATGATGCTCTAGAAGAACTTGAGGGACTTATGGCAAGAAGACTATCAAGAGGAAAAGGAAAATTCAAAGGTAAACTTCCTATTATTTGTTTTTCATGTAACAAAGTTGGGCATATTGTTGTAAGATCTCCTGATAAGAATGACAAAGATGAGAGAAGAGATAGAAAGTATAAAGACAGAAAGGATGATCGAGATTTCAAGAAGTACAAGGACTACAAAGACAAAGGTAAGAAGTCCTGCTATGTAGCTGAAGAAGCTTCTGATAATGATTCTAACAAATCTGATGAAAATGATATAGAAGTTGTGTATGTTGCAATGAAAGATGATTCTGATGATGATGATGAGAAAACTACACTAATTTCTTACATGAGTAAAGGTGATCATTGGATTATTGATAGTGGTTGTTCACATCACATGATCAGTGATAAAGATAAATTTGAAACCTTAGATTAGTGTAAAGGTGGTTATGTTAAATTTGGAAATGATACACCATGCCATGTTAAAGGGAAATGATTAATTGAATTGTCTGACAAAATCAGATGTGATGATATATATTGGGTTGATGATCTTATGTATAACCTATTGAGTGTTTCATAGCTGAATACTTCTGGTTACAAAGTTGAATTCCATCACAGGAAAGAAAATATCTATGATGCCAATGGAGAATTAGTTGGAGGTGGTGAGCAAACAAAAGGTAACTTGTTTTATCTAGATTTAGTTGATGATACATGCTTATTTGCACAATAAAATGATGTTTGGTTATGGTATAAAAGGTTGTTTCATGTAAACTTTGATAACTTGGTAAGCATAAGAAAATTGAAAAAGGTTAGATGGTTGCCTAAGTTAAAGAAACCTGAAAATGCAATGTGCAAGCAATGTCAATTAGGAAAGATGACTAAATCTAGTTTCAAAAGAAAAACTCATACTTCTGAGAATATTCTAGAACTAGTTTGTACTGACCTTTGTGGACCTATTGGTGAGAAAACTTACTATGGAGACAAATATTTTATCTTATTGGTTGATGATTACTCTAGAATGATGATTGTTATGTTTGTCAAAGAAAAATATGATGCATTCCAGTTGTTTAAGTGGTAATTGGCAAAAGTTGAAAAGGAGACAAGTAAGAGTCTGAAATGTCTGAGATCTAACAGAGGAGGCGAGTTTATTTCTAATGAGTTTAACAAGTTTTGCAATGACAGAGGGATAAAGAGACAAATGTCCACTCCCAGGACTCCACGACAGAATGGTATAGCTAAAAGAAGAAACAGATCTATAATGGATTGTGCAAGAACACTAATGATGGACAAAAATGTTGGACAAAAATATTGGAGAGAAGTTGTAAGTACAACAATTTATACCCTGAACAAATTGCAAGTCAAGAAAGGTACAAATACTACACCTTATGAGCTATGATATGGATATGCACCTAGTGTAAGCTACTTTAAAGTTTTTGGAAGTAGATGCCTCATACTGAAGGATAACAGAAATGGAAAAATTGATGCTAAAGGTGAGGAAGGAATATTTATTAGATATTAAACTAAGAGTAAGGCATACAAGTGTTTGAATTCTAACACTAACAAAAATTGTGGAAAGTGCAAATGTTAGAATTGATGAATATGCAGAAAGAAATGAAGAAGAAAGAATGACTGAGCTTGAAAGTTACAAATCATTCATCTATCCTGATTAGGTAGATTCTAACAAATTACCTGAAACTGAAACTGAAGTGGCCGAGCAACAGTCTGCACTTGCCAATCCCCAAAACAAAATTGCCGAGCAACAGGAGGTGACTGCTGAGCTATTTTATGGAAACGTCGAGTCACAGTTTCAACCTAAATTGAACATGAATGATTAATCTAAGGCACAGAAAGAACCTACTTTGGAAAAATATGTAAGAAGGCACCATAAACCTAATCAAATCATAGGAGCAAAAGATTCTACAGTCATGACAAGAGGCAAATTGAGAGAAGATACCTTCTTATTATGTAATTTTGAGCCTAAAATAGTAAAAGATGCTTTAGATAATGAAGACTAGGTTCAAGCCATGAACGAAGAGATTGAACAGATTGAAAAGAATAATACTTGGACACTTGTACCTAGGCCAATTGATAAAAATGTAATTGGTACTAAGTGGGTATTTAGAAACAAGCTGAATGAGAATGGATAGGTAACAAGAAACAAAGCTAGACTGGTATGCAAGGGTTATGCACAAGAGGAAGGAATTGACTATGGAAAAACATTCACCCTAATTGCAAGATTAGAAGGTGTTAGAACCTTACTTGCATATGCAGCCTTTAAAGGATTTAAAGTGTATCAAATGGATGTGATGTCAGCATTTCTAAATGGAATATTAGAAGAAGTCTACATTGAACAAGCTGATGGATTTGTAGACCCAAGAAAAAGTAATATGGTTTGGAAGCTACACAAAGCACTATATGGACTAAAGCAAGAACCCAGAGCATGGTATGAAAGATTGCACAACTATATGATGAAGATTGGATTTGCAAGAACAAATGACAATAGGAATCTGTATTTAAAGACAGAGCAAAGTAAAGGTACTTTAATAGCTGAATTTTTTTTTGATGACATTATCTTTTATGGACAAGATATGTTATGCCAAGCATTTGCAAAGGAGATGCAAACTGAATTTGAGATGTCTATGTTTGGTGAGATAAAAAAATTTGTTGGCTTACAAATATATCAGATGAAGAATGGTATCTATATTACTCAATCAAATTATGTCAAAGAGATACTAAAAACTTTTGGAATGGAAGATTCAAAACCAGTGAGTACACCAATTGCTACTAGATAGAAGTTAACCAAAAATGATGAGACAAAAGAAGTAAATCAAACACTGTACAAATCAATGATTGGAAAGTTGTAATATGTTGTACACAGTAGACCTAATATTGCATTAGTTATTGGTTTTGTTGCTAGATTTTCTACCAATACCAAAGAAACTCATATGATGGCAGTTAAAAGGATTCAGAGATACTTGAAAGGAACATATGACTATGGTCTGTATTACAAAAGGAATGAGAAATTTGAACTCAGAGTCTATATTGATTCTGATTGGGCTGGAAATGTAGATGAAAAAAAAAGAACCATGGGAGGAGCATTTCTTTTGGGAAAAAGATTATTTTCATGGACAAGCAAGAAATAGAACTGCACCTAACAATCTACAGCTGAAGCCGAGTATGTGGCATCATCAGTTAATTGTTCCAATATTGTATGGTGGAAGATACTACTAAAAGGTATGAAAGAAGATATCACAAAACTAGTTGTGATATATTGTGATAACACGAGTGCCATTAATATTTTAAAGAACCCTATAATGCACTCTAAGACAAAGCATATAGCTATCAAGTATCATTACTTGAGGGAGCTAGTTTAGAAGAAGGAAGTGAGACTGGAATATGTGAACACTAAGGAATAGTTAGCAGAAATATTTACAAAGGCACTACCCAAGGATGCTCATGAGTATTTGCGAGGTAAATTTGGGGTAATACCCCCAACTGAAGCTAATTAGTTCATATCGGTACTATTGCATCAAAATTTATAATTCAACATATTTTTCACATTGATGCACAGGCAGTCACACTTTAGGATGCTGCCTAAAGTTGTGAAAAGACAGACAAGGATAGAGAAAGTGTATCATTCATAAGCCAGATGACAGGAACAACATGATATAGAGTTTAGAATAAAATAATCTGCATGATGAATATGTCAACATTTTTGGCATTGTTGTCAAAGAGGGAGAGATTATAGAAAATAAGATACAAAGGGAGAGATCACTATAAAAGAGGAAGAGATTACTAAAAGAGGGAGAATTATACTGAGAAAGATACAAAGAGAGTTGATTGATGTACAGAAATAGAAAGATATCAGTGTGATTACAGACACAGAGGGAGTAATGTTTTATAGATTAGAATCAGAATGAAGCTAAAGACATTAATGAAAATTTGTTCATATAAGGAACACAGGAACTTTTTAGATTGTATGGTAACTATGATTGTATTATTATTGTTTTATTGTTTTGTGTTGTCATCAATGCCAAAGAGGGAGATTGTTGGAAACATTGTTTGGAAAGCTACAATGGGAACAATTATTGTTTTGTCATTGATGTCAAACCTTAACTGGTGAGACTATTTCTATCTATTTGAGCACCATATCTATCTATTGATGGAGGAGATTTAACAAGAAGACCAAGAGGAATGGTTGAGTTAAGAGGAATTACAAAGGGTACTTTATCAGTTGGCACATTGGAAAAGTGATATGTTGTTTAACTTTCACTGACAGTTTACTGAGAACAGTTTATGCCAAGTAAAGTTTTGTGTTGGATGAGGACCAGTCTGTGCCAAGCATACTCTCTTGTATGTGCTGAGCGTCACCAAGCAATTTTTTTGTTGACCGAGCAGCATTATTTTGATGATTAATGAGATTTAAGATCTCTGGCCAACATAGTTGATTTTATTGGGATATGTAAATTTAATTAAGGATAAGCATGTTTGATCTTCACTATGTAAATGTATGGGTAACCATAATTAATGCATGGATCAAAGATATAATTGGTGATTGTATTGGAGAAATAAATTAAATGTAATGATGGAAAGATCCATTGGATCTGACCTAACCTAAGATCTATGATCTAGATTAAGCGGCAAAATATGTATCTGACCTGGATGGAGAGGTATATGATAACCTCAAGGGATTATTCATGATGAGCAGTGAAGAGAGCTGTGTATGCAGAGTATGCAAGAGGATTGCATGGTTGATTGACTGACTGGCTAGATCTAAGCAAAGAAGGTTGAGCAAAGAAGCAAAGAGATTTCTTGATGAATTCCCAAGTAAATCTGGAGTTTAAGATGAGAATGGAGGCCACTCAGTAAATTAGCATTAGAGCTGAATTGGATCTGAATTGAAAAATAAGTTTTATGAACCATATCACACTTGCTGATTACTTTCTAACCATTGTATCAGTTGAAATCCTTTAACCAGGTTGACCTAATAGTCATTGTATAAATCCTTTGAGCAAGGTGACATTCAGATTGGAATGTTCTAAGTCCTCTAACAAGGCCACTCCTGACAGGGTGTTTAAATCGTTTAACCAGGTCACATTTAGCAATGTGTTATGTAACCTTTAACAGGGTTGGCTCTTAATAGGGCATCACTTCAGAAGAGTGAAAACTTGATAGCATGTTATTCGTGGTTTTTCCCAAATTGGGTTTCCACTTTAAATACTGGTGTCAACTTGTGTGAATGTTTATACTGTGTTTTACTGTTAATATTTTGCGAGCTGATTTCATCTGAAAAGTAAACTACATACTTATATTGTTGACTTATGTTATCACTGTCGATTAGATCTGAGTTGTTTAATTTAGTATAAAATTTTAATGGGTACATCTAGACCTATGGATAACTGATTCACAACCCCCTCTCAGTTATTCTAAATTCATTCTAATAGATTATTCTGTGCATGTAAATGATATATCATGTGGAGTTGTTATAATGTCATTGTATTAAGATAATAAAACTGATATCCTCTGCTTGAAGAGTGGACGTAGTCTAGTAATGGATGAACTGCTATACATCTGTTGTCTCTATTTCTTGTGTTTCTGGTCTTTACTCTTCTTTTTAATGTATTTGTCTGCAAATTTATTTTCAAAATCCCCCACCTGATTAGTTGTGACCTCTGTGGTGTTCAATTGACAGATGAATCTTTATCCTCCTTGGTATCTCTCTGTCCCCTTCTTCCGAAACTTGAAATGAGATGATGTGATGCGATAGGTCATGGCGTAATCTTTTCATCCACTATTGAGCATTTGCATATCAGTTTTAAGCATGGAGTAAGGTCTGTATTAGTTAACTACCCCAAACTCAAAATTCTGAGGGTGTACGATATTGAGGATTTGAGTGTAAATGGTGCTCTATTCTATGAGATTTCTTATGCAGTCACATCTTGAAATGCACAGTGGAGGTACTTTGAGGGAACTGGAACTATAATTCAAGCCTGACTTTAGTGAAGTGTTTCTAGCAAGGAAATTTCTTGACATCCTAGGGAATTTTCAGTCCCTGCAAAAACTTATCATAGACCTAGGACATCCCTTGGAAAGGGAATGAAATATGGATTTTCCTCTATTGAAACTGTTTCGCAGGCTTCCAAATCTTGAGGTGTTCTTTATGCTAGGCTTATTTGTTTAGGTATTTATAGAAACTTTAAAAATTCTGTACCAATTGTATAAGTTGGTAGTTTTAGGTCATACATGATGAATTTAAATAAAAGTGGTTCTTTTGAAGAAATTTATTTAAATTTTGTCTTAGATTATTGGTTCTAACATTGCAATGCAGGAGATGGAAATAGATCCTATACCTGGTTGTCTCACCCCTCCACATTTTAATCTCAAGAAAATACATGTATAAATCGTTGAGTTTGACCACAAAGAAGTCAGAACAATAAGTTGTGTGCTCCAAAGTATGCCATCTCTCTCTTGAAGCATTGGAAACTCTGCCACCTGTTGAATATGAAAAGGGTCAATATGTGAAGCTCTTGAAAGATGTTAGGTATGTGAGGATAGAATCCTTACTAGAAAGGATTATTGTACTGGATACCTACTCCAACCCTATCCATATACTAGGTTGTATCCCTAATCCAACCCTGTCCAATTAGTAGGATGAAAACATATGGCCTTTGACACTGTCTTTTTTGTGGCATTCCTTTTTACTTGTATGCCAAACGTTGTTTATGCTGGTTAAGATCCATCTGGTTAAGTTCATACAGATTAAAGATGATTTACATAAAACATTCTTGTTTGGACTCTGCAGTGCAATTTCACTTTCATGAAATTTTCAATCATATCAGTTGAAATATTTGTACCATTTTTGCTATGTTTTTATCTATTGGTATCCCAATTTAGTAGAAATTCATGCATATTATAAATAATTAATGTAAAATTGTTGTATCATGAAATGTAATTAATGTAAACTATTGTATTTTGAATTTAATGGTTTTGTATTTTATGATGAGGGGTGCATGATTTATGCATTTAAATGTTGAGAATATGTTTGAGATCTATATCATATTTTAATATAAATTTATGAAAGTTGTTGGTTATATGAAGTCTAATAGTCATTTGATCTTTTTTCTAATTGTCTCTTGTCTCTTCACAAACTAGATGTAGTCTATTATGATGAACTTATTTAAATATGATATTATGTGTATTTGTTTGAGTGTTGTTCTTCATATTTATTAAAAGATACTTGTACAAATTTCAACTTCATTTATAACTTTTTACAATTGAAAAAAATTAGTAGTTTTTAACTCTTTTATATTTAGCTGCATAATATTTTGAGTGTTAGTATGAATTGAATTTAATTTCACTCCATTTAAATTGATTCACAGAGATGTTAGACTGTTGGTTCATGTGAGCTCTATTTTGGTGGTTATTTAAATTTTATAATGTGTTTTTTTTATGGATATGGGGCCAAAGCCAAGAGGATATCTATTAAATATAATAAAAGTATATCCATCTTGGTTCAAGAGAATACTGGGAGGAAAGAAGCATCAACAAAACCTCTGTTCATAGCCCAATTAGCCTATAACTAAAGTATGATTACATCAAATAGGATCTTGACAATACCAAATTTGAAAATACAAAGCGGGATCTCCAGAAGCCCCATCCTCACAATCACTCTGACATGTCATCAACTAAAATCTTGGGTGCCCTACCTAAATCATTCTGACATGTCAACAACTAAAATCCCCCCACTAACCTTCTCATTACCAATGGTCATATCTATACCACTCCCAAGCTTAAATATTTAAGTCTGCAGTTTAAATGATGCTTTGAATCTTACGCCAAATATAACACACATCATTAACATATTTATCTTAGAGCATTAATTTGAGGCTAAGGAGGATTCATTTTTAGAGTTCTCTACAAAATTTTCATTCTGTGATCCTTCTTGCTGATTTGAGAGTTGCACATTTTCCTTGTCCTACTCCTCCACGTTCTGATCATCTTCAATTTCCTAGTTGTGCATCCCCAAGGAGTCTGAGATTTGGCAATTTCCTTATTTGAATCTTACTAAAATTGTCCTCATCTGATAAAGAGGCTATGAGTTGTTTTCCAACGTAGGTAATTTTGTTCTGCTAAAGGAGGGATTTTAAATTGGCCTGTTCAGATGACAGAGAAAGGAAGTCCTCTGTGTTAGTGGATAAGTGATAGTTTCGTATGGAGAAGAAATCCCATCATTTCTATCAGATGTATTAGAAATAACATGAGGATACTCTGCTCGCCAATTTGTTTTGAATTTGGTGTGATTGGTTGAGAGCATTGTAAAATCAAAATCTTGAAGTCGATTTGACTAGCAACAACTAGGTGCCCACAATAGAAGATGAGAGTACTTCCACTTGCTTAGTAGATGAAGAAGTCAATTTGAATAGCTAGTAGCTAACATTACTTCTTCCACTTGCACAAAATGGATAGTTCTGAGAGAGATTCCAAACACTACCAAATTGGCTAGCTCATCCACCAAAATGTTATCTTCATGATAAATGTGGCTCTTATTGCATTTAACATGATCATGGAGTCACCTTCAATTTCCAATTTTCCCAATCTAAGTTCCTAAGAAATTGAGAGACTGTAAAAGAGGGCCTTGAATTTGTCCATGTTATTAGTGTCGATTTCCTAAGGTATAGCAATTTTGGCTATCACCTCACCTTGACTGGAGTGAATTATACAACCTGCCTCTAAAGGTCCAGGATTGCCTTTGGAGGCACCATCTAAATTTAACTTAAACCAACCTTGTGCAGGGGTTGACCATTGACAATTGGCTCTGAAAATTGTGTTTTCTTTAATACCTCTATCTATAATGGGAGGATTTTTGAGACCAAACCATCCTTTGAGAATTCTGTCATCCCAGCTTGTGTAATATTTGTGTTGAGCATTGAGGGTGTGAGTAAAGGAATTCATCAGTTCAACAATGGCTACCTCCATTTTATTTATCACCGAAGCTTTGTTTAGTTTCTTCACTTGGAATAATCTTCAATTCCTTTCTTTCCAAATTTCCCAAATCAAAATTGAGGGTGAAATAATTTATAAATTTTCAAAAAGGAAATCTTTAAACATCAAAGGCCATGATTGAAAGAGGGATAATATATCATTTGGTAATGCATAAATCCACCCTAATTTGGCACACAATGATTGCCAGCATTCTGAAGAAAAGGGGTAGGATAAGAGCAAATGATTGATGTCTTCCTCATTTTGAAGACACATAGTGCATATTGAGGGTCCATGGTATTTGATTTTCCTAAACCAGACTGTAGTAATATTTCTTCCTTGAGTGGTCACGCAAGAGAAAATTCATGCCTTTGGTAAGAACATCTTGTTCTAGTACCAATGAGTTGGTAGTAGAGACTTGGGTTGTGCTTGATCTCCTGATATTATTTTATAGCCATCCTTCACATTATATTCACTTGATTTGGATCCATTTCATATTAGTTCATCTTTGCCCTAATTAATCAAAAAGAATCTTTTTAAGAGAATAGATTTGATTTTCTCCAGATCCAAGGGATCTAAGTTTAGCTCTACAAATTGTTTCCATTGCCATGAGCCTACTTGACAGTTCAAAGAAAAAGGGGAAATGTAGTCTTTAATTTGTGATCCCCACTTATCTAAACAAATTTTACTGATTCTATCAGAACCCAAAAGGATGTTGATGCTTAGGTATCCCTCCCAAGAATCCTCCCAAAATAGATCTCTACTTCCATCTTCGATGTTCCAGGTGATGTGTTCTTCTATTATAGCTCGGGAATTTGATATAAAGTTCCAAATTCTGGACCCCTTGGGAAGTCCTTCACTCTTAATAAATATTCCTCATTAAGGTTGGGGAAATATTTTCCTCAGATGATTCTAACCCATTTGAGATTTGGATCTCTATGTAATTTCCAAAATAATTTTGCCCTGAGGGCTTGATTTTGGGAGAATTGATTCTTGATCCCTGCCCCACTAGAATCTACTAGTTTGCATATAGTGTCCCATGCAATTAGAGAAAATTTATTGTTTGTGTATGTGCCTTGCCAGAATAATTTTCTGAGCTTCTTCACTATATCCATATAACTGACCATTAGTAGTGAAATACAAGGCATAATGTAAATAGGAATAGCTACCAAAGTGGCTTTTATCACGATGATTCTATTTGCCCAGGATAACCAATTGGATTTCTAGGAATCCATATTCCTATAAATTCTTCCCTAATGGATTTCCAAGATATGGTTGATCTCAGAGCTTTGTCAATTGGGATTCCTAGGTAAGTGCAAGGGAGGGAACAAACATTAAATCCTAGATTTTTAATAATTTGAAGTTGGTTTTTTATTTTGGTGTAGAGAAAGAATATATGATATTTTTATTTGTTTACTACTTGGCCAGAGGCTAGAGAGTAGTGATCTAAGATCTTCTTGAATCAAGCAGCTTCCACTTGTTTACCTATCCTAAATAGCATTGTGTCATCAACAAACTATAGATGAGTGACTGCAGAAATAGAAGATGTGATCTCCACTCCATTTAGGGTCCCTTGGGCATGTTGACGGGTTAGGTTGCGGCCTAGGGCTTCTACCATGATAATAAAAAAAAAGGGAGATAAGAGATCTCATTGTCTAATCCCATTCAAGCTTTCAAAGTATCCATGGGCAGATCGATTGATGAGGATGGAGAATTTAGGAGTTGATATGAAGTAGAATATTAGGTTTATCCAAGCCTTTGAGAAGCCACATTTTTCCATGCATTTAGTAAGAAATCTCCAATCCATCTTATCATAGGATTTTTAATGTCTAGTTTTATAACTAGAATGGGTTGTTTGTTCCTTTGTATAGAGTGAATTTCTTCCTAACCAATGATTATGCCATCCAGAATTGATCTCCCTGGCACAAACCTAGTTTTCACTTCCCGAATGATCTTCCCCAAAATATTTTTGAGTTTGTTTGCTAATGTCTTTAAAAGCAATTTGTAAATTGTATTGCAAAGAGAAATCAGTCTTAATTCATCCATTTTGTTGGCATTTTATTTTTTTGGAACAAGCACAATAAAATTGTTATTAATTTCAGTCAAGAATCTACCTGAGGGTCAGGCAACCTTCAATGTCATTGTGAGATCTTTTCCCAATATGGACTAGCAATGAAGGAAAAAGCTTTGGGGAACCCATCTGGACCTAGATATTTGTCAGGAGTCATCTGAATAAGAGTCTTAAAAATTTCCCCCTTGGTGAATCTAGCCATAAGATTTTATTGTCCTCTTGAGATATTATTTTAGGGATGTCTTCCAGCATGACATTATGTGCTTGAGGATGAGAACCTTCAGGATTGTTTAACAGATTTGTGAAGAAGTTGACCACTTTTTCCTGAATCTCCTTCTAATATTGAAGTGTTCCCCCATTGGCATTGGTTATGTGATGGATTCTATTGAAATTTCTCTATTTCTTAGTGTTTTTGTGAAATAATTTAGTATTTTTGTGAAAGAACTTAGTGTTATTGTCCCCTACTTCTAGCCAAGTCTCTCTGGATTTTGTCACCAAAAGATATCTTCTTTTGCAAGAATGTATTCTCTCTCTCTAAGGAGGGGTTTCTCTAATTCATACTACTCATGATTCATGCCCTGATGAAGGATTATTTCATTTAGAACCTTGAGCTTTTGTTTTATTTCCAACTTGGATGAGAAAAAGTTTTTGAAGTGATTTTTGTTCCAAATGATAAGATTTTGTTTGACAAGTTTAAGCTTTGATATAAAGCAGAACATCTTTTACCCCTTCACCTGCAAATATTTCCACCATTCCTCTATAAGTTTTGAAAAATCATTATCTTTTAACCACATGTTCTCAAATTTAAATGAGAAAAGAAAGGGTTTGTCCTCCCCAAGAATGTTAAGAAAAATGGGAAAGTGATCAGAGCCCAAGGTGGGAGAAATGGAGGCTTTAACGTTAAAGGGGAAGGAAGATAAGTCACCCTTGAAGAATAATCTATCTATCTTTTCTGAGATGGTGTTGAGCCTGAGTCTCCAATTTTTCCAAGTGAATTCCCCACTATCCAAATCTATTTCCATTAGATTCTCTTTGTGAACCCATTCTTTGAAGTCAGTTTGAGATTGGGTTTCTCTCTGAGAGCCTTCCCTTTTTCAGATAAATGTGCAATGGCATTAAAGTCACCTCCCAGTATAATTTTTTTGTCTGACTAGCCCTCAAGGAATGTGGTGAGATCCTTTCATACCTCCAATTTTTTTCTCCTAAGAGTTGGTCCATATAAATTGAGGATCAAAAATTTCAAATTAGAGTTTAGGCTACTGATATCACCCCCCATCCAACTAGTGCTACTAACCGCCTGTGAGTATGTTATGTGTCTTGTGTTCCAGATTATGGCAATGCCCCCAGAGGAACCAATGGAATCCACCACCTCCAAAGCCTAATTCCATAGTTCCTTAGTGAATTTGAGCATCTACTCAAAATTCATTTTTGTTTCTTGAAGGAGCACAACTTCTACCCTGATGTGAAGAATGCAGTGTTTGACCACTCACTGCTTGTTAGTGGAATTCAAACCACTAACATTCCAAGATAGGATTTTCATTGGACCCTAGGAAGGATCTTCCCCTTCCCAATTTGCATCTATAGGTTGTGAGCTTTTTTTGATCAAGATCTTCCCCATCTTTAGCTCTAAGATCTGAAAGTGATTTCCTACCTTTACCCTTCTTTCGGATGTTTCCACAATCAAGGGAAGTTTACCTATTTATAGACTTTTAAATACCTAATAAATTTTTTTGATCCAATGAGACTGGGGCAAGGGGAGAAACCTTCTTGGGAACTTGTGAAGGGTTTAGCATGTCAAAAGAACTGGGATGAGATCCCTTCAAAAGAGAGTTAGGGTAATTTCACCCTTCAATATCTTCCAAATGTTCTTCCTCCTCCACATAGTCTACCTCTAATAGTCTTTCTACAAAGCAGAGAGAGTTGGATATATTATTTAGAGGGGGGGGAAATACCAGAGTATCCAAAAGGATCATAAACTACTTGTAATCTGGGGGAAATGAGAGAGCCTTGAGTCTTGTCAATAGCCTAAAGATTGATGAGATTTTCCTTATCTAAGACCTTACTTTTTTTGGATCTTAGAATAGGTTTGAGAGGAATAATACCCCCTATAACCTTTACTATTGGTGATATGTTGTTAGATTTACCTACCACTTTGTTGTTCTTCCTCTATTTGAAAAAATCCTTGCTGGGCCCTGTAGGTACTTTGTTGTCCAACCCCTTAGCTAAGATTCTGGAGGATTTCCTAGGTCCAAAACTATTGGTAGATGTTTTAGGATCCCACAACTCTGAATTCTAAGGATTGGGCGAAGAATATGTGGTGGAATATTTCCCCTCATGTTCTTCCCCTTGAGAGGAAAGACTAACTCTCTCCATTTTGGTCAATTTCCACAAGTCCTTCATTTTGATTTGTAAGATGTTCTCCTTGTCAAAATTGGAAGAGTTACCAGTTGTATCAGAGCCTTTAGCATAAGAACCATCCATGAGGACTATATTATTATCCTCAGTCCCTGAGAATGTGTCTAGTTCTATTTTTGTCTCCATTTATGCTATGACTTGATCAACGATTTCCTCGATCATTTTTGTTTTCACTTCTACAAACCATTAGGATAGTAGCTTATCAATGTATTTATGATTGAACCAGGGGATGTGAGCTAAAGGATGGCTATACAGGATTATCTTCAAAGGCTGGACCAGGGGTTGGGAATCCCAGATTTTTGAGATCCTGGATAGATTTGGGGGAAATTGAATGGTTTTGATCCATGGCATCTCTATGGACCATGACTTGAATCCCTACCTAAGCTTTTTAGCCATTCTAAGGAAGTCCAATTGGACCCAACACCCTTTTGACCCCACTAAGAATCTACTTGTTCTCTAGGGGAAAGGCCATCTAGTCTTGTTAAATATAATCTCATCTGAAACTCTTTTGAGGCGTTTATGATTCTCCAGTATAGTAACCATAAAAATAGAGTGATCTCTTGATTGTATTTATCCTCCACTAGTGATAACCCCATTATGGTTAGTTCCTCCATCAGTGTTATCTCTAGAAGAACAATAGAAGAATTATATTTATCTACCATCGATAGAATCTTGGATGTTGACAGGTCCTCCATCTATACTATCTTTGGAAAAATTATAGGAGGATACCTTGAATCTGAAGATTTCCAATGTTTCCAATCTAACCCGCTCACCTCATGGTCCCGCCCAAGGTCTTTCTCAACAGCAGAGATATCTTGTGAGGCTCCTGAAGACTTCAAGTTAAGATTGTGTTCTATCTTTGACTTTAGGTGGTTAAAAGATACAATCTGAATCCATGTTCCAAACATAGTGTATAGGGGGGAAATGAATCCAAACCTTGTACTTAGGAGAGGAAGAATACCAAGATTTATCCTCTAATGAGATCCAACTAACACAAAGGTAAGTGTCAATTCGTGATCTATACAAAGGTGACAAATGGCTTGGGTTAACTTCTCCCTCACCTCTTTAAAGAGAGGGTTTAGGGAAGAGCAACTGAAAATATTTGAAAGGTAAATCTAGAAGACTAATATTGAAATGAAGAAATAAAAAGTACATACCTCCAAAAAATAATCTGCTAAAAACCCTGTCAAATAGTTTTAGAAATTTTTTATTTATGTGATCCTAAACTAAAACTGTGAGATCTACAAAACCCAGAAATCTTTTTCTTTTCTGAGAAAGGTCAATTTTGACCCAAAAATGAATGTCACCTTTGACCCAAATTTCCAATTCTAACCCAAAAGAGAATTTCTATTCTGACCCATAAATGAATGTCACCTTTGAACCAAAAAGTCTGATTCTGACCCAGAAAGTCTGATTTTGACCTGCACAGTTTAACAGAAAATCTATTTTTGGATCCTGACAGTTTGCCAAAAAGGTTATCCAGATCTGCACTCCAATTCATTGTTCTGAACCTATCCTTGCAATAAAAATACTTTTTTTGTTGGGGGGAGGGGTTTTCCTTAGTCAAACCCCAGTTTTGGAATTAACCTTATAATTGAATTGAAATTGCATAGATAAACAAAGTTAATGAATAATTTCACCTTGATTGTATAGAAACCCTTGTAGTGGATTCAAATCCATGGATCCACAAGTATAAATGCTCCAAATGAATGTATAATGTAGGATGTCTCAAATTAATTTCTTTTAGATCTTCAACACCAATCTTGAATGGATCTTGGAATAGGAAGAGGCTTGCATGGATGTGGATGGAGAAATCTTCAACAAGAGGGCTCCATAGAGCTTGAATCCTTCAATTGCTACCAATGGATCTCCTTGATGAATTGAATTATTTAATGTCTTTTAATGCTTGAATGCTTGAGGGTAGATGCTTACTTCAATAGATATTAAATTGACTTTTCAAGTCTCATGGTTCTTGTGCTTAGAGAAAATGAGAGGAAAAAGCTTCCTTATATACAAATCTAGGGCACAATATTCTAGAGAGGCCTACTTAGGAGAATTAAATTCCCATTAGACCTATACCCCTAAAATTGGACATATATTAAATATAATTTCAAGAATCATTGCCTTGAAGACTGAAATAGCCTACCTAGAAGTAGGAAACAATTTCTCCCAAAACCTGACATCCAGAAGTCCCAAGAATCTAAAATTTGAACCCTAGGTCAGGGTTGAGTTCAACCTTGACCTAGGTTAGGGTCAAGGTCAACCTTGACCTAGGTCAATGTTGAGGTTGACCTTAACCCAAAAGGTCAAATTTCACCCTGAGGTGAAGAATCTCAGAATCTAGAGCAGAGCGCCAAAACTCAGCAAGAGGAAAGTGGAAGATGGGGCAAAATAGAGGAAAAAGAAAGATCCAAGTCAAATACCCATTCAAGGCTCTTGAC
This sequence comes from Thuja plicata, assembly GCA_018584345.1. NCBI lineage: Eukaryota > Viridiplantae > Streptophyta > Pinopsida > Cupressales > Cupressaceae > Thuja > Thuja plicata. The sequence continues at coordinate 179,285 of MU227032.1, forward strand.
ATGACCCCAAACCACTTACTCAGAGGGCTAAACTAATCTTAAATGGAAGTGCTTCCACTTTTTGATGATACATTTAGCCCCCACTTTAGCAAGAGTATGGACTCAAGGCAAACTCTTGGTGAAGGAGATCATAAAGAAAAGATAATCTTATTGAAATCAAAAGGGAAAAAGGGATCCTCAAGCCCCCAAGGACTCAAGTCTTTTTCAACCCTAAGATTATGATAAGAGAGACATCACTAATCAAAGAGAAAGAGAGAGACAAGAGTGGTTAGCTCACCTAGTAAGATGTGTGTATCTCACTGTGAACCACAAAAAGGATAGGATGGCCCACCAAGAAAGAACTTGATAGTCACCCCATAAATTTGTGCACCTTCTAGCAGCTTTGTGCATGTATGTAGTGCATCTTCTGATGGCTTTTATGAAGTACCCATGGATCTATATCCTCATATCACCATGGAATACATTTGTAAAATATGTATCTCTTCAAGATTTAGCAACTTATGTGTGTTACTTTCAGAGGATTTAGCATATTGAATTGTAATTGAATGTGCATCTCTTCAGGATTTAGAAACTTATGTGAATTACCTTAAGTGGATTTAGCATGCTACAAAACAAAAGGTTAGAAAAATAATGCATAATATAGAATGAGGGAGGCCGTATATATGCCCCCTCCTTAAGATGGAAAAATACATACTATTTTTTACATGTTAAGGAAAGAAAAGAACAAGGATAAATCTTTCTTCAACATCAAGACAATATCCATAGACAACACCCAGTCCAAGCCAAGAAGGTCACAACTCCTATGAGGCCATGGAAGGGACAAATGAAAAGAGATATCATGCAAGAAGTGAAAAAGTAACTCTTGTGAGGGATACCACACAATTCAGTTTCCAAGGTGAGAGATTTATCAACCATGGAAACCCAATGTCAAACAATGAAATATGTTGTGATAAAGGACATAGATCCTCAATGCAAATGAAAATTTTCATGTATGATTGGATAACACATAATAGAAAGATACTTCTTAACTAATAGAAAAGTGGATCCCGGAAAGACAAAAAAGGAGATGGCATCCTTGCCCCCCAAGCGTAGGAACAAGGATGAAAGGGGACCTATTATAGTGCACACAACACTATGCAAGACAAGGATCCCCCAAGGATTAGGCTAAAATTGTTTACATTATGTGGAGCTCCATAATAGGAACATAAATGTTATTTAGAGGAAACAGGTGTTAGTAATAACTGAGAGGGGGGGTTGAATCAGTGGCCTCAAAAATTTATCCTTCAAAATTAACCACCAATCTAAAAACCTTAGATTATAATGTCCTTACAAGATTCATGCCATTAAATAATTATAATGATTAACTATCTATCAATTTTCTCTATCAATCCTTATTCTTTCTTGATTACCGATAAGCAGTATGACTATTTACCGAAACTCAGCAAATAAGTAGAGTATACCGATCAATCCAGAGTTAGCTATGTAAGATACAAAATAGTAAAGAAATGAATCATACACACATAACACATGAATTTTTAATGTGGAAACCCTATTAAGGAAAAAACCATTGGGACCAGTACCCCAAATTTTCACTCTTCTAAAGTGAGCCCTGTTAGGAGCCAACCCTATTAAAGGTTACAAACACACTGTTAAGTGCGACCTTGTTAGAAGATTTTATATATAGAGGTTGTCACTTAGTATCAAGCATCTATTGCTACCATCCTTGAATAAGCCTCCTTCTTAGACTGTCAATAGGTATCGGGCAAGTCCAATTCTACTTTCATGAATCAACCTTTTTGGCACTCCTTGAGATGTACCTCAATATATAGAAGACTGTTAAGTCCTGCTTGGTTAAGA
>MU227032.1:182498-204817 GCA_018584345.1 Thuja plicata
AATTTCTCTCCCTTGACTGTTCTTTCTCTTTTGATGTCTTTTTCTCTTGTCTGCAACTCTCCCTTTGTATAATATTTTCATGCGATTTCTCTTCCTAAGGATATAATCTCTCCCTGTTGGAGTAATGGATAATCTCTTTCCCTTTCCAAAAATATCAAATAATATGGATAATTTCTCTCCCTTTGAAAACAATCCCAAACAAATATTTTACAAATATCAAACATTCATGTCAAACAATCATTTCTCTCCATCCATAATATATTCCTTGAATTTCCCTTGTCCATTAGTAATTCAACAATACGTTTTGGTCCTCGGTGTTGATATATACTTCTTTGTATATAGATGTAGCCTTGAAGTTCATCTCTTTGCTTGCATCAACATTAATGATATTCTGATAATATGTAGGCTAATGCAGCCTTCAGTCTTTTTACTGACTGGTAGATACGGGTTTTACCCCTAGTCTCTTTATCAAGTATTCAAATGTATCCTTGGGCAGTGGCTTGGTGAAGATATTACCTAGTTGTTCTTTGGATTGTACATACTCAAGTATCACTTCCTTTGCTTGAACTTGTTCTCTCAAATAATGATACTTGATGGAAATGTGTTTAGTCTTAGCATGCATGATTGGATTCTTGAAAATTTTTATTGCACTAGTGTTATCACAATAGATAATAACTGGTTCTAGGATCTTTATATGCATATCTTCCAGTAACTATTTGATCCATGCAATATTTGAGCAGTTTGCAGCAACAGCAACATAATCTGCTTCTGTAGTAGACTAAGAGATGCATCCTTTCTTCTTGTTAATCCATGTGACAAGTCTGTCACCCATAAAGAATGCTCCTCCAGTTGCGCTCTTCCAGTCATCAAGATTTTCAGCCCAATCAATGTCGGTAAACACCTAAAGTTCAAATTTTCCTTCTCTTCTATACCATAAGCCATATTCCTCAGTATTCTTCAGATATCTTAAAATTCTTTTCATAGTAGTCATATGTGATTCCCTGGTGTTAGCAAAAAATATAGCAATAATTCCTACTGCATGTGCAATATATGGTCTAGTGTGTACAACATACATGAGTTTTCCAATCATTGATCTATACAAAGTCTGATTTACCTTTGTTATCTTGTCCTCCTTTGTCAACTTACATCCAGTAGCCATCGGTGTTCCAACTAGTTTGGAATCTTCTATCTTGAATATTTTCAGGACCTCTTTAATGTATTTGGACTGTGTAATGAAAATACCTTCACTTTGTTGAATGATCTGTAGACCAAGAAAGAACTTGATCTCTCCAAACATGGACATCTCTAACTATTTTCTCATGTCATTAGAAAATGATTTTCATAGCATATCATTTCCTCCAAATATGATGTCATCAACAAATAATTCAGCAATAAAAGTGTTACCATCAATATCTTCTTTTTAATAAAGACTATTGTTTTCACTAGTCCTTACAAATCCAATTCTTATAAGATAGGAATAAAGTCATTCATACCAAGCTCTAGGAGCTTGTTTCAATCCATATAGGGCTTTATGAAGTCTACATACCATGTTTCTCTTGTCTGGATCTACAAACCCTTCTGGTTGCTCAATGTATACCTCTTCTTCAAGTATTCCATTTAGGCATGTTGACTTGACATCCATCTGGTATACCTTGAATCCTTTGAATGCAGCATAAGCAAGTAGTATTCTTACACCTATCCTAGCAACGGGTGCGAATGTCTCTCCATAGTCAATACCTCCCTCTTGTGTATACCCCTTGCATACTAGTCTTGCTTTGTGTAGACGACCTAAAATGGATAGGCTTGTGACTTAACATTAAAAACACTAATTTTCATGTATTAATTAATGATTTTTTAATCATTAATTAATCATCTATTTTCTTCTAAATTCATTTTCCAAATCATCTAATCAAATTCTCAAAATTAACTAAATAATTAATTTTATTTAATTAATTAACTTTAATTCATTAATTACCATTAATTAATTAATTAAATTCAATTTCCTATAGTTTAAATTCAAATATTTAAACTTACTAATTAAATTCTTCCAATTAAATTAATTTAATTTCATCAAATAAAGAAATTCTAAATCAAAAAGAATTCAATTATCTCACATGTTGAAAATATTAATCAAATAAATGAATTAAATATTCATTTATCTTCAAAGAGATAACTCCAATTAGATCACATGGGTTACTCCACCCATCTCTCCAGTCCACATGGGTAACTCCACCCACCTCTTCAGTTATAAAAGGTAACTCACAATTATCTCTTTAGTCAACCAAACTCTATCTCCTCTTTACTAAATGAAGAGGTGGAGTTTACTAGTGGCTTCTTCAGTTCTTTTTAATCTCAACCATTCATCTCCTTATCTCTGGGATTGATCTCAACCATTCATATCATCCCCAATTCCTATGTAATAAACCCTTCATAACCATTTGAAGGATCCAGGATTTCAAGCTCTTGTGCGCCATAACTCTGTCAGTTTGGTTCTAGCATTCAAGCCATCTTGTGATCACACACTCATTTCAAGTATCAAATTCTTGACGCTTCTCAAGTCATAGAAGCTGCCCACACCAATACTGAGCATCACAAACAATGTTTCAAAACGAGTAGAGAGAGACAATAGAAGCTTCAAGCACTTTGGGATTTGCATTCATTTGTTTTCCTTTCTTTGCTTGTACATTTTATTGGTTACACTTTAAGTTGTTCATTTTAGTAGTTCTTGTGTACTTGATTTTTATCATTGTAAAATCGTTGCTACTAACCATCGCCTTTGGAAAGCTTGGGAACCATGAATCACAAAAAGAGGTGTACATTTTGGTGAACCCGACGTGAACTTACAGCCTACGTGAAATTTGGTCATATCCTTCAAACCACATGGAATTATTTTATGAAATTTTTTTTGTAGTTTGAGGCTGATCGAAGGAGGCCCCAAACAAAAATTCAAATTTTTCTGAGTTTTTTATTTTTTTTTAATAAATTTTCTGTGATATTTCATAAGAAATCATTTCTGAGCACAAATCAAAGTTTCTTTTCAAGAAAATTACATTTTTGGAAAGGTATTAAAATTATAGAGGGGTTTTATTCTCTTTTATTTTAATTTCTATGAAATTATTTTGCAAAAATAATAGATCTTTTCAAATTGGTCTTTTATGATAAAATGGGTCCCTAGGGCACAAATTTAGGAATTATGATTTTAAATTTTTTTTGCACATATTATTTGACGTAAGAAAGCTACAATCCAAAATTTAGATTTTTCTAAATTTTTACGATTTTTTATAATTTTTTAATGATATTTCATGAAAAATTAATTTTGGACACAAATCAACATTTCCTATCAAAAAAGTTACATTTTTGGAAAGGTATTGAATTATAGAGGGGGTTTATTCTCTATGATTTTAATTTATTTAAAATTATTTTGCAAAAATAACAGATCTTTTCAAACTGGTCTTTTATGATAAAATGGGTCCCTGGGGCACAAATTAAGGAATTATGATCTAAATTTTTTTTTGTAGGTATTATTTGACGTAAGAAAGCTACAGTCCAAAATTCATATTTTTCTAAATTTTTTATGATATTTCATAAAAATTTAGTTTTGGACACAAATGAACATTTCTTATCAAAAAAGTTAAATTTTTGGAAATGTCTTGAAATTATATAGGGATTTTATTCTCTGTTATTTTTTTTTCTGAGAAATATTTTTAAAAAAAGAAAGATCTTTGAAAAAGTTTTCTTTTTGTGTGTTCTTTCTTGATTTCTTGGTGGGATTGAGAAAATGACTAATGTCCAAGAGGATAATCAGACGCATACCAGGTGCTAGAGCATTAAGAGCTGCTAGAAGGAGAACTATCAACTATCGATCACAACAAAGGGCTATTCTCGCAATCATAGCTAAATATCAAAGCGAAGCATACACGAGGTACATTGATTCAATTAAGAGATTTGCAGGTAAGTATAAAGTCACCATTAATTTTAGCAATCTCAACAATCCCAGAGTTTCCAGATATTCTATTGTTTTGGATTGAAAGCTTTCATTTATGAAGATACTAAACACTTTCTTGGACAGGTACAAATCGAGGAGGCAAGATAGTAATACAACTTAAAATTCATTCACTTATCGATTTGGGCTTAAAAACAATAGTGTTTGTCACACATATCACATCTCACATTTCAGATTTGGGCTTAAAATTGCTGTGGGGATAAAAATTGAAAAAAGCAAAGAATATCTTGATTTGGTGCATTAAAATTGAACAAGTAATTAACACCTACTTTTTGGGCTTAAAATTGAACACTTGTGCTTGTATGGTGGTGTAGCTTAGTTCACATTTCAAACTTTTGGAGCTTAATCGAGTTACCTTGTGTCTTGAGTTTTGGGTGCACTTGCATAATCTGTTAGATTAAAAACCTTTATACTTTTTAGAAAGGCCTGTCCAGGGAATGCGCTTCTTCCTCGGAGAACGACCTTAAACCGGTAATCCTTTTGATCGGTATATAAACAAGGTGTGAACCAAAGTTCCATCTTATTTATCTAGCCAAGCTTGGGTGAGGTGTGTTGATGATAGTCTAGATCGGATGAATATCCCTAAGGAGCTAGCATGGTCAACTAGGCCCTTAAGTGAGTCACACACGTACAAAATAATTGGATAGACGCCACAGACTCTTACTACAACCTTGTTATTTAGAGACCAACCCGATTTACCTCTGAATAGGTACCTTATTATAGTGCAAGGGGTTGCAGAATTTCCCTGCAAGATCCCCAACATATGTGTCCCATGGTATTTGTGTAGTGAAAGAGATCTTCACTCCATGGCAACATACTTGGCAATGGCAAAAACACGGGAACCTACGTCGTGGACCTTCGTGTCCTAGTTGTGTGAGAATTGTTGTGTGAGCTAATGGACATTCAAGCATTGGACCTATAACATTGTATTCTGAAGCCATTGACCTAGATTAATTTGACTGTTCATTGTTGAGACCTTGTGATAACCTTGCAACTTGAAAATGTTGTAGAAAATACACATTGTCAGTCTTCATTCTTCAAAACACAGTGTCTATTGTGCTTGTTCTTTGATCAATTTTTGAAAATGCAAAACAAACATCCAACTGTCAAAATGAGTCAAACATGTTAAAGTCTAGGGTTTTTAACATCAACTATCTTGCAAATCAAAAGCATTTTTGTAGAATATCAAATTGTCAGAAAGTGATAGTTATCCTCTAGTCTTTTTGAGACTATTCCCCTTTTACCGCAATTGCCCGCATTTTGCCGCAATTGACGGAATTCTATCGTAGTAAACTTGTTTATTGCCAAAATTGCCCTGTTTATTATTGCAATCGACCATTTACTTTACCGCAATTGGTGGAGTTGTACCGCAATTGATAAGAGATATATTATTCCTATTTTGACCATAAAACCTTGAAAGAACTCTTCATTTGGTGTCCAAAACTAGTGTCTATCCCAGGACAATGCGAAGAACATTGTGTGAATCTCTAAACATTAAAGATCATCCATTCTCTAAAAAGCATGATTATTGTCTAAAACATTGTTAATTCAAAAGCTCAAACTCGAAATATCTTGACCCCTATTAGAATGAATTTAGAATAATTGAGAGGGGAGGGGTGAATCAGTTATCCTCAAGTCTAGATGTAGCAAATAAAACTTTCTATATTTCAGATCTACTCAGCAGTAGCAGCATATGTCAACAAATTTAATCATGTAGTTTACTGTCTAATGTAATTAGATTGTAGAAACATAACAGTAAAACAAACCATAAGCATTCACACAAGTTGACACAAGTATTTAACATGGAAACCCAATATGGAAAAAAACCACTAGTAACATGCTACTAAGTTTCACTCTTCTGAAGTGAGCTTTGTGAGGATCCAACCCTGTTAAAGGTTACAATAACACACTGTTAGGAGTGACCTAGTTAAAGGATTTAATCACCCTATCAGGAGTGGCCTTGTTAGAGGACTTAGAACATTCCACCCGAATGTCACCTTGTTAGAGGATTTATACAAATGACTGTTAGGTCAACCTTGTTAAAGGATTTTAACTGATACAATGGTTAGAAAGTAATCAACAGTTGTGATCTGATACATACAACTTACTTTGCAAATTCAGATCCAATTACAGATCTGATGTTAACTTACTGGATGGCTTGCATTGTCATTTCAATCTTTTGATTTGCTTGAAAATCTGTCAAGCAATCACACATGCAACTCTTTGCTTTTGTATTCAGCCTTCTCTACTAGGTCATGCCAATCAGTAAATCAACTATGCAATCCTCTTGCATACATACATCCACTTCCAAACACTTAATGAATAACCCCCTGAGGTTATCATATACCTCTCTCTCTAGGTCAGATAAATCTTTTGTCGCTTAATCAAGATCATAGATCTTAGGTTAGGTCAGATCCAACGGATCATTCCATCATTGCATTGCATTTACTTTTCCAAAGGAGTCTCTAATTAAATCTTGAAACCATGCATTAATTACAGTTTTAAATGACATGGATCAATCTTTAATTAACATTACATATCCCAATAAAATTTACTAAGTCAGCCAAAGATCTCAAATCTCATCATTAATCCAATTACTATAAGTCGGCCAACATCATTGTTTTCACTCGGCAATTTCATTGGTGCTCAGCACTGAACAAACTTTCTCATCACAAACAACTTCACTTGGCACAAACAACTTTTTCTTGGCACAAGCAACTTCGCTCGGCACAAGCCAAACTTGCTCGGCACAAAACAGCCAGAAAAACTGTCTTTGAAAGATAAACAACTAATTACTTTTCCAGATTGCCAACTGATCAAGTACCCATTTATTTTCCTTAAATCAACCATTCATTTGGTCTTCTTGTTAAATCTTTTTCATCAACAATAGATATGTTACTCAAACAGATAACAATAGTCTCACCAGTTAAGATTCGACAGCAATGACAAAATAACAATTGCTTGCATTGTCACTTTCCAACAAATCCCATCATATCAAACATCATCATTATCTCTATCAAGCGACTTTGTCCAAGGCAAAGGTCAAAAAATCTTATCTTTTTACATCATCACAACTTCGAGATCAAGATATACAAAAAATTTTCCTTAGAATTACCCTTGTCCAAAACATAAATCAGACTTCCTTAGAAAGGTTATCCTTTTTTGTTTGCTTTATATCACTTGTTTTAGTTACAGAATATGGACCACACTATATCTCAAACACCTCATGAAGGGCCTTACACAAGGTTGAAGGCTAGAACACAACCTGATGAGTCATATGTCAATAGATTCCCCACTTGGGCAATAGAGCAAGAGAATGATCCTTTCATAAATACCAGTTCTACTCTATTCATTAAACAACCCCATGGGTCAACTTTTTTCCAAAATATCACAGAAACAGAGATTGAAGATGTTGAGCTAGATGCTTAGTCCACACAAGTAGTTGACATTGTTGTAGAGAGGAATCCTGAACGTTACTTAGCCATGCTAATAAAGAAGGGAGTCAAGCTCCCTGCTAAATTTAGTGTATCAACCATATGCCTCAAAAACCCTCTTGTAGGTCAAAACACTACTCATTCCTCTCAGATACTACTTGTGTCTCAAATATTCCCACCATTGGTAACACCCACATTGGCACAGACGATACACAATCAAACCAAGCTAGCACATCTTCCACTCAAAGCATGACAGGCTCACAACTAAGTGCACCTGTAGTCACTAGTATGCTCCCACCTTCAGTCACATGGCCAGGACAATCAAGCTCTCATGCTATGCCTTCCATCCCACCAAATAATAACTATTCTTAAACTATGCTGCTACTACAGTCAATTCATACTATTCATGGGATCAACACCTCATGCCCACAGGGATCCATCTTTGTAGGTACAAATTATAGTCAATGCCCACCCAAACCTACACCTTTGCCCATTCCAACATCAATCCAACCTCCGCAACAACAACCCCAGATTTAGTTGCCATAATTCCAACCCCAACAACAGCAACCCCAACTTTAGTTTTCTCAAATCCAACCCCAACAATAGAAAACCTAGCTTCATTTGCTACAATTCCAACCCCGACAACAGAAACCCCAACCTCTATAGCAGCAATATCAAACCCAGCAGTATCAATCACAGTTTCAACAACAACAACAACATTCCCAATCCCAACAGCAAACGCATCAAAACCCACCATGGGCTACTCATGTACTCCCATTTCAAAACCATGCAATGGGAAATCAATATCAATTCCCCATGATGAAATCTTATGTTCCTACACAAGGGGCATAGAGGTGCATCCTCATACCCACTACAGCACAGACGAACATTGTCACACATCAGCCTCAGTATCAAATGGACATGTTGATGCAACAAATGCAAACCCTTCAAACCCAAATGATGGATATGCAAAATCAGGGGCAAACCAAATCCTACACCACAGAGGATTTATACCCATACCCCTTTGACCATTCTCTTCACATGTCTCCATTCCCAACTCACTTCTCAGTACCACAATTTGACAAATATAGGGGCAATACCAACCCTATTGAACATATCTGAGAGTTTTTTGCTAGTTGCATTGAAGTCACCCATGATGAGACATATTTAATATGACTGTTCCCACAAAGCTAGGCTAGACCAGCAATGGAAAGGTTCTCACATTTACCTCATGGCATTCAGTCTTGGGGTGAACTGGCTGAAAATTTCATCACTCACTTCCATCACAACATCGAGCGCAAGGTTAGTATCAAGGACCTTTGCGATATCAAATAGAAGGATGGAGAGTCTTTTGTGAAGTTCCTACAGAGATGGAGGAATACTGCAAACTACATAACATATGATGTGTCTGAACAAGACATAATAGTCATGTTCATTGACAACCTAATCCCAGACATGTCATTCACAACAGAATTGTAGTTAACTCTAAACTTCACACAACTCATCAAATGAGGATTTATTTGTGAGAAGAACTTAGTCAAATGAGAAATCCTTGCAGATCCAACACAAATGAATACAAACAAAAATGCAATGGACAAAGCTAAGTGGTGGAACAAAAGCAAAAATGTCACCAACAATGGTTTCATTGATGTGAAGACAATCAACTACACATAACCCAAGGTGTCACTGCAAGGTGCACCTATGGCCAGCCAATAACCCACAAGGCCCACTCAACAAGCATACACCCAAAACCATCCTCCCTATGTCCAAGTGGCCACTGTGTCAAACATTCAACAACAAACTCAATGCAAACCACGATTTCAATTCTAGCAACAAGATTTCACACCATTAGGAGAGCCGATAGAATCAGCTTTACGCAAGCTGATACAATCCAACACTATCACTCTCCCAGAAATCAAGGAATTTGAACAAGATGCCAACAAACCAAGGTGGTACAATGACAAAGACTTCTACAAGTTTCATCAGGTGAAAGGACATAAAATGTCTAACTGTTACCGATTAAAACATGCTATCCAAGATCTGATTGACATAGGGGTCATTGATGTAACAAATACCCAAGCCAAAGGAACAATTGATCACACTATCTTCAATGACACCTTTTATGATCACAATAAGGGAAAATCCTATGGGTCTGGTGGATCATCCAAATAGGTCAACTATACATATGCCAACAGTGATAATGTTATCAATTTCCTCAATCCTTCAGATAGCCATGTGGCTACAATCACTATCAAAGACCAATGTAACAAATGTGTTGTAACCATGTGTCACACCAGAGTTGTCTTACAGGGAGTACCATCCTTATCTTCTATATCTGTCAATCCTAATGCAACCTTAGATCCATAGCCAAGCATAGTAGATCAACTAAAGAGCACACCTGCCCAGATCTCCATGTTTGACCTATTACGCATATCTCCATAGCATAAATTGGCACTTGACCAAGCCCTTCACAATGCAGCTGTCCCAAGGGACATAACACCCAAGAGCTTCCAAATGATGGTTAACCATATAGCTGCTAACAAATATGCCATATTCACAGACTGCGATGTGCCACCACATAAACCCCTGCATAATGATCCTTTGCACTTGCTTGTCCAGGTCCACAAAAGCTCTATCCATAGAGTCCTTGTTGATGGTGGAGCTGGGTTAAACATTTGTACTCTAAATTTAATCAATCAACTAGGCTATTCAAAATCAAGCATTGATTTCATGAGGAGGATAAATATCAAAGCTTATGATGAAGAGGAAAGATCCTCTAAAGGTATTATCATTCTACCTGTCCATATTGGTCTAGTGGTCAAAAACACTCCCTTCTAAATCGTAGATCTTGAGTTGGGATAAAAAATGTTTCTAGGGAGACCATGGATACATCAAATGCAAGCCTTACCCTCAACATACCATCAATGCATCAAATTCCCACACCAAGGAGAAGAAATAATCATAGAGGGAGATCCCCAACCTTTCCAATACTGTAATGTAGTCCAAATCAGCACTGACAACCAGGTACCCCTAAACCAAGATGCAAGCATCCCCTCGTCCACAGATTCAAATACTAAGGATGTCACACAAAAAGTGAGAAAAATATCTATTATCGACAAGGGTTGTGGTGATTACAGATATGAGGAGGCTTTCACCATCATGCACATGCCTCAGAGCCCAAGAACTTATGGCATGCCACAACCTATTATTATAATAGAAACTCCATAGCCTATTCTATTTAGATGTCCACCCACAACCTTTGTCATATGGGGAGACATTGTAGAGGAAAATCCATTTGAGCAAGATATCATTACATGGTTATACCAAGATCCACAAGAGACATTTCGACAACCCCTACCCTTGTCAAACTATGGAAATGGTTATACAATGTTACAAAGATTTGGGCATGATGGTATGATTGGTCTGGGGCTAAGGCAACAAGGCTTAATGGAATTGTCTCTCCCACCAACCCAGAGAAACAAAAGAGGGTTAGGATATGGGCAACAAAGAACTAGCCCTATAATCCAAGACATCCCAGTTGATTAGGAACAAATAGTAGAGATGCACCAAGGGCACAACTCAGAACATGTCTTAATAAGAAACATACTGGCACAATTGTTGCCTGCCAAAGAGGGAACCACTCAAACTCGAATATACCTTAACATAGAAATCAATGATGATGAAGGAAGTGAGACATCTGACAAGCATTCTATAAAAAATGACTCCCACGAGCATGAGTGGATATCCCTTCATGAATCTGAACCATCAATCCCAGATTTTCTCCTTGGTCAAACACTATCATAAACCTGGAAGACTTATTTGACCAACTATCCATTAATGACTAACCTTGCATAGATAAAAATGTCATTTACCATTCCATGGGTGATGCATCCACATCAAATTCTATTTTTGTAGGAACTATATCTATCATCCCTTTCAACCACATAGAGTTAAACCAACATGAGAGTCTATGTCTAGTACACCCAGAGCTAATAGAGTGGGATCAACAAGGACCACCTTATATGGACATCTTCAAGAATGATGAGGCTATTGTAGACTCCATGGGACTTAGAGAGGGAATTCCATTAGGAGACCACAAAGAAGGCTTCTCCTTCAACCTCAACAGATCAACATAATTTGGAGAGGAAGCCCCTCTTTCCATTCCACAAAAGAAAAAATAACAAAAAAAGATAAAAAGCTAAAACAAGACATATCTTCTAGCGAAAACCTCACTGAGGTGCTAGAAGATGGAAAGAAGGAAATCCTCTCCTTGACAGAGGAGAAATTAGCATTACTAGCAGAAGAAACAGAAGAAGTCAATTTGGGAGATGAAAAGAACCCAAAGAACATATAGTTGGAAAAATCACTCACCCCAGAGGAGAGAGAATAGTTCATCAGTTTCTTCAAGGAAAGGATGATCAACTTCACATGGTCATACTCAAATATGCCAGGATTAGATCCAGAACTCATGCTACATCATCTCTCATTGTTACCAAATGCCAAACTTGTCAAGTAGAAGCTAAGGAAGATGCATCCCCATGTTGCATTTCTAGTCAAGGAAGAATTGAAAAAAATCCTGGATGCCAAGTTCATAAGACCAATCCCATATGCAGACTTGATATCTAACTTGGTACCAGTTACAAAGCACAGTGGTCAGATACAGAGTTGCACAGACTTCAAAGATCTCAACATAGCTTCTCCTAAGGATGATTTTCCTTTACCTAATATTGACATGATAGTGGATCTAACCACTAGAAATCAAATGCTATCACTCATGGATGGCTTTTTAGGGTATAATCAGATAAGGATCATGCCAGAAGACCAACATAAAACAACTTTCACATGTCCTTGGGGCACTTATTATTGGAACGTCATGTCATTTGGTCTCAAGAATGCTGGCATGACATATCAAAGGGCTATGACAACTATTTTTCATGATCTCATCCACAAAACAATGGAAGACTATGTGGACGAAATACTAGCTAAGTCAATGCTTCGCAAGGATTGTCTACAAGTATTGGGACCAATCTTTGACAGAATGCAGGAACACAAGGTCCGTTTAAACCCAAATAAATGTGCATTTGGGGTTACCGCAGGAAAGCTACTAGGGTTCATAGTGTCACATAGAGGAATCAAAGTAGACCCAAAGAAAGTCAAAGCAATATTGGACATGCCTCCACCATTGAACCTAAGGCAACTGAGAGGGTTACAAGGAAGGCTCCAATCAATCAGGTGCTTCATAGCTCAGCTAGGAGACAAGTGCCACCCATTTCAACATCTACTGAACAAAGACATCAAATTCATATGGACAGAGCAATGCGAATAAGTGTTCCAAAAATATTCAAGGATTATCTACTCAAGTCTCCTATATTGGTGCCACTAGTCCAAGGCAGACCATTGCTCCTATATATCTTAGCAACAGAATCATCATTAGACATATTCTTGGCACAACATGACAATATAGGGAAGGAGAGAGCCATCTACTATCTCAGTAAAACTTTGGTTGGATATGAGCTCAACTATACACCAATCAAAAAATCATGCCTAGCATTTGTCTTCGCTTCCCATAAGCTAAGATATTACATGTTGAGTCACCAAAAAAAGTTGATCACACATATTGATAGCAAAGCAGCACTCACTGGACGACTTGCAAAGTGGGTAATGATCTTAAGTGAGTTTGACATCAAGTACGTAGATAGAAAGGCCATCAAAGGGCAAGTGATTGTGGACCAATTAGCAAAGGCACCTCTATAAGATCATCAGCCTATCATTTCTGACTTTTTAGATGAATCAATTATAACACTACAACCAGTGATCAAGGTATGGCAACTATACTTTGATGGATCATGCATGAACCATGGTGCGGGGGAAGGAATAGTGCTTATCACTCTAGATGATGATACAATTCCAAAGTCTTTCAGACTCAACTTCCCATGCACAAACAACATAGCATAATATGAAGCATTGGTCATCGGTTTAAAGATAGAAATTCAATGGAGAATCAAGAACCTTAAAGTCTTTGGAGATTCACAGTTGGTCATTAGTCAAGTCAACAATGATTATATGACCAAAGGTGAGAAGCTAATACCATACAGAGCACAGATGGAAACATTACACACCAAGTTCCATTACATCTTTGAGCAAGTCCCACGAGCACAAAACAAAGCTACAGACACAATGGCTACCATAGCATCATTGATTGATATGCCAGGCAACAAAACACGATTCCACTTTCTAGTAAAGCAACTCTTGGTGCCATCACATCAAGCATCCATCACAAATTCAACATGCATCCTTGTTGGTCCTGACAACCCATGGTACCAAGATGTATACAAATACCTCCAAAATAGTGCCTTACCTCCCAACTTGTCTAGAAACTAGAGAAAGTCTCTCATCCGCCAAGCCTCTAGGTATACCATCCTCTCAACTAATTTTTATAGACGAAGTCTAGATGGAATGCTACTACGATGTCTCACTTCCATAGAATCCTAGAGAGCTCTATACAAGGTACATGAATGAATTTTTGGAACCCATAGAGGTGGAAATAGCTTAGCTAAGAAGATCATCCACATGGGATACTATTGGCCCAAAATGGAGACAGATGCACACAAACATGTACAGAGGTGTAGACAATGTTAGATTCATTGAGACCTCATCCATGCACCAGCCCAAGAACTAAATCCTATCACATCACCATTGCCATTTTCCATGTGGTGATTTGACCTAATGGGAAAAATTAAACCTTCTTCAGCAAATGAACACAAATACATCATAGCAACAACAGAATACTTCACTAAGTGGGTGGAAGCAATTCCCCTCACTTACATTACTAGAAGCAAATATCAATGTTCATACTTAACCACATCATCTGTCGATACGAGATCCCTCAAACCATCCTGACAGATCATAGTACACCTTTCCAAAAAAAATATGTCAAAGAGCTATGTGAACAGTTCCATATCAAACAAGGGTTCTCTTCATTTTATTATCCTCAAGGGAATGACCAAGCCGAAGCTACAAACAAAACAATTTTGAAAATCTTAAGGAAAACATTGAACGAATTAGGGCGAGACTGGCATCTACAGCTTAGTCTCACATTATGGGCATACTTATCCATGGTTAGTACTGGTCGACCAGACTAGGGGGTGATTCTAAAATGTTCTGCAAAAAAACAAAAAAATCAAAAAACTCATCAAAAAATCCGAAAAACATCAAAAAATATTGAGAAAATCAATCTTCATCAAAAACATTCAAAAATTGCAAAATACCAAGCAATAAAACCAACTCAGTTATCAAGAGAGTAAAGGGTGATCATGCCTAGTCAATCAATAGTCACAATCATGAGCTTTGTGAACCAACATTGGGGCTTATCTGACACAGCTTTATCAATCTATCAAACCTATCAGCAAGCAACTAGCGACCAAGCCAATCTATCAATTGTCACAATCATGAGCTTTGTGAATTAGCATTGGGCCCATCTGACATAGCTTGATCAACTGCCAAAACAATCACAATCAATCAATCAATCAATCAATCATATCAATCATCTTACATAGTGATGGATATGCTCAAACCAGACAAGTCAGTCTTATATGAGTCATCTATTACTGAAACCAGACACACTCAATAAATCAAGCCAATCAAGCCTATCAAAAGAGTCAAGCCAATCAAGAGAATCTAGCTGCATCAAGGAACCATCCAAAAATGTTGAATAGGTCAGTCAGTCGGTCAATTGTCAGTCTATATTTTGCGGTCGTGTTCTTATGCTACTCCATGATGCACCATGTGAGGAGAGTAGCTACGATAGATCATGACTTATTTTCTTTGATTGTTGTCTGATGAATGTTCACTTCAATTTCAGGGCCATGATGATTTAGGATAAATGCGGTAGGCATTGTCACTTATCTGGCAACCGTGCAGTTCCACGATCTGAGCTTAACCCAAGGAAAGAATTGGACATTCCTTCTCTTTTATTTGCTTGTTTGGTTTATAGAATCAAGAGCTCGTAGTGCTATTCAGATGGACTCTGAGTGCATTGGAGATCTATCTTGGTTTCTATGGTCTTTTCCTTTTTTTAGAATCAAGATCTCGCAGTGCTATTTAGATGGACTCTGAGTGCATTGGAGTTCTATCTTGGTTTCTATGGTCATTTCCTTTTTTTGCAATCAAGAGCTCACGATGCTATCGAGATGGACTCTAGGGGTGTAGGATTTCTATCTTGTTTTCTTTGGCTTTTCTTTACAGAATCAAGAGCTCGTAGTGTTATCCAGATGGACTTTGGGTGCATAGGAGTTCTATCTTGGTTTCCTTTTTTTTAGTTAATTCAGAGGATAAAGCGGTATCTAGATGGTCAATATCTGGGTACTTTTGGCTCTCTTTATTTTCAAACAGGGAACAAAGATGAACCTAGATGGTCAATATTTGGGTGCACTAAGTTCTCTTTCTATTCAATCTCTCTACTCCTTCTTCTTATCTAGAGGTCATGGTGGTATCTGGGTGGTATGTGATCTAGATGCATTGGACGCTCTTCAGAATTTCAAAAAAAAAAAGATGTAATGATAACAAATATTGGAAACAGGGGCAACGAATTAGGACACTCATCCTTTCTATCAAATCATATCTATCAAAAAAGAAAAAATTTCCTTTCTATCATTCCATATCTATCAATTAATCCCAAAGATCACATTCCAAACTAACTTCCTTCTAACTAACACATGCATTACTCAGATATTTTGTGCATAGTAGATTGCATTCATTTATTACATAAGAAAAATCCAAAATATGTGCATATTAGATCATATAATCAATGCATCCATCATAACTAACATAGGAATGCATTCATCATCATCATATAGTGATTCACATTTTCAACAAATTAATGCTCATTTGACGCATTTTCTATGCTTAATTTGTTGACGGGGCATATAGTCCACTTGCGGTCACTGGGGCAAGCTGGGGCAGGATCAAATCTGAAAAATTCTTTGACACAATGTGATCAATCAAATTGCATCAAAGAGGGGCAAATGTAGACACCCGAAAATGCACAAGCTTGCGACTTTACATTAAAAACACTAATTTTCATTGATTAATTAATGATTTTTTAATTGTTAATTAATTATCTATTTTCTTCTAACTTCATTTTCCAAATCACCTAATCAAATTAATAAAATTAATTAAATAATTAATTTTATTTAATTAATTAACTTTAATTGATTAATTACCATTAATTAATTAATTAAATTCAATTTCCTATAGTTTAAATTCAAATATTTAAACTTACTAATTAAATTCTTCTAATTAAATTAATTTAATTCCATCAATTAAAGTAATTCTAAATCAAAAAGAATTCAATTATCTCACATGTTGAAAATATTAATTAAATAAATGAATTAAATATTCATTTATCTTCAAAGAGATAACTCTAATCAGATCACATGGGTTACTCCACCCATCTCTCCATTCCACATGGGTAAGTCCACCCACCTCTTCAGTTCTAAAAGGTAACTCACAATTAGCTTTTCAGTCAACCAAACTCTATCTCCTCTTTACTGAATGAAGAAGTGGAGTTTACTGGTGGCTTCTCCAGTTCCTTTTAATCTTAATCATTCATCTCCCTATCTCTGGGATTGATCTCAACCATTCATATCATCCCCAATTCCTATATAATAAACCCTTCATAACCATTTGAAGGATCTAAGATTTCAAGCTCTTGTGCACCATAACTCCGTCAGTTTGATTCTAGCATTCAAGCCATCTTGCGATCACACACTCATTTCAAGTATCAAATTCTCAACGCTTCTCAGGTCATAGACACTACCCACACCAATACTAAGCATCACAAACAACATTTCAGAAGGAGTAGAGAGAGACAATAGAAGCTTCAAGAACTTTGGGGTTTTCATTCATTTGTTTTCCTTTCTCTGCTTGTACATTTTATTAGTTACGCTTTAAATTATTCATTTTAGTAGATCTTGTGTACTTGATTTCTATCATTGTAAGACCATTTCTACTAACCTTAGCCTTTGGAAAGCTTGGGAATCATGAATCATGAAAGAAGGAGGTGTACACTTTGTTTCTTGTAACTTCGCCATTCTCATTCAGCTTATTCCTGAATATCCATTTAGTAGCGATGACATTCTTGTCATCTGGTCTTGGTACAAGTGGCCATGTCTTGTTCTTTTCAATCTGTTCAATCTCATCATTCATAGCACTTATCCATTCTTCATTATCAAGTGCAGCATTGATAGATTTTAGCTCAAACTTACAAATTAAAAAACTTGATCAATATCCTGACCGTTGGTATTTACAGTCTCACCGTCAGTTACAACGTTATGTTTCTCAGGAATTAAGCACTATTGCTCGGGCAGAGTGTTGGGTTCTTCATAGTATACAAACTTGTTGTAGTGGCTCTGGTTCTTTTGTACTTTTCAGCTCATTCTTTTTTGCAAATTCATCTATCTTTACATTTGTACTTTCAACAATTTTGTTAAAGGCCTTAATAACACATTTATAAGCCTTGCTTTTGGTGGAATACCCTAGAAAGATACCTTCATCACTCTTGGCATCAAGCTTTCCATTTCTATCATCCTTTAAGATATAACATTGACTACCAAAGATTTTTAAGTAACTTACATTGGGTGTTTTACCATACCATAGCTCATAAGGTGTCTTCTTTGTGTCCTTCAATTGTACTCTATTTAGTGTGTAGATAGAAATACTGACAGCTTCCCTCCAGAAGATTTGGGTGATGTCTTTCTCTATCTGGCACAATCAACTATGGATTTGTTCCTTCTCTCAGCAATCCTATTTTTCTATGGTGTCCTTGGTGCAAAAACTTGTCTTTTTATATCATGCTCACTATAGAAATTAGTGAATTCATCTGATATAAACTCTCCTCCTCTATCTGAGCTTAAACATTTCAAATCCTTACCACTTTATTTTTCTACCATAGCCTTATACCATTTAAACATCTTGAATGCTTTAGATTTATCTTTTAGAAACATAACTGTCATCATTCTAGAGTAATCATCAACAAAGAGAATGAAAATATATATCTCCATAATAACTCTTTGTCATCATTGGTCCACATAGATCAGTATGAATTAATTCTAGAATATCATCAGATGTATGGGCTTTACTTTTGAAACTAGACTTTGTCATTTTACCTTTTTGACAATTCTTGCACATGATGTTGTCAGGCTTTGTCATCGTCGATAAGCCTCTTACATTTCTCCTTCTGCTTATTTTCATCATGTTGTCAAAATTCACATGACACAATCTTTTGTGCCACAACCATGTGTCTTCATTTCTAGTCATTAAGGAAGTGGTGTTAGTATCATTCAGATACCAATTGTTAGTATCATTCAGATACACTAAGTTACCTTTTGTCTGTTCATCGGTACCAATCAATCTTCCTGATTCATTGAAGATCTTTGCCTTCTTATTCTCAAATGCTACTCTGTGACCTGAATTATTAAGCTGAGAAACACTCAATAGATTATAATTCAATCCTTTTACCCAATAAGTATTTTCACATTTAATCAGGTTATTCAACATTATAGTTCCTTTATCTTCAACTGGACAAGGTGTATCATTACCCATTCTTACTATACCACCATTATAATACTCAAAAGTGTTAAACTTGTCTTTGTCACTGGTCATGTGGTGAGTGTAGCCACTATCTATAATATAGATGTCAATCTTGCTAACTTTAGATATGAGTGCAGATTCTACATACCTTTCATCTTCATCTGAATGATCTTTCACAGCCACAAACACCATCTTGATGTCTTCATCAGGTTTGGTGTCAGTCTCTTCATCTTTGCAAGTAGTTAAGTAGCTGCCTTTCTTTCCTTTGTCCTTGTAGTCTTGGGTATCTCTTCTTTTTGATTGTCGGTAACTTCTATAATCCTTGGTATCACCTCTGTCAAATTACTTCTCAAAAGATATGTCATTAACTATATCATATTTTCTTCTATTAGGACATCTTACAGCAAAGTGTCCAATCTCTTTACAATTAAAGCATACAAGTGGTAACTTTCCTTTGTATTTACCTTTGCCTCTCTGCATTCTTCTAGCCAAAAGTGCTTCTATTTCATCTAGATCTTCTTCTTCACTTTCACTTTCACTTTCACTATCTCTTCTAGATGTGTGTCTATGACTTGATTTTCTTATTCTTATAGAAGACTTAAATGCAGACTCTAATTTTGGTAAGACACTATTATCAAAATTATTCATCTCAAATGAAATTAGCCTACCAATTAAACTATCAAGAGTAACTGTATTGTTTGATACTTCTCTCATTTCTTGAATGGAAGAAACTCTAATAGCATATACAGGAAGTAAGGTTCTTAATATTTTACTTACCATTGTCTCCTCTTCAAGTGTACCTCCAACTCATCATATAGTGTTGACTACTTCTTTGATTTGTGTGTTGTACTGTGTGATGTTTTCTCCATTTTCATTTTGAGATCATCAAACTTTCCTCTAAGGCTTTCTACCTTGGCTCTTAGAGCATTTGTATCACCTCCATGTACAAGCTTCAATTTGTCCCGCATCTTCTTTGTCATTTTGCAATCTTTGACATCTCCAAGTTCAGCATCAGAGAATGAGGAAGAAAGCTCTATGACCATGTAGTGTGTTCATGCTTCTCTCTTAATTGATCTACTATCAATACCCCTATGGGAAACACATATTTAGTATCTAGGAATTGAGTAACATCATTACAAATACCTGATAAATGGAGTCTTATCCTCCTTTTTCATAAAGCAAAGTTGTCTTTGTTCAACTTAGGCACATCTTGTCTATTCACCTTGTGATCTTGACTTAGGTATTGAAACCTTCCTTTCTAAGCACCCAAGCTCTGATACCAATTGTTAGTAATAACTGAGAGGGGGGTGAATCAGTGGCCTCAAAAATTTATCCTTCAAACTTAACTACCAATCTACAAACCTCATATTATTATGTCCCTACAAGATGCATGCCATGAAATACTTATAATTATTAACTATCTGTCAATTTTCTCTGTCAATCCTTATTCTTTCTTGATTACCGATAAGTAGTATAACTATTTACTAAAACTCAGTAAATAAGTAGAGTATAACGATCAATCCAGAGTTAGCTATGTAAGATACAAAATAGTAAAGAAATGAATCATACACACATAACACGTGAATTTTTAATGTGGAAACCCCGTTAAGCGAAAAACCACTGAGACCGGTACCTCAAATTTTTTCTCTTCTGAAGTGAGCCCTGTTAGGAGCCAACCATGTTAAAGGTTACAAACACACTGTTAAGTGTGACCTTGTTAGAGGATTTTATATATAGAGGTTGTCACTTAGTATCATGCATCTATTGCTACCATCCTTGAATAAGCCTCCTTCTTATACTGTCAATAGGTATCGTGCAAGATCAATGCTACTTTCATGAATCAACCTTTTTGTCACTCCTTGAGATGTACCTTAATATATAGAACACTGTTAAGTCCTACTCAGTTAAGAGACTTGATGCTTTAATGGTTAAACTGAAACACTATGACCTGTTCATATTGCAACTTTGAATTGCAGATTTTCATATCTATTTAAGTACATTACCTCTTTGACCAAGGTATCAATTCAATCCTTGTGCTCCATACTTTTTGTTCTATGATGTTGTGCTCACTGTTTGATGGTGTCTACAGAATTCCTTAGCTCTTCCTTCTGCTTGTTTGATTAGGACTACATGAATTTTTTCTTCATCAGTTTCTCTTCAGCATCCTCTTTCTATTCACTCCTCTTAATTCCATTCGTAAATGAATTAAGCTTGTCTCTTATATAGACATGATATTCATTGATTCTTGATTCTTGGCATGAAAAAAAATCCAGCCAATTAGATTTAAAGAATAACTCCTAATTTGTCTCGTAGATATCTTCTTTCCAACTATTCAAATCATCTTTAAATCAATCACTTATCTCTAGTTGAATAAAGCAAAGTAGACAGCCAGTTAAGTCTATTTTAATCTTTGCCAGCTAGATATTTTGTCATTTTCTAAAATCTTTGTTCTATTGGTCACTACTGAAGTTAGTCGTTGGTGACAACTGACAGTTCCATCGGTGAGAATCCAATTAGTTTTGTGATCTCCATTTGGGCATCATTAGAATTTTTCTCATTGGCCAACCTTCTGACTTTTAATTGTGTATTGTCCTTGATGTTACACAAATGTCATATCAGTCATTAGACAAGAGTCTACCAAGCTCAGAATGTTCAGCAAGGCAGTTAACCAAGTCTACCGAGCTCAGACGGTAAGAGAAGCTATTCACAGAGTCTACCAAGCGCTCCAGATTACTATACCGAGAAGTTAGTTACTACCGAGCTCACTCGGTCGACAAAAGAAATTCAGTCTCTACCGAGTTCACTCGGTCATCAAAGAATATGTGACGGAAGTTAGACTTTACCGAGTTTGCAGTCCTTACCGAGTTCACTCGGTTACCAAAGGATTTTTGCAGAATCTGCACTGTTCACTGAGCATCAGTTGGTCAACACTGGAATATCATTTCTGGACAGCGTTTACCTAGCCGGGTCGGCCTGCGAAGGATTTTATTTGTGAAATGTTTATGCAGCCGACTAATGTAATATTTATTAATTGAAACTTGTAATGCAGCCGACTTGATAACCTGAAGGGTATATATGTAAGATCAAGTTGCGAATTCAAGAAGTGTGTGAAGAGTGAGAAGTGTGGAAATATGAAGAAGCGTGTGCGAACAAGAATATGATACGTAGAAGGAATGTGCGAATTCTGATGAAGGATTAGAGATATCCTTGAGGTGCTGCAAAGATATATTTGATCAGTAAGGATCTATTGGCGTAGAACAGAGATCTGTATCAGCAAGATAAGTTGCATTTAA
>MU227032.1:204867-216029 GCA_018584345.1 Thuja plicata
TGTTTTGTAACCTTTAACAGGGTTGGCTCCTAACAGGGCTCACTTCAGAAGAGTGAAAATCAGTAACTAGTTGCATTGGTGGTTTTTCCAAATTGGGTTTCCACGTTATATCTGGTGTTACTTGTGTTTATGCTATTTGATTTATGCATGTCAATAACTGTGAATGTTTAATGAATAATGATAAGTTAATCTACCGAGTAACAGCAGTATATATTGAAGACATCTAAGGGAATTGTGGATTTATTTTTGTGGTAACTGATTCACCCCTCCCCTCTTAGTTACTCCATCTATATTTCCAACAGTTGTGCTCACTGTTCGATGGTGTCTACAGAATTCCTTAGCTCTTCCTTCTGCTTGTTTGATTAGGACTGCATGAATTTTTTCTTTATCAGTTTCTCTTCAGCATCCTCTTTCTATTCACTCCTCTTAATTCCATTCGTAAATGAATTAAGCTTGTCTCTTATATAGACATGATATTCATTGATTCTTGATTCTTGGCATGAAAAAAAATCTAGCCAATTAGATTTAAAGCATAACTCCTGATTTGTCTCGTAGATATCTTCTTTCCAACTATTCAAATCATCTTTAAATCAATCACTTATCTCTAGTTGAATAAAGCAAAGTAGACAGCCAGTTAATTCTATTTTAATCTTTGCCAGCTAGATATTTTGTCATTTTCTAAAATCTTTGTTCTGTTGGTCACTACTGAAGTTAGTCGTCGGTGACAACTGAAAGTTCCATCGGTGAGAATCCAATTAGTTTTGTGATCTCCATTTAAGGATCATTAGAATTTTTCTCATCGGCCAACCTTCTGACTTTTCTCGTCGGGCATCATTGTGGTTTTGCTTCATCAGGCAACAGTATACTTTTTATCATCGGGTATCACTGTGATTTTTCTTCTTTGCTCTGTCTGTCAGTGTGCACTCCATCGATGTTGTTTGTCACTTAGTGAATACATGACTTTTATGTATTGTTGAAAGCATAACCTTTGTTCCTTTGATTCTCTGAAGTCTTTAGCATTATGTATATGACCGTACAAATCATATCAAGTTGACATCAATGACGATACAATACATTAGCTAATTTAATGCCTTGCATTATCTTCAACTTAACATTATCAAACATTCAATGAGTTACATGTCATCAACAGGATTGAAATATAACTTATTGCCACATGATATATAGATAATTTTGCTATCATTTAGTTGCATAATATTATAATGTAATGCTTGACATTCATTAGTAGAGTGATCATGAAATCTATGATAAAAAAAAAAAGGAAGAGTCTTCAAGTGTGGACTACAATTCTTTTTGTGTTTAGATCTAGTAATCATCTTAGTACGAAGGATTTTAGGAAAAAGAACTTCTTGGTCAAATTTCTTCATAGGGTCATCATGTTTTGAATTATTATTTGAGATGTTGGTAACATTGATGTGTTGTTGAGGATTAAATCCCAATCCATAAGAATTCTCATGCCCCCCATTCTATAAGGGCATTTGAATTCTTGGTTTATGCTTACCACATCCTTGACCATGGAATCCTTGTTTAACTAGTAAATGATAACCATAACCATAACAAGAAGCCATATTAGAAGAATTCAATGGAACTTCAATAGTTAGTATGTCATCATTAGTAGGTTTGACAGATTCATAGTGGGTAGAAGCAGTGACAAAGTTATTATGAAGGGAATGAGAAGTAGAATAAAAAGCTCATTTTTCAAACTCTCTTTGTTGCTTCATAAAATCAAGATTAGAAACTGTTAGTAATAACTTAGAGGGGGAGGTGAATCAGTGGCCTCAAAAATTTATCCTTTAAACATTAACCACCAATAAAATAAACGTCAGATTATTAAGTCCCTACAAGATGCATGCCATGAAATACTTAAAATGATTAACTATCTGTCAGTTTTTCTTGTCTGTCCTTATTCTCCTTGATTACCGATAAGTAGTATAACTATTTACCGAAACTCAGTAAATATGCAGAGTATACCGATCAATCCAGTGTTAACTACGTCAGATACAAAACAATAAAGAAATTAATCATACACACATAACACATGAATTTTTAACATGGAAACCCTCTTAAGAGAAAAACCGTTGGGACCGGTACCCCAAGTTTTCACTCTTCTAAAGTGAGCCCTGTTAGGATCCAACCTTGTTAAAGGTTACAAACAAACTGTTAAGTGCAACCTTGTTAAAGGTTTTTATACATAGAGGTTGTCACTTAGTATCAGGCATCTATTGCTACCATCCTTGAATTAGCCTCCTTCTTAGATTGTCAATAGGTATCAGGCAAATCTAATGCTACTTTCATGAATCAACCTTTCTGGCACTCCTTGGGATGTACCTCAATATATAGAAGACTGTTAAGTCCTATTCTGTTAAGAGACTTGATACTTCAATGGTTAAACGGAAACACTATGACCTATTTCTAATGCAACTTTGAATTTTAGATTTTTAGATCTATTTAAGTACATTACCTCTCTTATCAATGTATCAATTCAATTCTTTGTGCTCCACACTTTCTTCTCTGTGATGCTGTGCTTCACTGTTCGTCAGTGTCTGCAAAATTCTTTAGCTCTCCTTCATCTTGATTGATCAGGACTGTATGAAGTAATTCTTCATCAGTTTCTCTTCAGCATCCTCTTTCTATGCACTCCCCTTAATCCCCTTTTCATGTGATGTATATTTTGAAAATGAATTAATCTTGTCTCTTATATAGGCATGATATTAATTGTTTCTTGATTCTTGGTTCTTGATTTTTGGCACGAAAAACAATCCAGCCAATTTGATTTAAAGTATAACTCCTGGTTTATCTCGTAGTTATCTTCTTACCAACTGTACAAATCTTCTTTAAATAAATTACTTAACTCTGGTCAAATAAAACAAATAAAACAATGACTTAAGTCTATCTTTAGCTCTTGCTAGCTAGATATTTTGTCATTTTCTAAACTCTCTGTTTCGTTGGTCAACTCTTTAGTTAGTTTTTGGTGACAACTGACATTTTTGTCAATGTGACTCCAGTTAGCTTCAGGATCTCCATCCGTCGGGCATCATTGGATTTTTATTCATCGAGCAACTATGTTTTTAGCTCGTCAGACATCCTATGGTTTTTCTTTGTTAGGCAACACTGTCTTCTGCTCATCAGGTATCACTATGACTTTTCTTTTTTGCCTTTACCGATGGTGTGCACTTCGTCGGTGGTGTCTGTCACTTTAGTGAATAGTTGACTTTTATTTATTTCTAAAATCCTAACCTTTGTTCCATTGATTCTCTGAAGTCTTTGGCATTATGACTGTATAGATGATATCAAGTTGACATCAATAAAAATAAAAACTATTAACTGATTTAATGCCTTGCATTATTTTCAACTTAACATTATCAAACATTCAATCAGTTACATGTCATCAATCTCTCCCTTTGGCATTACTAGCAACATACTATATTATCACACTATACTATTTATAATACACTATGAAATACAATCATTGAGATTCATCAAACTACCAATCTCTCCCTTTTGTCAACCGATAAAATGTCTAAAATTTGGTAAGATCTATTGTAGCTTAGATTTGATTCTTGCATCTCTTTATCTTCTAATGTGTTGAGACCTCTCCTTGTGTCAATTTTCTCTCCTTTGATTTTTCTCTCTGTTGTGCTGTCTTTTTCTCTTGTCAGCAACTCTCCCTTTGTGTAATCTTTCATACAACTTTCTCTCCCTTAGGATATAATCTCTCCCTATTGGAGTAATCTGATAATAGATAATCTTTTTTCCTTTTTCTGAAGAATGTGATAATATGGATAATTTCTCTCCCTTTGACAACAATGCCAAACAAATATTTTACAAATATTTGACATTCATGTCAAACAATCTTTTCTTTTTTCTATCCATAATATATTCCTTTAATTTCCTTTATCCATCAGCAATACAACAATATGCTCTGGTGCTTGGTTCTAATATATATATGTCTATATATAGATGTATCTTTGAATTTCATCTCTTTGCTTGTATCAACATGAATGATATTTTGATATTATGTAGGCTGATGCGTCCTTCAGTCATATTACTGACTGGTAGATAGGGGTTTGACCCCTAGTCTCTTTCTCAAGTACTCAAATGTATCCTTGGGCAGTAGCTTGGTGAAGATATTAGCTAATTATTCTTTTGATTGCACATACTCAAGTATCACCTCTTTTTCTTGAACTTTATCTCTTAAGTAATGATACTTGATGGCAATGTGTTTAGTCTTGGCATGCATGACTGGATTCTTGGAAATGTTTATTGCACTGATGTTATCACAATGGATAATTATTGGTTCTGAGATCTTCATATTCATACCTTCTAGAAACTATTTGATCCATGTAATATTTGAGTAGTTTGCAGTAGCAGCAACATATTATGCTTCTGCAGTAGACTGAGAGATGCATCCTTGCTTCTTGTTAATCCATGTGACAAGTCTGTCACCCATAAAGAATGCTCCTCCAGTGCTACTCTTTTGGTCATCAAGATTTCCAACCCAATTAGCATCGATAAACACCTTAAGTTCAAATTTTCCTTCTCTTCTGTACCATAAGAAAAATTCCTCAGTGTTCTTCAGATATCTTAAAATTATTTTCACAGTATTCATATGTGATTCCCTGGGGTTAGCAGAAAATATAGCTACAATTCCTACTGCATGTGCAATATCTGGTCTAGTGTGTACAACATACATGAGTTTTCCAATCATTGATCTATATAAAGTCTAATTAACCTTTGTTGTCTTGTGCTCCTTTGTTAACTTACATCTAGTAGCCATCAGTGTTCCAACTTGTTTGGAATCTTCCATCTTGAATATTTTCAGGACCTCTTTGATGTATTTAGATTATGCAATGAAAATACCTTCACTTTGTTGAAGGATATGTAGAGCAAGAAAGAACTTGATCTCTCCAAACATAGACATCTCAAATTTTTTTCTCATCTCATCAGCAAATGATTTGCATAGCATATCATTTCCTCCAAATATGATGTCATCAACAAATATTTCAGCAATCAAAGTGTTAGCATCAGTATCTTCCTTCAAATAAAGATTACTGTTTTCACTAGTCCTTACAAATCCAATACTTATTAGATAGGAATGAAATCATTCATACCAGGCTCTAGGAGCTTGTTTCAATCCATACAAGGCTTTGTGAAGTCTACATACCATGTTCCTCTTGTCTAGATCGACAAACCCTTCTAGTTGCTCAATGTATACCTCTTCTTCAAGTATTCCATTTAGGAATGTTGACTTGACATCCATTTGATATACTTTAAATCCTTTGAATCTACCATAGGCAAGTAGTATTCTTACTCCTTCTAGCCTAGCAATGGTTGAAAAATTCTCTCCATAGTCTATACCTTCTTCTTGTGCATACCTCTTGCATACTAGTCTTGCTTTGTTCCTTGTGATTTCTCCATTCTCATTCAGCTTATTTTTGAATATCCATTTTGTACCAATGACATTCTTTTCATATGGTCTTGGCACAAGTGACCATGTCTTGTTCTTCTCAATCTATTCAATCTCATCATTCATAGCACTTATCCATTCCTTATTATCTAGTGCAGTATTGACAGATTTTGGCTCAAACTCACAAATTAAACAATTTGAGGTTAAAGACTTACTTCTTGTTCTTGTACCATCTTTCTTATCTCCTATGATTTGGATATCTAGATGTTTCCTTCTTACATAGCTTGCAAGTATAGGTATAGCTCTTTGTGTATCAGCTTGATCATTATTTTGATCTTCATTCTGTCCTTCTTCACCTTGCACATTATTCTGATTATTATCCTGACCGTCGAAAACAATAGTCTGACCATCGGTTGCAACATTTTGTTATTCTAGAATTAAGCACTATTGCTCAGGTAGAGTGTTGAGTCCATAGTATACAAACTTGTTGTAGTCTTCTGGTTCTTTTGTGCTTTCCAGCTCATTCTTTTCTACAAATTCATCTATCTTTACATTTGCACTTTCAACAATTTTGTTAGAAGCCTTGATGAGACATTTATAAGCTCTGCTCTTGGTGAAATACCCTAGAAAAATACCTTCATCACTCTTGGCATCAAGCTTTCCATTTCTATCATCCTTTAAGACATAACATTGACTACAAAAGATTTTGAAGTAACTTACATTGGGTGTTTTACCATACCATAGCTCATAACGTGTCTTCTTTGTTTCTTTATTCAATTGTACTTTGTTTAGTGTGTAAACAACAGTGTTGAAAGCTTCTCTCCAGAAGATTTGGGTGATGACATTTTGTATCATCAGTGTTCTAGCACAATCAACTATTGATATGTTCCTTCTCTCAGCAATCCCATTTTGCTATGGTGTTCTTGGTGCAGAAACCTATCTTTTTATACCATACTCATTACAAAAATTAGTGAATTCATCTGATATAAATTATCCTCCTCTATCTGATCTTAAGAATTTCAAATCCTTACCACTTTGTTTCTCTACCATAGCCTTATACCATTTAAACATCTTGAATGCTTCAGATTTATCTATTAGAAACATGACTGTCATCATTCTAGAGTAATCATCAACAAAGAGAATAAAATATCTATCTCCATAATAACTCTTTATCCTCATTGGTCTATATAAATCAGTATGGACTAATTCTAGAATGTCATTAGATTAATGGGTTTTACTTTTGAAATTAGACTTAGTCATTTTACCTTTTTGATAATTCTTACACATGATGTTGTCTAGCTTTGTCATCGTCGGTAAGCCTCTTACATTTCTCCTTCTGCTTATTTTCATCATGTTGTCAAAATTCACATTACACAATATTTTTTACCACAACCATATGTCTTTATTTCTAGTTATTAAGAAAGTGGTGTTAGTATCATTCAGATAGAATAAGTTACCTTTAGTCTGTTCACCGGTACCAATCAGATTTTCATATTTGTTGAAGATCTTTGCCTTCTTATTTTTAAACGCAACTTTGTGACCTGAATTATTCAACTAAGAAATACTCAATAGATTATAATTCAATCCATTTACCCAATAAGAATTATCACACATTATCAAGTTATTCAACATTATTGTTCCTCTACCTTCAACTGGACAAGGTGTGTCATTTCCCATTCTTACTGATCCACCCTTATAGTATTCAAAAGTCTCAAACTTTTGCTTATCATCGGTCATATGATGAGTGCAGCCACTATCTATGATCCAAACATCATTTGTGCTAATTTTAGATATGAGAGTTGTTTCTACATACCTTTCTTCATCATCATCTAAATCATCTTTTATAGCTACAAATACCATCTCAATGTTTTCATCAGGTTCGATGTTAGTATCTTCATCTTTGCAAGCAGCTAGGTAGCTAGCCTTCTTTCCTTTGTCCTTTTAGTCTCGGGTATCTCTTCTTTCTAATTGTCCATAACCTCTATAATCTTTGTTATCACCTTTGTCATATTTCTTCTCATAAGATCTGTCATTACTTCTGTCATATTTTCTTCTGTTAGGACATCTTGCAGCAAAGTGTCCAATCTCTTTATAATTAAAACATACAAGTGGCAACTTTCCTTTGTATTTACCTTTGCCTCTCTGCATTCTTCTGGCCATAAGTGCTTTTATTTCATCTAGATCTTATTCTTCACTTTCACTTTCACTATCTCTTCTAGATGTGTGTCTATGACTTGATTTTCTTATTCTCATAGAAGACTTAAATGTAGATTCTAAGTTATGTAAGACACTATTATCAAAGTTATTCATCTCAAATGAAATCAGTCTACCGATTAAACTATCAAGAGTAACTATATTGTTTGCTACTACTCTCATTTCTTGAATTGAAGAAACTCTAATAGCATATACAGGAAGTAAGGTTCTTAATATTTTACCTACCACTATCTCCTCTTCAGGAGTACCTCCAACTCCTCGTATAGCATTGACTACTTTTATTCTTGTGTTGTACTGTGTGATGTTTTCTCCTTCTTTCATTCTGAGATCGTCAAATTTTCTTCTAAGGCTTTCTGTCTTGGCTCTCAGAACATTTGTATCACCTCCATGTACAAGCTTCAGTTTATCCTACATCTTCTTTGCAGTTTTGCAATCTTTAACATCTTCAAATTGAGCATCAGAGAGTGAGGAAGAAAGCTCTATAACCCTATAGTTGTGTTCATGCTTCTCTCTCAATTGATCTACTATCAATACTCCTATAGGTAACACATATTCAGTATCTAGGAATTGCGTAACATCATTACCAATACCTGATAAGTGGAGTCTTATTCTATTTTTCCATGAAGTAAAATTATCTTTGTTCAATTTGGGCACATCTCATCTCTTCATCTTGTGATCTTGACTTAGGTCTTGAAACCTTCCTTTCTAAGAACACAAGCTCTGATACCAATTTTTAGTAATAACTGAGAAGTGGGGTGAATCAGTGGCCTCAAAAATTTATGCATAAACATTAACCACCGATCAAATAAACCTCATATTATTAAGTCCCTACAAGATGCATGTCATGAAATACTTATAATGATTAACTGTCTATCAGTTTTCCTTGTTTATCCTTTTTCTCCTTGATTATCGATAAGCAGTATAAATATTTAACGAAACTCAGAAAATATGCAGAGTATATTGATCAATCCAGTGTTAACTATGTCAGATACAAAACAATAAAGAAATGAATCATACACACATAACCCATGAATTTTTAACGTGGAAACCCTGTTAAGGGAAAAACCACTGGGACCGGTACCCCAATTTTTCACTCTTCAGAAGTGAGCCCTATTAGGAGCCAACCCTATTAAAGGTTACAAACACACTGTTAAGTATGACCTTGTTAGAGGATTTTATACATAGAGGTTGTCACTTAGTATCGGGCATCTATTGCTACCATCCTTGAATCAGCCTCCTTCTTAGACTGTCAATATGTATCAGGAAAATCCAATGCTACTTTCATGAATCAACCTTTTCGGCACTCCTTGGCATGTACCTCAATATATAGAAGACTATTAAGTCCTACTCTGTTAAGAGACTTGATGCTTCAATGGTCAAACTAAAATACTATGACCTGTTTCTAATGCAACTTTGAATTGCATATTTTCAAATCTATTTAAGTACATTACCTCTCTGATCACTGTATCAATTCAATTCTTTGTACTCCACACTTTCTGCTCTGTGATGTTGTGCTTCACTATTCATCGGTGCTTGCAGAATTCTTTAGCTCTCCTTCAGCTTTATTGATTAGGATTGTATGAAGTAATTTTTCATTAGCTTCTCTTCAGCATCCTCTTTCTATTCACTCCCCTGAACCCCCTTTCTATGTGATGTATATTTTTAAAATGAATTAAGCTTGTCTCTTATATAGACATGATATTCATTGTTTCTTGATTCTTGGTTCTTAATTCTTAGTGTGAAAAACAATCCAGCCAATTTGATTTAAACCATAACTCCTGATTTATCTCGTAGTTATCTTCTTGCCAACTGTACAAATCTTCTTTAAATCAATTACTTAACTCTGGTCGAATAAAACAAAGAAAACAACCAGTTAAGTCTATCTTTAGCTCTTGCCAGCTAGATATTTTGTCATTTTCTGAACTCTCTATTCTATTAGTCAACTCTTCAGTTAGTTGTCGGTGATAACTGATAGTTGCATTGGTGTGACTCTAGTTAGTTTTGGGATCTGCGTCTGTCAGGCATCGTTGGATTTTTACTTGTTGGGAAACTCTATTTTTAGCTCATCCAGCATCCTATAGTTTTGCTTCATCAGGAAACACTATCTTCTGCTCATTGCGTATCATTTGACTTTTCTTCTTTGCCTTTACCAATGGTGTGCACTCCGTCGGTGTTTTCTATCACTTTAGTGAATAATTGACTTTTATGTATTGCTAAAAGCATAACCTTTGTTCCATTGATTCTCTGAAGTCTTTGGCATTATGACCATATAGATTATATCAATTGACATCAATGATAATACAAATCATTAACTCATTTAATGCCTTGCATTATCTTCAACTTAACATTATCAAACATTCAATCAGTTACATGTCATCAGAAACCTTATACTCTACAATAAAGAAAGGATTAAAATCCAAGGTTCCCTAATCATCTCCAAGAAGAGAATTAGAGGAAGAAAGATTACTATTAGGAATAGGAATATTGTGGGTTTGAATATTCAAACAAGGATTTGGTGCATCATCCACATGAAGTGTATACACCATGTTGTTCTGAATAAACTCAACTTTAAGGTGAAGGGTGGAGGGAAAAACATGTATCTCATGCAACTAAGGTCTACCCAAAAGGAGGTTATAATTAAGAGGTCCAGGCGTAACATGAAAAGGAGTATTCCGGATGACCAGACCTACTTTGATAGGTAAGGTAATGATTCCCAAAGTTTTCTTATCAATGTTATCAAAGCCATGTATAGGGGCATTATTAGGTTGAATAGTTGAAAGATCGGCTTTAATCACTTTGAGCATGTCCATGCTACAAATATTAAGCCTAGATCCATTATCAATCAAGGTCCTATGAATGATACTCTTATTGATAGTAACAACAACCATAAGAGCATCATATTGATTATGTACTTCTTTAGAAGGTAAATCCTTTTGAGAAAATACAATGTCAGGAGGACCCGAGGTAGCATGCATGCACTGTAAGAAGGCATTGATGTTCTCTTTATTAGGAGGTAGAGTAGGAAGATTTGCTAGAGCTTTTTTCAAGAATTCATAGTAGGTAGGTGAAGTTTGAAGAAGCTCCCATAAAGAAATCTTGGTAGGGGTATTGTGCAATTGGTTTATCAAATCATACTCCTTGCTAGGAAGATGGGGTGGAGGAGGAATAATTGGTTGAGAAGGTGGTAAAGAAGTAGGAACCACCGAATTAGGTTGAGGGTTATTCCTTATACGATAGGTGTGAGCTATCGAATCTTGATCATTGACAGACTCTAAATACTCCATAGTTTTACCTTTGATAATAATGCGAGGACAACCTTTAATAGTTAACAAGGGTTTTGGATAAACCATGTTAGTTGTCTCAAAACTACAAACAAATTCACAAGAAGGAA
Source organism: Thuja plicata (assembly GCA_018584345.1). Lineage (NCBI taxonomy): Eukaryota > Viridiplantae > Streptophyta > Pinopsida > Cupressales > Cupressaceae > Thuja > Thuja plicata. The sequence continues at coordinate 215,898 of MU227032.1, forward strand.
GCAACGAATACATCCTAGGAGGAGATGAGGTAGGATCTTGATTCTCCATAAGATCATCACTAAGAGGGAGAGCATTAAGGGAATTCATATCATTCTCCGCTAATGCCTCATCACTAGAAGGAATCCCAAATG
>MU227032.1:226622-240864 GCA_018584345.1 Thuja plicata
CCTTATACTATTATTTAATTAATATTATGATATATTAATTAAATAAAAATCACAAAATTGTCAATTAAATCAAAAAGGAATTAAATTAATTATAAAAACATAAATGTGCATCCAAAATCAATTAATTAATTAAAAATGCATATGACATCATCAAATCCAGTTAACTAATTTATCAAAATGGAAACAATTTAGTTCCACTTAGTTAATTGATTCTCCACTGTTTATCATTTTGGAAACATTTCAGTTAACTGTGAACTGATTTTGGAAGTTTCCAAAATAACTGATCAGTCAGTTCAGTCAACTAACTCTCTTGACCAAAAAAATCATTTGCAGATGGATTGTGCTTCTTCAATCAAATCTGAGCCACTCTTTTTGTTTGATCTCAATCGTTGATTCGAGAGAGATTTCTATAAAAGAGAAACTCTTTTCCTTCACAAAGGATCCTAATTTTTTCTTAATGTTATTATACAACATTTTCATCTTATCTTTTAGCATTTTAGCATTCATTTGTTTAGTATTGTTGTTTATTACTTTCAATTCAAGAAAATCATTCTAATTTAGAGCACACTTTGATTTGGTGTTGTTAAAATGAATATCTCACATTTCATTTAGTGCTTCTAAAACTGAATCTTAAGTAGCTTGGATGAACAACAAATTGCGTAATCATTTAGATTAATCAACATTTTACTTTCATCATATAGTTTTAAATCCTTCGTTTAGGTTAGTGTGTAGTCACTGAGCTTGCAATGATCTGAGAGCAAGCTCATACTCCTACCTTATAGAAGGCAATAGGTCGACTCTTTTAGACATGTAGGATGAATGAATCCATATTCATTCCTGTATGCAATTGAAGAAAAATGACCATGTTGAAGTGTACTGCTAAATTAGAGGCCCACATTTAGCTAGCACATTTCTGAGAGCAAGCTCATACTCCTACCTTCTAGAAGGAAACAGGTCGACTCTTTCAGACATGCAGGATGAATGAATCCATATTCATTCCTATATGCAACTGAAGAACAATAAACATGTTGAAGTGTACTGCTAAATTAGAGGCCTACATTTAGCTAGCACAGTATGTATGCTCCAAATGAATGTAGAATGTAGGATGTCTCAAATCAATTTCTTGTAGATCCTCAACACCAATCTTGAATGGATCTTGGAATAGGAAGAGGCTTGCATGGATGTGGATGGAGAAATCTTCAACAAAAGGGCTCCATAGAGCTTGAATCCTTCAATGGATACCAATGGATCTCCTTGATGAATTGAATGATTTAATGTCTTTGAATTCCTGAATTCTCGAGAGTAGATGCTTGCTTCAATATATATTAACTTGTCTTTTCAATTCTCTTGGTTCTTGTGCTTAGAGAAAATGAGAGGAGAAAGCTTCCTTATATACAAATCTAGGGCACAATCTTCTAGAGAGGCCTACATAGGAAAATTAAATTTCCATTAGACCTATACCCCTAGAATTGGACCTATGTTAAATATAATTTCAAGAATAGTTGCCTCGAAGATCAAAACAGCTAACCCGAAAGTGGGTAACAATTTCTCCTGAAACCCGACGTCAGGAAGTTTCAGGAATCTAAAATTTGAACACTAGGTCAAGGTTGAGGTCTTGTAACACTTGTTCTGCATCGCTACATTCTCACCAGCTTCCCAAGTGGTTTTGTTGGATTCCCCTGCCTGATTAGTTGTGAGCTCTTTGAGGTTTCATTGAATAGTGAATGTTTAGCCTCCTTGGTATCGCTCTGTCCCCTTCTACAAAAACTTGAAATGACACGATGCAATGGGCTAAGTCATGTCATAATCTCTTCATCCACTATTGAACATTTGCATATCAATTTTAGGAATGGAGTAAGGTCTGCATTGGTTAACTGTCCCAAACTCAAAACTCTGAAGGGGTTCATGATTGAGGATTTGAGTGTGAATGGTGCTCTGTTCTATGAGCTTTCTTATGCCGTCTCTTCTCTTGAAATGCACAGTGGAGGTACTTTGAGGGAGCTGGAATTGAAATTTGAATCTGATGAAGCATATTATTTTCCAATAAGGAGATTTCCAGAAAGGAGATTTCTTGACATCCTAGGCAATTTTCAGTCCCTGAAGAAACTTATCCTAGACATAGGGCATACCTTGGTAATGGAAGAAAATATGGATTTTCCTCTAGAGAATCTATTTCATAGGCTTCCAAATCTTCAGATGTTCTCTATGGTGGGCTTATTTGTTCAGGTATTTACAAAAACTTCAGAAAATCTGGACCTTGTAATTTTAGGTCATACATGTTGAATTTAAATAAATACTAGATAAAAGTGGTTCTTTTTAAGAAAGTTATTAGAGTTTGTCTTAAATTTAAGTTTAATTTGATTGCAATGCAGGAGAGGGCTATACCTGTTTGCTTCACCCCTCCACATCTTAATCTCAAGAAAAATTTTATAGAAATTTTTGAGTTTGAGCACAAAGAAGTTGAAATAATAAGTTGCTTGCTTCAGAGCACGCCCTCTCTGGAAGCATTGGAAATTCTGGCACCTGATGAAAATGAAGAGGAATATGAGGGTCAATATATGAATTTCTTGGAAGATATTAGGTTTCTGAGGAGAGAATCCTTACAAGAAAGGATTATCATAGTGGATAGGGTCGGAGATCCTATCCATGTACTAGGCTGTATCCCTACTTCAACCCTATCCATGCAGTAGGCTAGAAAAATATGGCCTTTGACTCTGTCCTTTTTCATATTCCTTTTTACATATATTCCAAAAGTTTTTTATGTTGGTTAAGCTCCTCTGGTTAAGCTCATGCAAATCACAAATAATTTACCTAAAATGTTGTTGTTTGGACTTTCACTTTCTTAGAATTTTTAATCATCTAAGCTCAAATATTTGTGTCATTTTCACAGCCATTGATGTATCCCAATTTCTTACCGTGTTTAGTAGAAATTCATGCATATTATAAATTATTAATGTAAAACTGTTGTATTGTGAAATGTAATTGCACTTTCTTAATATTTTCGTATCATCTCTGTTGACACAACTTTAACCCTGTTAGCTATAAATTTTGACTGTTGTTTTTTCATATGTTAATACAGAAAATTGTCTGCAGTCTTAGGCATAAATTCTCATCCATCAATATAACCCTTTGTTTTTCTGTGTTAACTGAAAATTCTTGTAATTTCAAAATAATTTAGATTTGGTGGTGTCTACTTTTGCAACAATTCTTTACCTTCATAGGGTATCCCTATCTGAAGATTCTTCACATTATCACTTCTGCATATACAAACATTAATGCAGTCATCTCATGATGGATGAAATCTCAAGAGCTTTACTTAGATATAATTCCCACGTGAATCCCCACATGCCATTTGGGACTATCTAAATAATACTTTTTAACAAATTTAAATTACACTTTTTTAATTATGTCTTATTTAAATGATTTATCTAAAATTATATGGAGATTCATCTATATTATAATTTAAATGAATTCCACCTCATCTCTGGAGGGGACTAACTATAGAAGAATTCCACTAACCCAATTCTGGTTAAGAACTCTGCCAAAGCAGACAAGATTAGGCCAAAGCCTATTCTGTGTAGAGTAGGAATGCCTGTCAAAGCAAACAAGATTAGGCCAAAGCCTATTCTGTGTAGAGTAGGAATGCCTCACAAATGGGATGAAGTAGAGATTCTACAGAAGTGAGAGCTGTGAAACAGGCTGCGTACATCCATAAAGCATAAAGGATATATGAAATTTGTTATATGTATTTGTAACTTCCTTATATGAATTAATGATTTATATTAAAGGTTTGTAGTATTTTTTTTTTGTCGGTGAATGCTTTTTGACTGGAGCTACGAACTAGTGAGGCCACATTTTTGAGGGACCTCATCCTCAGATATCTTTTCATCCTATTACATACTAAGTCCAAGGTGAGAACACCTCTCATATTTGTCTCATGCTGATTTTAGTCATCACATCACCTTATATCTCCGCTGGCTTAAACTCCTTATCACTCCCATCGACTCAAACTCCTTATCACTCCAGCGCCACTAAAACACCTTATTACTCCAGCGACCAATCTCCTTATACCTCCCACCGGCTTACACACTTGGCACACCGTTCTCATGCGTGAATACCACCTGCCATCTAAGCCGCGGGCACCAGTGCAAGAATTTCATGAACTGCCTCGTCAAAGTTCTTTGTGCCATCGACTCCTGTGCCAAACCAATTTATCTCAAGCTCCTTGATCATCATGCACCCACACTGAGATGTTCTCATCCTTGTCCAAAATGCACAACATGTCTATGGGTCGCCTGGGGCAAGGGATGTTTGAGCCAGCATATCAACATGCTGAGACTCGAACACATGACCTTCCTCTTTCGAGGGTGCGCAACGACCGTTGCATTGTGGGGTGATCCCCAAGGTTTGTAGTATTCTTAATTTAATGGTTTTTTATTTTCTGATGAGGGGTGCAGGACAAGTGTTCCAATTAACATGTTGAAAAAATATGGCCTTTGAACTTCATAACTATCGTGTAGTTTGTAATAAGCTATTTAATTCCATGCTCTTTTTACTTTTAATCAAAAAGTTGCTTATGTTCTATCTATTTTTATTCATATTATAGTTTGGTGATTTGTTTTAAAGAATAGGGGAGGGACTATTTCTTTTTGGAATGATGGAAGATGATAAGTACTATTAATTTGTGATTAAATTTTAATTTTTTTTCTTTTGACAAATCAATACTGGCTAATTCATACTACCATCATCACTCTCACAAAATAATCACGACATTCAAACACCATCAATCATAATATTCACATAGAATCAAATTAAATGTACTTTACAAATTATGATACACTATGTTCCTCAAACCTTACTATTCTTCCAACTCCTCTACTCTCCTTGAATCAGAACTATGTATAGATACTGAATTGAAAGTTTAATGGTGATAAATTTTGTTAGGCCTTCTATTTTCACCTCGATCTAATTTATAGTTGAACCATGCAATCGCTGATTACAATTGATGTGCTGTCTCATACAAAGGAAAAATGCAGAGGAAATCATGGCCTCCATTTTCCTTGGCCACTTTACCTTTTCCTGCTTCTCATCCCTTCCCATGGTCACCTCTATGATAGAATTCAAATACAGAAAAAAAGAAAAAAAAACAATAAACAAGCATTATTACTTAAATAACATTAGCAATGCCTCCTTAAAAAATAAACTTGCAAACCTTCCACTTTCTCAAGATAGAAAGCTCACAACTAGGGAATGTAGAAACTTTGGGTTGGGCACTTAACCATAAGGATTAGGGCTTCAATGGTTTACCTTTCTTTTTATGGATATAAGCAAGGATGGGTTTATAAGAAGAAGAATGCGACAAGAAAAAGGTAAATCTAATATGTCTAATAGTAATTTTAAATTTCAATTTATTTTAACTCTTAGTGTAGTCCTTCCAAATACTAAAAGCTTCTAGAATTATGAAAAAAATTATCAGAATTAAAATTTTAGTTAGGAAAGGTAGATCATAAAAGAAATTTGAAAGATATGTAAAAAATAAAACATAAAGATACTCCAACCCTATCCATGTTCTAAGTTGTATCCCTACTCCAACCCTATCCATACAGTAGGCTGGAAAAATATGGCCTTTGACTCTGTCTTTTTTTCATATTCCTTTTTACTTGTATGCCAAAATTTGTTTAAATGCTGGTTTATCTCCTCTGGTTAAGCTCATGCAAATTACAAATGATTTACCTAAAATGTTGTTGTTTGGACTTTCACTTTCTTTTAATTTTCAATCATTAAGTTGAAACATTTGTGCCATTTTTGCAGCATTTTTTTCTATTGATATATCCCAATTTCTTACCGTGTTTATTATAAATTCATACATATTATAAATTATTAATGTAGAACTGATGTATTGTGACACTTTCTTAGTATTTTCATATCATCTCAGTTGAAAAAATGAAAATGGTGGACACGGTTTGACACAAACTTACAGCAATCAGTTGTTTCGTTAGATATGTATGCAACTTTGACCCTATTAGCTGTAAATTTTTCACTGCTATTTTTTCACATGTTAATATGGAAAATTGTCTACATTCTTAGGCAGAAATTCTCATCCATCAATACAACCCTGTGTTTTTCTTTGTTAACTGAATTCTTGCAGTTTCAAAATAATTTAGATTTGGTGTTGTCTACTTTCGCAACAATGCTTTACTGTTATAGGGTCTCTCTATCTAAAGATTCTTCACATTATCATAAGGTCTCTCTATGTAAAGACCCACACTCAACACTTCTGCATGTACTAAAGGCCATCTCATGATGGATGAAAGTAGCCCATAGGCATTTCCTTGTTGTAGGGCTAAAGAGATTTAGAACAATGTGTCATCTTGCATATGATTAGAACCCCCAACAAACACCTAGCAAAGCATGATTAGAACCCACAACAAACTCCTTTGCCAACTTTAGATATAATTCTCAAATGAATGCCCACATGCCTAATAACAAAGAGGATCATGTCTAATAACAAAGAACATGAGAAGAAATGCTTTTCAAGCCCCAACGAGGATGATGTAAATTTTCTGTAGCATCTTGATCCACCCTACAGTTAATCAACTGTTGTGTTGAAGGCCCTTTGAGAATTAGAATAGACAACTTCCTTGAATTGAAGGTTTAAAGTTACATACTAGGCCAATTTGGACATGAGCCTTTCTACAACATGTTAATCATCGCAAGGGAATCTCTGTCTGTTATTGACTACTGAGCACCTAATGAGATGGCCACCACAATCCCTACATATATGCATGAATTTGTGCAAGAACTTGTACATTGTTTGCAAAAAAAATTTCATCAGCTATTCACACCTCTATTTTAAGACTTTTACTAAACATCAGCTTGGAAATTTGTTCTAAACATTTTTTTAACTAATCTATTTGACATATTTTTGTTTTCAAAATATAATTTAAAAAATAAATATTAAAAAATTTAATGTCTGAGGATTGAATTAGAATTTTGTTAAATTTTAAATTTTATAAAATTCAAAAGATTTGAGATAATTATAGAAGAACACTATAGTTTAAGAGCTTTCTTATAATTCATAAAAATAATTACACAATACACTGTTAACAAAAAATAAATAAAAAAAATAAAAAAATCAGTATTCTGAAACTCTACTCTCTAAATATATGGCTCTGAATACAAAGTAGAGATGCTGTCATCCCATTCTAGAGATGACAGCAAAAGATCATTTTCTAAAGAGAAAATAATATTTTGATTTTTTTATTGGAATAAAACTAAAAATACACTGTTAATAATGACAGTAGCAGCTGAGAAACACCAGCTTCAGAAAATCACCAGCAGCAACAATAAGTTGTCATAACATGAGCAACAAAAGTTGAATGTTAATCATCAGTAGAACAAACAACTACCATACTAATTACCAATAGCAGCAATAAGGATATTGCTGTCATAACACCAACAATGATACTTTTATGATAACCTTCTGCATGAAAGAAGATGATCTTATGAGTTAACAGCTGCCTTGATCAACAAAAATAGTATTTTTCTTAGAATACAGTATTTTAATGGTGGCTAACCAAGGTCTCCCTAGGATGACTGGATAGCTAGCAAAGTTTACTTTTGGTAATAAGATGAGAAAATCAGTAGGGTATTCCCATGAGTCTAGGTTAACTACCATATCTTCTACAAGACCATCTAGAGTGACTGTTGAACTATCAGCAAGTTGTAATATTGTTGGTGTTGTTCTTAAGCAGACTATACAAAGTCTGTTCATTGTATCTTTGGTCATCACATTAATTACTGCCCCCAAATCAACTAAACCATTTTTAACAGATTGTCCATTAATTATCAATTCAACTACTGGTCTTCCAAGGTCTGAATACTTGGGTATAACTACCTTTCCCAACATGATATCTGCAAGTTGCCCTATGACATGAACTGTTTGAGGGTCTTTCTTCTTCCTCCCAAGATTTTTAAGGCATGCATCCTTAATTGCTTTCCCATAGATAGGAACATCTTTGATAGCTTGAAACAGAGGTATTTGGATGTGCATATTTTTTAGCTACTCGAGAATATCAAAAGGCATTTCCTCTTGGGATATATTTTTTTCTATTGTGAGCCTTTGTGGAAAAAGAGGTTCAACTAAGGTTTCATCATCAGTTTTGCTAGATTTTTGAGTTGATTAGGTGGTATTTTGCAATATAGCCTCTGGAAGAGGTGTTGATGCTGCAGGAGTGTCCACAACTTCTGTGATAATAGGCTATTCAGGTGCAGACAGAGTAGCACCTGACCTCAGATGTATGTCAGATATCTCTAGAGCGTAAGCAGGATACTGCTATGTATCAGTAGTATACATTGGCTGTTGTTGTTTCTTTGTTCTTTGGATTTGGTTGCGGCTGAGCAAGTAATTATGTTTGCTTTGGATTGGGGCTAGTGGCTACAGGAGGCGACATTATTGCAGGAGGTGGCACTAGTGGCGGTAATTGTGGAAAAGTAGGATTTTGGTTAGGCCACTGTGGAGGTCCCCTCTATTGATTATTTTGATGCCAATTCCTTTGTGGTGGTTGCCATTGGTTTTGCTGGTTAGACCACTGGTCATTCCAGGGTGGCTGAGAGTACTGAGGAATATTATGATAACTTTGGTTTTACCATTGACTATTGTAAGGATTTGAAAATTGTAATGGGTCTTGAGGCATACCTTGTCATGGTGCCCAGGGGTGATGTTGAGAAATGAAGAACACTTGCTCATTATCTCCTTCTATCTTCATGTACTCCGTAGGCAAATGTTGATTTTCCAGGTTCACCACCAGCTTGCACTTGCAGTCTTTCTTTTGTTTCTAGTAATGAGGGCAATATTTAGCCAACTGTAATTCAGCATCTACATGTTTCTTCTTGGTATTCATGGTTTCGAGATGTGTGGCAACATCATTAATGATGTCTTGCTTTAAATCTGCTAGCAAGTTAGATATCTCCAACTTAGAAACGCCTAAACTGCTCCCTTTAATTGTTGTAGACCAATATCCTCTACTTTTCTTCCTAGTTGATCTAGAGTAGTTGAGAGATTTTCTTGAGATCATCCCAAGAGGATTGGGATATGTCCCCACCAACCATGAGGTCCAATGCTTCCAGACAAATGTCGTTCACTCCTCTCAAGAAGACTAGTTTATGTGAATCCTCTGCCAGAACATGTTGGGGATTCTTCTGCATGGTGTATAAAAAATGTGAAACATAGTCCTCCAAAGTTTAATCCTCCTTCTACGACATTCTAAATTTTTTATCTCCCCTTGGGTCACTCCCTTTGCAATATTCTTTGTATTTCTCTAGAAATAGGGTCTGCATCTCATCCCATGTGCCTGCTGCATTTGCTCCTAATCCCATGAAACATCGTAAGGTTGACTCTTTCAGTGTTGCCAGAAATAGCTTGAGTTTGTGGGCATCAGTTTTATAGTCAAAGCTATGACAGAGGATGTTGAACTCAAACAAAAAGGTGTTAGGATCTTTGGATATCAGCCCATAAAATTTTGGAAGTGCAACTGAGGGTATATTCTTGAGGTTAGCATTGTTTATAAAGCTTAGCAGAGGAAATGGGAAAGTAGGGTGTGCCATTATTGGAGGTATCAGGGGTGGTACTTGTTTTTGGAAAGGAATATTAGCCACAAGATTATTATTAGCATCCGTGGCTAGGTCAAAATTATCAAGAAAGCTGGCCAAGATTTTAGCAAAAGACCAGAAACCACTTATATCAAAAGATCCTTCTCCAGCGGTAGATGCTGTAGGAAACTCGGGACTTGCGTCAATAAAAGGCAACTCAACTTCTTCAGCTTGCTCATTCAAGTTCATAGGTTCTCCTAGAATAAATCTACCATATTTGTCTCTTCTTCTTCCCTTTGATGCATGCAAATGAATTCTTCACACTGGTGAAGCAAATTTAGGACCACAAACCATTAAACTAACTAAAAGACTCAAAAGGTTACTTAGCTTGACACCATCCCCAACAGCGGTGCCAAAAATGAATTGCCTCATAATAGGTGCTTAGTAATCATGCCCAAAGCCTCTCTTAGGAATAATGTATTCAATCTAAGGATCACTTCTCCCACCATGAGGTGCATTTAGTTTTTCAACCTAGGGACATCTACTTGAAATGGTACAACACAGTATGTGCACTAAGTTCCTTAAGGAGTCAATCTACCTATGCTACAAGAAAGTAAAATACATGAAAGGAATCTATACTAGGGGTGTAGGAAGGGAAACACACTTATTCCTTACTAAAATTAATTCTACAACTTGCAAAATTCTACTGAAATCTATTCTTTCAACCTAGAGCATTCACTATAGCTATCCTTGCAAGTGCTGCAGGAACATTCACGAAGTACAATGTTGGAGGAAGAAATTGTAATCTTACATCTAGAATACTGGAAATGTAGGAAGTAAATCTATTCTACTTCTAATCTAATCCACCTACCAAATGGGCCCCCTTGGTTGGCTTTTGCTAATCTATAAACACATAATATGAACCAAAAGTTACTTCATTATCTTTCAAAACTGGTTACATGAAAAATAAGACATGAAGCTGAAAATGAACTTGCTGAACAAGAACAATCAGAACATTATTATCCTTTTAAAAATCTGACCTACAAACAAACAATCTCCTCCCTATAAATAGAGGATTGCCTTCTTTATTCCAAAATAGAAAAGGAACTAACTAACGAAAACTGTGCCAAAGAAAAAGAACAGGAAGCGCAACGTCCCACGACGTGCACAATGAAGTCTGAGTGATCAAGTCAACATGCTAGTAATATGGAGGGAATATAGCAGAGCTACATTTATGCATTTCTAAAATAGTGGCTCCTGATTTGTGGTAGCGGTGTCTTCTGTTGCCATGATGGCTTATCCGCACAAAGATGGTCTTTACATCCTCCTTCAATGCTGTTGACCACTCCGAGCGACTCCTACTTCCTGGCAAGATTAGTTAATATGCAAAAGATATTCATGCAAGCAACTTATCAAATTAATCTAGATGTCAGAACACACATTCAGATTATTATATGAAATACTGCAACATATATATAATATTGGCGTAATATGACATATCTATTCCACCCATGGCTTAATGGCTCTTTTCTTTACTTAACAAAAGTTCAACTAACTTAAAAGCTCACAACTATCCTGATAATACTTAAAAATAGAGTGCAAGGATTAATATAATAAAGACATTAAAATAGGCTCATCACGTAGCTGGTATACTCACCTCTGAGTATGCGCCTATAGATTTATGCATGTAATCATGAATTAAGGTTGTATGCATTCACGCATTGCCTTTACTTCATTCAGAACAAAGTTTGAAATTCTCTCTATAAACTGCTTTATGGCAACAAGAATTAAATGCAATTGATCTTTATATAAATTGGAAAAAGATCTTTAAAAACCTCACTTTGCATTTGAGATTGAAGCATTCAAAAAGCATATAAGCATCAAGCATCAAAGCACTACAACTTAAAGGATTAGTTGGTTTGTGAATGGATTAATGATTAGATCAAAACCATAGCAGTTGCATCATTTCAGAATCGTTGTGAAACCCTACTTAACCTAGTTGCAAGTAAGTATGGAAACCCCTATTATATTCAACATTGTTGAGAGGAGGAGATTTGTTTTTAAGAAGCATCCATTCAAGTCCATACTAGATGATGTCAAAGGATCATTCTCTAGGACTCCGCTTGGATTCGTACATGTAGAAGACATCTGCGCATATGTTTATTTCAAGAAGGAAATAGTTGGAGACAACCACATTGCATCTCTCATGGGTTCTATGATGAAACCAAACTATACATTCAAGGATGAATATGCGCATTTCACTGATAACCCTATCTTTGAGTATTGCAATGCGCACGAGTTATATGAGCCAGAATGGGTGAAGATATTACTAAGCAGGATACATGATGATCTATACTAGATAGGTGAGGTTCCTGTCTGCACCACTGCAGATCTAATTCATGAGATGACTGGACTTCCCAAGACTGGACCAGCTCTTCCTACTGGCAAGGATGTCAAGAAGCAGGTTGAACAAGTGTGCTTATCTAGAAGTGATAGGCACGACATGACTGTTGATCCCATCAAGGAGAAAGACATAAAACTACTCACTATGATACTTGGATACAAGTTTCAACAAGCAAGCATACTGAATAGTGTGTACACGGCAACAATTATGGCAATAATAAGGATAGTAAGAGATAACACTCAGTACAATCTCTATGAATTATTGTGCACACAACTGATAGAGAATATCAAATCCATTAGGCATGACAAGAGCAAGATATTTAGGTTTGACTCTTTGATCATCTATTTGTACTTCCACATTTTTGGTAAAGTTGCAAATCTTTACCTAGATAGGAGCAAGCCTACTATGTCTCAAATATCTCTAAAAGCTACATCAAAAAGTAGTGCAAAATACTCTATGGACATGGATATCAAAACTTTTAGGATCAGAATGCAGAAGAGGTTCAGGATACCTGAGAAGATAGTTGAGAAATGCAAAGACACCATATACTTCATGGTGGAAACTAACTGTACTTGCATGGAGGTAGTTGAGCCTAGGACAAAATGGATTCACCCTCTTGGTTATGAAGTTGAAGAACATGTTTTGGAAGGTTATACACAAGTCCTCCTATCTGCACCCAAGGATCCCAATGAACCTAGATGGGGCACTTACAGAGAAAAGATAAATCAAGTTGATTTTGTCTTATACAGTGCTGACAACAAAAGGAATGCATCAAGGATTACCTCAAACATCCTAAAAGTTCATGGTGTCACACAAGAAGATCTTAACAAAGCTAGAGAAGCTAAGATTGCCAAAGAACTTGAGAAGACTCCCACAGAAGTTAAAACAGAAAAGATTGATGATATGCCTAAGAAGAAGAAGAAGAAGAAATCAAATTAAGAAACATCTGCACCATCAACTACCATTGATCTGGAAGCATCTCCACCATCAGTACCTAGCAAGATGGCTAGAAGGGAAAAGCAAGTTCACACAAGTCATCCATCCTCAAGAACTACAAGGAGCAAGGTAAAGAACACACAAGCCCCTCCTAAGGTAGGTTTTAGACCTAATCTTAATGTCTTAAGGAAAAAAATTGTTAATGAAGGAAGACTAGAATCTCTTAAGAATGTATATGACAAATATCAAGAGATAGACAAATCAGAGATTCATTCTATGATCATCTTTCACATGATTAAGTTTAAAAGGACAGTATTGGAACTCAAAACTATCATACTAGACAAGGTATGGAACATACTTGATATGTTAAAGAGGCAAGAAATTGAAGAGGATATGAGGATAAGAGAAGAAACATTGGATAGTCTTCTCCCGGTGTGTTTGCATGATGAGAAAGTCATTTTGTTGGATTTAGTAAAGCCGCACCTAGGAACTAAAACAGGAATTCTTCATATCATGAACAAGGAGTATGTTCTGGTTGGTGAAGAGACTCATAAATAATTTGAGTCGGTATTTCTAGATAGACATATGTATCCATCAACGGTGCCCATAGCTAAGGAAACTCTAGTTCCTCCTAAACAGGTTACAGAACCAGCAATTCAGAATGCACCTAAGATAGGTCCACAGGTGTCAGCGCCCTTAGTCTAAATAAATTTTGATATAACAAAAGATTTAGAGGATACTATATTGATTGATAATATCAAGATATCCATGACAACCTCTGATAATGATATGGATAAAGTTGACAGAGCATTTGTAAGCACTAAAGGAACAAAAGAGGTATTCACTAATGACACATCCTTACAGCAAGATGAAGTCCCCCCTAATGATTCAACAGATCTGAATAAAGAACAAGACAATGAAACTAATGGGATACTAGCTATGGAAATCCTAGTAAAAAGTGAATGCATGGATACTAGTCAGAATACTATATTCACACCATCCATTCAACCATCAAACTCATTGTTGTCAAGTTTAACTCCTGACTCAGCAAGTCTGGATGCTTGGGGAGAAGAAGACCTGATCAAGATCAGTGTCCTAGCCATGAAAAAGGCCAAAGAGAAATAGGTTATGAGGAATCCTCTCTTCTTGGAATCAATAAACATTCTAAATGAGCTAGTACCTGCTGTAACATATAAAATAGAAAAATGTGTAATGTATGAAAAAAGAGATGTCACATTTGAAATAAGTGGATGTTTGTGTGATGTGTGGGGAAGATAAGATGTTCCTTTCAACCTCAAATGCACAAATGAA
>MU227032.1:302548-312655 GCA_018584345.1 Thuja plicata
CATGGTTTCTGCAACGCTGCAAAACTCGTTCAAGGTCATTCAAGTGCTGGTTTCTCCTCTTTGAAAATACTGTAAGGTCATCCAGATAGATCACTATAATTTTATTTCTGAGATCTTCGAAGGAAGAATTCATTGCCCGTTGAAAAGTTGCACCTGCATTTCTTAATCCAAAAGGCATCTGATTGTAGGCATAAGTGCCCCATGGCGTGATGAAGGCTTTCTTCTGTTGGTCAGCCTTTGCCACACCTATTTGATTGTAACTCGAATAGCCATCTAACATTGACATGGCTTCAGAACCAGAGACTACCTGAAAAATGTGCTCCATGATAGGCAAAGCATAATTATCTTTCAAACTTGCTTGGTTCAAGTTCCGAAAGTCAACACAAATTCAAATTTCACCATTTTTCTTCCTCACGGGTACTATGTTAGCTATCCACATTGAATGGTGAATAGGATAGATGATTCAGGCCTACAACATCTTTTTAACTTCCCTTAATATAGCTTCTGATACTTTAGGGTTATAGTTCCTTAACTTCTGGCGAAAAGGAACAACCCTAGGTTTCAAGGGGATTTGGTGTTTAAATTGACCATTTCTAAAAACTTTCAGATCTTCATAGTCCCAGGCGAAAACATCTTTATACTCCTTTAATAACCTTTTCAAGTCTTCCTTTTCAAATTCAGTACAATTTTGACCAATGGAAATCCACCTAGGAGAACCCTGGTCACCTATATCAATTTTTTCATATTCCTTTGAATTTGGGACATGTGAGACCTTTTCCTTTACTGTTCTGTCATCTCTCCTTCTGAACAGATTCTCTAGAGAAACTAGGACCTTAGGGATTTTATTACTTTTCAGTTGAATCACCCCTGCACTACCAGCCTCATCTTGGTAAATTTATTTACATTCAATTTTTGAACCTTCAAAATATACTTCAGTAAATCCAGTAGCACACTCCAAAAATTATTTAAGCTGTGTATCATCATCAAACACTTGCCAGTTCTGAACATTGTCTAGTACCCTTAGCTTGTATATCATTTCAATCTGGTATTTTTGAGTTTTAAAATCTGGATGTGGCAAAAGTAAGGAGGCCGATACAGCCAAATCATCTGCTCTGGTATTCTGATTTCTAGGAATATACTCAATGCAAAAGGCATCAAAAAATTCTATGTCATCCCACACTAGATTTCTATAGTGCTTTAATTTATCGTTCTTTATAGAAAACTGCCCCCGAACCTGTTTCACAATCAATTTGGCATCTCCTTTCACAATTAGCTTTTTGATTCCTCTAAACCTGCATTCCTCCATACCTAACAACAAAGCTTCATATTCTACGGTTTTGTTAGTGTTTTTGAAATCTAATTTGAAAGAAAAGGGAATACACTCTCCATGGGGGGGCAAAAGGACCACTCCGGCACCTGAACCTGAGTTGGAACAACTTCCGTCAAATTCCATTTTCCAAATGTCTTCTTCTTGCTGAGGGTTGATTTGGATATCTTTATCTGAATCAATTAGGATGACATAATTCCCAAAATTACATTCCTCATACAAGATTTGGGCTCTGGGTTCATCTGAGGGTATCACGGTATACTTATTCTTAGGTTCGGGTTCTAGCTTTACTTTCTTTTTGCCCACAGGAATTGTGGCTTCGGACCAATCCATTTTTATATCCCTGCCTAAGTCCTTACAGAAGGTTCTGCTGAGTAACATTCCGTAACTAGCCAGGATATCAGCTACTAATATAGTAATTTTTAATCATTTATGAGGGTATGTGGCTAGGACAGCTTGACAATCTTTGATCTGACCTTTTAATGGTACATCTTTACTGTCCATAGAGTAACAGTGACCAAAATTTTTGGTTATGGGTAAATCTAAAGCCTTAGCTACGGGGGCGGGCATTATGTTGTCAGAGGCACCATAATCAATAATACAATTACTTAATTTTTGACCATTCAATAGCAGAGAGACATAAAATGGATTTGGCCTTTTCTCTTCGTACTAATTTTCAGTGGAATTTATAGAATGACATCCTTCTGGAATTTGAGGAGTGTCTTGAGGCTGGAAAACAAAAGGTTCTTGAATAGTGGTGGTTTCCCCTATGAAGGGTTTATCTGCTTGAGGACTCATACAGGTTTCCCATTTAACATGTTTCACCAACTTATCCAGTTCTCTAGGGTTCATCTTCAAGAAATCAAGAGAAGAGATAGAAACCGTTGAAGACTTATAGAACTCAACAAAATCGAAAGGAGATGGAGGGGTAGTTGTATTTCTAGAAAGAATTTTTACCTCTAGACCTCTTGAACTTGTGGGTGTTTCTACGCCAGCAGCTTCCTTTCTTTTTGTGTCTGCGCTTGCAGCAGTTGTACCTGGAACAAACTTCTGAGTTCGTTGATTTCTTGTTAAGATAGCGTAGGCTGGATCCTGTAGGGTTGCTAATATACTTCCGCCTTGCTCTGCACCTGGTACATATTCTAAGTAGAAGGAACCTGATGGGCCAATGTCTGGAGAATTATTTTCCTCATGAAGTTGTTCATTACTCATCTCATCTCTGGCTGCATTGAGTTGTAACCATCTTAACCTGTCGGTACATGTATCCCCATCATGGTCGGTGGTCAGGTGGAATGAGCACATAGTTTCCTTGGGAGTAGGCTCTATTTGCAACCTCTGTTGAGGGCCAGGTAACTATTGAGCTTTAATTTGCTATTGGGGAAATTACCTTCGACTTATATCTTGCTAAGGGGGTTGATAGGAAGTGGTGGCCCTGTTCTGCTACCTTTTTAGCATTGCTATGTCATTCATAAGCCTCTGTACCATTGGATCTGTAGTTGTAGCTACTGAAGAACTGCTTGGGTTTTGTGCTTCTCTTTTCCACTTGCCGACAGTTATGAGGGTGTCTTCAAGTTCAATTTCTCTAGTTTGGGCATCTTCAAGATTGGGCACTCCATCTTTCAACAAATGGAAGCTTATGTCTGGTGGGACTGCATTAAGAAAGAAAATCTTTTTGTTTTTGTCACTCGGGGCGGCAGTTACGGGAATTCTTTGCAGACTTCTATTGAATTTGGCAGCAAACTCTCTCATTGGTTCATGGATATCTTTTTTTAACTGACTGAGTTGTAATAATAAAGAGACTTCATTATCAGGGGTTTTGAACCTATTTTTGAAATCCTGCTTCATAGTATCCCAATTTGTAATGGATCCATTTGGCAAATGACTGAACCAATCAGCGGCAACATCTACAAGAGTCCTAGCAAAAATTCTCACCGCCACATCTTTGGTAGCAATGCTCATGATTCCACAAGTGGTCTGGAAAGTATTGAGATGATCATCTGAAGAGATCTTTTTGTCTCCACTGAGCTTGGGTAAAATTTGATTGGCCCCTTTGGGTAAATCGGCAGGTTGGTTAACTCCCAGATTCAAAGGTCCAATGTGTTGGCCCCAAGGCTGGTTTTCGGCCATGGTTGGAATTTGGAGATTCAAAGGTTGAATATTTAAAATAGTGGGAATTATAGTACCCAGAGAAACAATGGCTTGAACAGTCAATGGAACAGCTGGGCTTCGTGGGGGAGATGAGGGTCGACTGACAGTTCGAGCCTTTCTTTTTCGGTAAAGATTTAAATCTGGTTTGAAATTTAAGCTTTCCAACAGTTCAAAATCCTCATCCACCAATCCTTTTCTATGCTCTCCCCTTGTGTACCTTCTGGTCACCATTTCAAGTGTCTATTCAAACCTTAGTTTATTTTTTGACCTTTTGTAAGTCTATTAACTATGACAGCTTCTCTAGCAACAGGGATACCTCTTAGACGTTCTCCAATTTCTTCCTCTCTCTCAAGCACTTCTTGAACCCGATGGAACTCTTGGTTGCTTCATCTGAACCTCTAGGCAAATGAAGCAAGATCTAAGATTAAATCCTCCTGTGTGTCTTCAAAACCCAAATTTGGTTGGAGCACGGGGAACACGTTGTTATTGGGTAGCACCATTATGTGGCATCTTAACGAGAAGAAGACTAGCGCACTTTGACTGGTCTTTCCCCAATAGAGTCGCCAAAAATCTATTGGTTAACAGATTTGTTCTCCCTAAATCTTGATGTTTACTTTATGACTCTATGCCCTTGAAAACAAATCCTTAAACAACAGTTGGGCAAGCATTTACTTTGCTTCCCTCTGAATTTTACAAAGGTACAGCTCCCTTTCAAAGATTTTCAACAAATGGATACTTGCGAATTAAACATACAAGATTTTAACTAAAAAGCAGGAAAAATATCTCCAAACTATTCTTGGACAGATGAGGTATAGCATGGAAACTTGCAAAACTTTGAAAGAACCAGAAACTATTTTGCAGAAAGCGGCTTAAACTAACTTAATAACCAAGAGACTCAAAACTACTAAGTATTCATCTACAGAAATATAAAACTTATGAATATAAAATTAAATGAATGAAAAGGAATAACACATGCTAAGATCCAATATATAACTCTTGCAAAGTATAAATATATATTACTATCTAATTTTCAAAAATGAAAATTCATCTCAACATGAGCATCCAGGTATAACCAGCTCAAAGTCTAGATATTATCAGCCACTTAAACTATCAAAAAACAAAATAATTTATGCTATCTAAGTTTTATTCTCCTCCCTTCCTCTCTCTCACCCCTTAAGAGCTCTAAGCTCCAGCTTATATAGTTCAGCAGTCCGAGAAAGCCTCCCATAAAACTTAGCTTCTCGGACACAAACATGAAAAGAAACAGTTACCAGTTATAACAGAGTTCTCAAAATGAGGTTTTAAAAGCAGTATAATTTAAGAAAATATAACTAAATCCAGTTCAATTTTCTTTGGTATCCTCTGATGTGGCTATCTTCACCAGCTTCCACGACCAAAAGACATGGAGCAGTTCTTGTGTAGGCAGGGCATGCAAATTCTTTAGTGCGGCTAACTTGGCGTGCATCGCGTTCTTTTCCCATCGCATCTTCTAGATTTTTTCAGCTTGTTTCGGCAGTTGCCCTCGGTTGAAGATTAACATAGCTTCAATGTTGGTAGTTCTGGTGAGGTCATGAACTATTGGTGCCTCATTTTCTTTGAAGGCGTTCATTACATCAAAAAAAGACTTAACCATCGCATCAACATCCTGATTTCCATCATCAAATTGTAAGATGCCCGAGGGGTTCACTACTTTTATGTCCTTTAAGGTATCAGAGTGAATTTCCTGTACTTATTTTTCCATAGCTTTCATCTGAGACATAGCCGCTTCATACAATGCATTCTTCTAGCTAAAGTTTTTCTTTAGGACAAACAACATACAAGGGTCAACCAATTTCATGGGACTTTCAGTTAAAAACTGCTTTACTCCATAATCCTCAATCTCGTGTACTGGCATCACAATGTCTGCACATTTTTCTGCCTCATTTTCCCATGTTGGGATTAAGGTCTGAATCTCCTCTAGGAGTATTTCACCATACGCACGGGTGCTCATGAACTCCCGTATGAAGGTGCTCCCTTCTGCTATTATACCATCAATCCATGCCTTGATCATTTCTGTCCAAGTTCTTCCTTGTTGTACCTGTTTGACCAATTTTTTATTCTCCATCGAGTTGGGGTCAAACCCTTGGGAGGCCTATACCATAGGTAGCACACCATCTTCAGCTACTGATGAGAGAAACTCTACCATCGTTGAAACTATTTGTTTTATTTCGCATTTCTCCCTGCCATCTTTCTATGACTGCCCCAACATATGGTCAGCAGAAAATTTGAAGATGTGATCATGAGAATCCCTATTCAGAACTCCCAACTCCATTTTTGTTATTTCATAATCTTCAGGTTCAGGATCCTGCACCTCTTCCATAGGCTTTAATGTGGCAATTTCAGCAATAATTTTCCCTGTTGACGGATCTGTTGTCAACCTCACGTCACTTTTCAGTCTCTTGGCCTTTGGGGTGTGGGCAACATATCTAGTGACAATTTCTTTAACTGTTATAGCAATTGGTTTGAAGCTTTTTCTCTTACTGACAGATTCAGTGAGCCATGGTGGAATCGAACTAGGCATAATTTGTTTATCAGGAGTTTTTACCGGTGTGTTTGCAACCCGGGATAGCTCCTTATTCTGCGTGAGAACCTCTTGAACCTTTTCTTGATGATCAGGGGTGAATGAGAGGTCTTCTTCATTGAGCTCAATGACATCATCCAAATAGTTGGGTTCTCCTGAATCCATCTAGTTCTTCTTTTCTGACCTCATCCTTACCCTCGATCTTGGTGCTGTAGGGTGTTTTACTGAAGTTGTTTTCTCCTTCAATGATGTTATTTCACCTGTAGTTGGTAACAAGGGAGGAACATTAGCATGAACTTGCTTAATATTCTCAATAAGTGATCCTGTATCAAGGCATGTGTTGGTAGGGAGTTGGACTCCTTTCTTCTTTGCTATAATCCAACTCTCAGTCACTTCAAAAATCCGGCGGGCTCTGAGCTTAATATCACTGGATTCTTTCCTGGCCCAATAAATAATTGGGACACTTTCTACTTCTGAACAGGTGGCAATTGGGAATAGAATCTCTAAAATATCCTCTTCCACACCTCTGATATCAAACCTCAACTGTAATAACTTGATCTGAGACATAGTGAGTCTGGTTCGATCCCGCTCCCAGACCATTTTCTCATTACTGAGATTTTCCCATAAATCTTCAAGATGATAACTTGGGGAGGGGCATTTGCTTAGCCCTAGAGTCTGTCGGGCAAAACCCTTACTGTCAAACCCTGTCCTTGGTTCATAAAAGGTCATGTGAAAATTCAGCAAATTACTCCCAACAATGGATGCATCCAACATACTATTACAGACCAAATTGCCTAGCTTCACCGGAAACAAAGAATTCCACTTGTCTTTAGGGAGGGCACTTTTAATAATGACAAATAACTGTCTGCAAACCTCCGCCAGTACAAAACAATCAAAAGCATATCGAGGCAACTTCAGGGGTTCCTCTTCAAATCCATCTACCCGAATATATGTGAAGCGAGGAAATTGAATGTAGAAACTACCAAATATCTGGACCAATTTCTGAGCATTCTTTGAAATTCTCTGGTTCGGCGCGCCTGCAAGTTCTTGGCATAGTTTCCCCCAAAACACATTGTGTACTTTCCTTTAGTCTTCTAAGACTTTATCTTTTCTTAACAATGGGCAATATTCATGAATAAACAAGCTTTCACTCCAAGGAATTTTCTAAATAGGAGATAAGTTTTGAGTGCAGGCCAAGCAATACATTAAGTATGAGGACATATAGAAACCTTCTTTGGTCATTTGAGTTTGCTTGAGTTGATCGCTAAGGGATATAGCTATGATCTCGGCCCATTCTATGTGTTGTCTTCCCTCTAGAACAATTTTCACAAAATAGAACATCCATTCGTCAAAGTACAAAGCTTGTTTTTGAACCCTTTAAATGGTGAAAAAGGACCACAATATCATGTACTAGAGGGTTCATGTGATCTTTATTAATGGATTTTGGTAACTACAACCTACCTCTATAGTTGGTTTTGGTCCATTTTCTCGCTATATGGCTTCTGTTCTTATCAATACTTTCTCTAAATTGAGCCAAATACTAGGTAGGGGTGAAGTTAACTAGACTCTCATCAGGTATCTTAAAAACTGCTGCAATGGTTCCGTGATTTACTGGTATTAGGGTTTGACCTTTTGCATTTAAAATACACTTTGATTTGACATCATATCTGTTAATGCACTCCTATATTAATTCTGGACAAACGACGGAAGGTGGGAATGCGGCTGCTTCTAGTAAGCCACTGGCTAAAATTTCTACAACAGAATCTTCATCAACATGAGAAGAGAGCTTTGAAGCCATGATGTCAACCAAAACCCCTAATAAATCTGTGTCCACTATGACTGGAGCCCTACATTCTAAGTTCTTTACATTTCCAAAGATGTGCATAACAGACTTCATATTTGCACAAGAAAATGAAGAGTTTACCAGCTCACTGCTTGAAATATTGAACTTTAAGAAACAACCAGAAACGAGGAGCAGAGCTTGAAAAAGCTACCTGTAAGAGTTGAACCTAACCAAACCGCCTTTCCAGCGCTGAGATTCCATGAATGCATGATAGGGAAAAATGACTTACAAAGCTTCTTTTATTTGCAGTTTGAAGTGCGAAAGAGACAGCTTCATGTGGGCATTAATCAAGCCTTCAATGCCAAGTGACGTGAAAAATGAATGCTTTCAAATCAAAATGTAGCTTTGAGACCTGCCACCTTCCCCAATCATCATTATTTACTCTCAAATCAAATATTTTCACCCGTGTAGGTGATTTCCCTTATTTCCGTACACCGACTCAGCAAATAGAATCGTGCCACCTCAATCGGCCTATCTTGTCAGACGTCTCATCATTAAGAATCCTGCTCGCATACCTTTCTGAACTACTTTGAACTACTTTGAACCTGGGTTCGAAGGGGTTCAAAGAGGTTCAACACCTCACAAGAGGGAAATATCGCGTGCTTTCCTGCAGGAACACATCGTTAGTGATAAAAAGACTTGGACCATTATTGAACTACTTTGAACTACTTCGAACCGGAGTTCAAAGAGGTTCAAATGACTTGAAATCTTGAGTGACCAACTTATAACAGACTAGAATTGAACCTGATGACGCCAAAGGCTTAGATTTGATAGACTCGGATAAAAAGGCTTTAGAGGAAAAAGCAAGGTAGGAAATTGAATAGAGTGAGGCTTTGACTATTATAAACAAGCAAACTTATAAAGTTCAAATAAAGGCAACTCTTAACCCCCTAACACAATGCATAGAGCTCCTTGAGGAGGCCACAAGGTTGTGCAATGCTCAACATACACCTGCGGGGGAACAGAGTGGTTGTGTCTTACCCATTCTTCTTTTACGGGACCAGATTTGGTTGTTTCGCTCGTTTCCCCATCCCATTCCACTATAGTGGCAGTGGGATTGTAGTATAGCACTACAGAGTGGATCGATATCAAACAGAGGCTTCGAGGAAGGAAGGAGGAGCCCGACAACCTTTCATAACATATAGCAGTCTTTTGGAGATTGTGGGATTGCCACAAGTGTAGAGGTCTAGCTGTCCACATTAATCTTGACACCACACTTTCTTATTTTTGATAATGTTTATAATATGAATAAAATTATAAACCTTACAAAGATGTAGAGGTAAACATTTTTAAGAAGTCACGTTACCATGGAAAAGTTTAAAAAAGATTAATGTTGGCAATCGAAGGTAATTTCAAGAATCAGTTATTGAAACTGAAAAAGACTAGCAGAATGTAACAGTAATAAATATGGATCCAAAAGGGAAAGAAAGGGTTCCGGACTCCGCCTGACTCGAGAGACTTTGTACCAGGGTAGGGATAGATTAAGATTTTTATTGTAATGTAGAGAAAGGAAGATTCTGGTCTTCGGATAGTGATTGGTGTATAAAAACAACAGTATCTTTGTTATTTTGTTGTGTCCAAAGAAAGGAAATACCAGCATATTAAAACTTTGATTTTAGATGCTCACTTTCTATTTGATATTCATCTTAGAATGATATCGGTTTTCTTTGAATATGTATCTGTCACATCTGATAATCAACACGATTATCCTAGAGGTTTTTTCAAAATTGCTAACTAAATTTGCATGATGTTATATGTGAACATATTTATGTTTTCATATCAATGGCATGGATATTTTCATCTGCGGGCAGATATTTCTATATATATTTCTATAGATATATATACTTATATATAATATATATACATACATATATATTTACATATTTATATATTTATATATATATATGTATATATATATATATATATGTGTGTGTGTATGTATATATATATGTATTTATATACATATATACAAATATATATATATATACATATTTATATATATATAGATATATATACATATATACATATATATACATATATACATACATATATACATATATATACATACATATATACATATATATATACATACATATATACATATATATATGTATATATATGTATATATATACATATATACATACATATATACATACATATATATATACATACATAAATACATACATATATCTACATATATATATACATATATATATGTATATACATATA
>MU227032.1:408975-424826 GCA_018584345.1 Thuja plicata
GAAGGCCCATTATGTGAGTGTGGCCGAAGAGAAAGAAGGGGCATTGTCACATACCAGATAGAATGGCATTCCAAACCTAGTTATGATGAAGGGGGGTTAATCACTCCAACAAAATCTAAGCCCCATTGGGAAAATGGGCATACCTCATAGACTGGTTGTAAAGGCATTTCTGGATTTCTCTCTCAGGTCACGCTAGTTTGGCAAGTGTGGCAAGATCTCACATGTTCGTTGGTATCTTTAAATATCGTCAGCCAAAAATACCCTGCCCTTAGGATTTGGTGAGCTGTGGCCTCTGCCGATCTATGTCCTATTCCATATTTGTCATGAAAGTCCACCAATATTTTTTTTTCCTCCGTTCTATCCAAACATCTTAGGTACAAACCCTCGTAATTGTGTTTGTAAAGTTTTCCACTCTTGAGCATGTAAGAGTTTCTTTTGATCTTCAAGGCTCTCCTCTGGGAACTATTCATTTCCTCAGGGCAGAAATTCTACAACAGATAGTACACTATGTCTTGGTCCCCTATATCTGTGATCACGCCTTGGTCTTTGTAAGTTTGGAAAACTAGACCTTCTTCAAACTTAGAGATCAACTTAGTCAGGCCCTGACCTCTTACCAATTTCATTGGTTGGTTCTCTAGGTCAAACTCTTGGAGAATTGCCATCCAATTTCCTCTCCACTCTCCCAGCTCATTCTGCATTAGGAGGGATTTAACTGCTGGATCTGGGACTATCCCGATGACTTTACTCCTTAGAATGTAATGCCTAAATTTATTCACCGCCTTGATGAGAGCAAGTGATTTCTTATCCAGGTTTGGGTATTTGAGTTCAGCATCTTTGAAAGGACAACTCATAAAGGCAATGGGCCTTTCATCTTTGCTATTCTTCTTCTATGTGAGAATGTCAGCACAGGAGTGCTCTGACATGACGGAGTAGACCTTGAAAGGGATGGTGTAGTCAGGACTAGCTAGGACTGGTGCTGTGGAAATGGAATTCCTAATCTCTTCAAAAGACTTCTTGGCTAGGAGAGCCCATTCAATCTTGGCATCTTTCTTGAGCATGTTGTTCAATGGTTTCACTATTTTCGCAAAGCCACTAATGAATTTCCTGACGAAGTTGATCTTTCCAGAGAAAGATTTTAATTCCTTGCGAATATGAGGTGGTGTCAATTTTAGGATTGACTCCACCCTTTTAGGGTCAATCGATATCCCCTTTTCAAAGATGATATGCCCCAAGAGCTTTCCTTCAGTTACCCCGAACACGCATTTCTTGAGGTTGAGGGAGATCCCAAACTCTCTACACCTCTGAAGGCAATTTCTAAGGTCGTTTATGTGGTCATATCTTAATTTTGAGTAGACTGTGAGATCATCCATGTAGATGATAATGCACCTTCCAACTAACCCTTTGAAGGTTATGTCCATTGCTCTTTGAAAGGTGGCTCCAACATTAATCAGTTTGAAAGGCATTCATCGGTGCACAAAAGCCCCCCACTTAGTGGTGAATGTTGTTTTTAGTCTGTCCTCTTCCTGTACCATCACCTAATTATACCCAGAATAGCCATCCAAGAACAACATCATCTAAGACCCATTAACCTTTTGCAGCACTTCATCTAGAGATGGGAGCAGATAATTATCCATTTGAGAGGACTTGTTGAGGTTTTGGAAGTCTATGCATAGCCTGATTTCTCCAGTCTTCTTCTTTACCAGTACTAGGTTTGTGACCCATGTAGAATGTCAAATTCGGAAGATGATCTTAGCATCGATCAACTTTTGGACTTCCTTCTAAATTAAGGGCTCTATAGTGGGATTCACAGGTCTTTGGCATTGTCAAAAAGGCTTAGAATCTGGCTTCAAAGGGATGTTGTGCACTATGACTGAGGTTTTGTATGTCTTTAATTCTTCATAACTCCATGCTATGACATCTCGATATTCAGTGAGAAGCTGGACCATTCTCTCCTTTTCTTCTTTGGTCCCTACCTTTCTGATGTGGACTTTCCTTGATTCGTCTTCTATGCCCAGGTTGTAAGTGTCACATTCCTTACCATTAGGTGTTACGTCAGGGCATCTTCTCACAGTAGTCTTATCGCTATCAAAGATCCTTTATAGTTCTACCATTCCCTTGGGTATGGAATTGGTCTTTAGGTTTATGATGCCATGATCATCAGGCTCTTTAGGTTCAGCAGTTTCTTCATTGTTATCCTCCTCGTCTATGATTTGCTTCTCGAACATGTCGGCGCACATGATAAATTCTAAGATATGTTGGTCATCTTGGAAGACTTGAAAGTTAGTAACATTATCTGGAATGGCCGGGGCTACAACAAGTTCAACCAAGAATTTCTTTAGTTTTGATTTCTCCATTGGATGTAGTGAGCTGGCTAAAATAGCCAAGGCGTCAGCAACAAAATTATTTCTTCTTGGGATGGTTTTGATGTTGAAAGCGTCGAAGTCAATGATCAGATCCCATGCCCTATTTCTGTAGGCTGAGAGCCTCTTATCATTGCAAGTATACTAACTATGGATCTACTTGACAACCAATTGTGAGTCTCCTTCCACTATCAAGATCTTGATTCCTTTCTCATGAGCTAGGAGGAGTCCATGAACTAGTGCTTCATATTCTGCAACATTATTAGTACAAAGGAACTGTAATATATAAGTAGCATAGAAAGACTTACCCTTGGATTTATCAATTCAATCTCGGCACCTACACCTTGTTTACATTTGGAACCATCAAAGTGTAGTTTCCATATCTGCAGTGGTTTAGTAGGGATGGTTCTGGCCAACCTTTTCTTAGAAAAATACTTGGTACTTAGTTTTCGGCCCCTCTCTCCATCGCTATCAGAAGAAGTGGATTCTTCTATATTTTGAGCATGCCCAGGTTTGAGGAGTTCATTATCTTTATCTTCCAATATTCCCTTGTGAGGGGGACATGATCCATCGTCTGAGGTACTCCAATCACTAAGCATGTTCAGGGCAAGGATTCTATCTTTCAGATCTGACCCACTTTCTTGACATTGAGGTCGACTGTGTGTATGGACTAGGTTGTCCATACCTGGTGCAATGTTGTTTCTATCTTCTATCCTGAGTACATCTCCCTTTATCATTTGTGCTTTTGGTGGCTCATTTGGTTGGGAAATTTGAGCCAACACTTCTGACAGTGCCTCTTGAGAACTGGGGCACGTGAACTTAGAATGACTAGCCTGATGTAATCGGCAGTATCCAAGTAGCAATAAGATGTTGGGATCTACGTCTTGACCCAGGTGTCATAGGCTAGCCGTTGTGCTATTGATGATACTCTGGAAGATGTCACCACCAATCTTCAGGTCTAGGAGACCCTAGATAGGACTGTGGTCTAACTCTTCACCTTCTCAGATTTGAAACATGAAAATGTCATCCAATCAATAAGTGCCCAAATCGATTTGAGTGATCAAGACTTCATTTGGGGCATTGTATTCGATGATCATCCATTTTAGCTTCGGTTCTACATCTATCTTGATCTGGTTGTTCAACCTCTCCAAGGTAGCCAAAGTTGGGTGAAGTCTGTAGAGAGCCATCCTCTCAAGCATCTAGTCCATTCTCAGCTTAGCAACATCCCATAAGTTTTGGGGATGTCCACTATGTGTATATCAATGCTTTCTTGTATCCAGGGATCTGTGACTAGTTGGATGTGTACATCTTTGAGCACACCAATTACTCTGACCTCAATTTTGTCCAATTGTACGACCACCCAGTTTGTTACTTGGGGCACCATCCCCAACTTTTGGCAAATTGACAGGGGCATAATGTTTCATGAGGCTCCTGAATTGATCAGGCAGTTATGTAGGTTCTTCCTAAAAATTTTCAAGTTGAGTAAGAATGGCGGGACCTCCATCCTATCTGTGAATACTACTGGGAATGCCTCAGATGTGTTTACACTGGATGTGGGTGCCCTAGTGTTGTTGGTCGATGGGCTAGGTCTTGAATGATCTAAGGATCTTAAAAGGGATTCCTTTTTAGATGGTCAACCCTGTAATAATTCAAACATAGAGATGTTCGCCTTAGTTTCCTTGAGTTCATCCACTACACTATACTTTTCATTTGACCAGGTCATTCCTCGATAGCCAGCATACATACCTATCATAGGAGGTATGGCATTCAGGCCCTTTGGAGGTAAGGGATTGTTACTAGCCCGAGGATCTAGTGGGGTCAGTTTCTTTCCTAGAGGTATGCCATCGGTGAGGGGTTCCTTTCTACTCTAAAGGTTATGTGGGTTTCGCTGATCATTTTGGAAGGCATGAACCTTGGAATATTTAGGTTCATTTTCTCTCTGAAAAGGGAACACAAATTCATCTTCTCCTGTATAAGCTTCTGAGCTTCCCTCTTTTCCAGACGCATACGAATCAAACACCATAGCATTGAATTGTATCGGGGGCCCCTCTAGATTCTGGGTGTAGTGGTCTTGGGAGTTGTTCATATATCCATTATTATCCTGATGCCTACTTGGAGCCTTGACAAAATTGGTCTCTGAAGCCTCATAAGTATTGGCATTATCTACTGGGATGCTGCCATTATTTGGTCTAGTGTTCCATGGCTGATTTGGCCTTTGCTGCCCAAATGGTTTCTCTTGCGTGTTGTTGTTGGTATATGCATTGAAACCCCAGTTTGGATTCTGAGGGTATGTATTTGGACCAGCAGATGCTCGTTGGTATCCACCTTGATTTTGGGGTGGGTTTAGTTTCATTTTGGTAACTTCACTAGTGAGCTGTGATAAAGTCTTTTTTACGGCATCTAACTCGGAAGCCATGAGAGCATCAGGCTCATTGTGGGGTACAACCCTCTATTCTATGAATGCCATTTTATGAGCTTTGTAGCTTGGATAAGCAATGGATGGAGGCACAGTTGTACATGGTTGTACCGGTATGGGTAAGTGGTTGGCCAAGGCTTGATTGTTTGCTGCAAATGGGTGTGGGACAACAAGATTACTTGGGATGGGCGTAGTTGCATAGCTTCCTTCTTGTGGGTCCATTTGCTGAGTAAAGGTGATGGCCTCATTATACACCTTTTCAATTGTATTTCTATCTGCTGGGGGAAGCCTTCGTAGAAAGATTGAGGTGAATGGGTCTAGAGATTTTAGGTAAACTTGTATGACAGCCTCATTTAGTATAGTGTAAGGAGCTTCCAGCTTTTGATGCATTTTGTGAAAGCGATGATTAAACATAGCGATGGGATCCTTAGGATCTTTCCTCATGGTTATGAACTGGTGATGTGTCATAGCAGGATCAACATATAATTTGAATTGATTAAGGAATTTGGTTTCAAAGTCATTCCATACTGAGATAAACCCTCGTGGTAAATTAAGGTACCAGTTGTATGCAAATTCTCCCAAGGTATATGGGAAGAGAAGACAGGCAATGTCTTGGTGGGAAATCTCTTTGCAGTTGCAAATTTCCTTGAAGGCACGGATATGTTCTTCCACTGTCCTAGATTCACCATATATGAATCATGTACAAAACTTCTCTGGATTTTTAGGTAACTCATGGAGTTGCCTGACAAAGTTCAAAGGTGAGCTTGTTACATTAGCAAAAAAGGCCATCAGACGAGGTTGCTACAAATTTTGATTTAGCAAGTTCTAATTTTGATTGATGGCTACAACAATAGTTGGGGCAGCGATGTGAGATTGTTGTCCAAGAGGATTCTGAGGTGCATCAAGGTGATGAGAAGATTTATCCCTTGCTTTACCCTTGTCGCTGCGAGCCCTTCGGTGGTGAGTGAGTTCAAGAAACTCACCTCTTTTCAGAGATGATCTAAGCACACAATTGAAACTCTCTGGGGAGAATGATCCAATATTATCTAGCTCTTGAGTCTTGAGGCCCTCCTTCTAGTGCCACTTCTGTTGAGCGTTATTTTAACACGAGCCAACTTGCTAGGATCTTGAGATTCAATTTCCTCTCTTGAAAGAATAACAAAGTTATTCCCAAGGTTCTCTGAGGTCAGGTCACAACCTACTTGGTTACTCAGTTGAAGATAAATTTGATTGTTCACAAGGAGGCCTTTGCTGGTATGTTCAAGATAGAAAACTATAAAATATTTTTAATTCTCTTTTTTGGGTATTTTTTGTTCTAACAAATATGGTGTTTGTAAATAAAATGCAATTTTGTGTTTTTCAAGATGGTAATTTTAGAATTAATGATAGTGTTTGAAACGAGAGAAGGGTAATGAGAAAGGAAGAAAATTATGAAAAAGTGAAATCCTAAGGACATAAACCGCCGTAAACCCTTCCTTGTGAATTGAATGCTGGAGAGATTTGGAACAACCCACGAAGCATAAATTAGACCAAGTCACAATTCACTACTCCACAGATGCAAGTGTTTTGGAGAGAAGACGTATTCACTCGTGCAAGATATTCAAAATCTATCAAATCACGAAGCCACCAGGATGTGCGCACCCACGAGACAAATTTATCGTTAAGCTCAAAGATAATCTTTTCCACACATTTGTCATAGCAAGGTAGATACACAGTAGCAAACTCCAACTAAAATTAGCATGAATTTGAAACACAATAACACAAAGGGCTCTCTAAAAATAAAGAATAATGCAAGCATACGTTCAATAAATTCACATAGACAGCAATAATCCACACACCACGAATGAAGCACCCAATGTAGATCTTTATTCTATTAAAAATTTGGCCCCTTACATTGTTTCTTTTTATTACAATATATAGAGTTTTGATCCACAACTCTGATTTTCAGAGTTAGGGCATCAGAGAGTCTAAACTAGAGAAATAGAACTAAAACTAGAACTTTGCTGAAGGTAAAATACTGCTAACTGATACTATGTAACTTGCATGGATTCTTGAACCCATTTACAATCCATTTTCTCATGAAAAAAGGGCAAAATTTGCCAGAGAAGAGAGAGAGAAAGGAGGAGAATTCCTTCTATGAACTGGGAGTCTTCTTCTTGATCTTGGTGGATGCTTCTTGGATCCTTCATCTGGGTTGTTTCTAATGGTGGAAACTGATAGTAGACCCTTAGTTCCTCTTAAATGAACTCAAGTATTCCATTGATCTGATCTGGAGTCAAACTGGTGTTGAGAAAAGTAACCTCACTGAAAACACGCAGTTGTTTCAGACCCTGACCTATACCCTAAAACTTTAATGTCTTCAAAATTTCCCAGGTGCTCTTAAAAATCTTCAAACTTTGGAGGTCCAAAATTTTAGACTTGTCATGGGCCAAAAGGCTGAAAAACTTTGAGAAGCCTGAAGGGCCAAAATCTTCGCAGGCCAAAAGGCCAAAAAATACTCCTAATGTATGGGCCAAAAGGCCAAAAAGTCGGAGGCCAAAAGGCCGAAAAATACTGTCTTGGTGAAATTTGACCAAGTGTGAAAATCTTGCCCGGTCCATCTAATATTTGAACCCTGGAACCTTATCTAGTGAAGAATTTTGGGTGAGCTTCCCGAAGCCACTGCACAATCTCCTAAACTTCCTCAAAATTGATCTATTTTCTTTTTACTTTTGTGACACTTCGTTCTTGTTTTTCTCTGAAGATAGTCAATTCAGAAGCGAAGAATGTGATCTCATCTTCATGTTGTGACATCCTATGTATTTTTTTCTTCATGTAGAATAGTTGTTGCAAGGCCTCTTTGGTATTGACTCCAGCCAGAACATCCCTGAACTATTTGACCACTTCCTTGGAGGGACATAGAGCCTGTTGGCTTTCGTCTTGGTAAACGCTAAGGCCAACCCCTGTGAAGAAGGTATCTATATTTGAGACCCATTTTATTACCTCTTCCCACTTTCTTCTACAAGGGATTGATGTTTCTTGTAGGCCTTTATTATTTTGGCCATTTGTTTGGTCCAAGTCTCAAATTTATCTAGCTCTTCGCCCTCATAGACTTTGACCAAAATTTGGAAGCGTTTCTTTCTAATTACCTCCAAATCTTGGAGAGCTGCCTGCCACTTAGCTACCTCGACATCCATCCCCCTGTCATCTTCCACCAGGTTGATAAGTGAATTAACCTCAACCAAGATGGTCCTGTATGGCCTGAATATAGATGAGATTACCTTCTCTCTGAACTTTTTGAAGTCATTTATCCAGTCGACACTCGCTGGATGAAAGAGGGGGTTAATCTTGCCGACAAATCTAGTGTAGCCATTTTATCAATCATGGCTTGTAATGAAGCCTCTAAACAATTTGGGTCAATGGGACCCACCTTTTTTTGGATGAACCCTTTCAATGCTTCATTCTGGTCTATTAAAGCCTTGATGGTTTCTTCATCTTTATTCATGAAACTCAGAGCATGCTTGAGTCCCAAAGCTGCTAATATTTTTCTCCATTCTCTGGTTGGTTCCCCCAAGTCCACCTCTTTGAATGTATAGTCTCCTGAAGAACCCATGGTTTGAGAGGTTCTCGGGGGTGGGATAGCTATTTGTGATATCCACTAACCCTTAGGGTCTTTGGTCACATATGACATAGTTTTAGCACGCATGCTCACATCTGCATGGTGGAAAGCTTGCTTCACAATATTAATACTTGTATCTTCTCCGTCCAGTTCACTTGTTTAGGTTCTTTTTTGGGGTTGTATCTCCTTGGTAAAAAAAGTAGGTTTACCAGAAGCAGTTACTGGCTCGTATGGTGCCATGTAGAGAATTGAGGTCAAGCCTTGTTTCCCTGGAGCTATTCCCTATTCTGATTCCTTCTCTGCCTCTCTTCTTTGTCCATCTTCTCCTTATTCCAGTCTATCCTCTTCTGCATCCCCCTGTATTTCCTCCTCTTCCTTATCTTGCTCACTAACTTCCTTTTCCTTTTCTTTCTCTGGGCCTTTATTGACTGATGAATCAATTACCCCTTCTGGCCTAAGACCGGTCATGGCTTCTAGTGAAGTCTGAAAAGGTGATGTGTCTTTTGTGCCTACTGCTCCTTCGGTTGCCTAAGTGGCACATGTTGAAGGGATTGGTATTGGTGAAATAATTTTTGGCATGACTATAGTGGGAGGTGAGCAGATAGCGATAGTAGATGGAGGTGTTGGAGTCGGTAAGGAAGTTGGTGGAGTAAGTATGTGGGGTGGTGGAGTGAAAACATGACTCCCTCCAGCTACATTGTCTGTTACTAAACTCTAAGTTACCCCACTGTCTTGGGTTTTAGACCCTAGAGTAGAATTGGGGCCTACTGGTGGAATAGGAACATTCACCAGAGGATTGGTGAACTAGACCGGTGGAGGAGTAAGGGCTACCTAAGGTTGTATGAATAGTGGTGGAGTGAGGGAAACTTGAGGTTGTATGAGTGGTGGTGGTGGAGTGAGAGAAACTTGAGGTTGTATGAGTGGTGGTGCCCCAGTGTATGTGTCTTGGCCTTGGTCTAAAAATCCTTCAAGTCCCTCAAAATTAGAGACCATAAATTCATCCGGTCCTAGTGGATCCATAAGATCATCTTGTTCTTTGGGTTCCTCTCTATGTTTCTTAGTAGTTTCCTTTTCTCTCCTCTTTTGCAACCTGGTCTTTCAAACTAAGGGCTCACTTGTGTCCTCTTCCTTAGGTTCTTCCTATACAGTTTCTAACTATGGAGTTTCAGAACTCTTCTTCCTCTTATAAGTTTTCTTCTCAGTGGTGGGGGAAGATTGGCTAGAGCTGGATGGGCCTTCCACTAATTAGGGTTGTGACAATCCTGCTAGTGGGTCAATCTGGACCATCATTCTAGTTTTCTTAGGCCTAGGATTGGATCCATATTCAACTAGTTGTTCATGACCGTACACCATTCTTGGCTTCTGAGGGGGAGCCTTCTTATATTTAGGAGCTATTGACTTCTCTCCTCATTGTTTCTCTACTTTCTTAGAGGGCTCCATTAATGTTTTCACCGGGATCAGGCTCATCCGGTGTGGCTTCTTGATCCAAGATATAGTGGTTTTTATCAGGTGCCTTGCCCTGAAGTCTATGTCATCATTTTCATCTTTGTCTACCTTAGCATTCATGATCGGCTGGTCATACACCTTATCTTGTGTGTAAATATCTTCTAAGACATCCTCTAAATCACATTCCCATATCTTCGAGGAAATAGGAACCTTTAACACCTATTTTGCTAGAGCTAGGTTCATTCTGCAATAATCTCGAATTCTGACCTCATGGTCATCTATACAATTTATCCAATGATCTTCTAGGTGTGGCTCATGTACGTAGAATCTGCCAATGATGTGGCTATAAGTTCCTATGGAGTCAAAATGAGCTCGCACTGTCTTGTAAACTTGTAAGGGGAAATGATCCCATTCAAAAGAAAGGGATTTGCAAACCTTCATGTCTTATAATGTATAGGGTCACAAAGAGATGGGAAATCCCCAACAGTGCTTCTTCTTATGCTTAATGTGCTCGTATGCATTTGTGAGCTTCCTAGCCATCTCCAATATGATTATCCAGTCAGATGGATACCTGGGTAGCTTCTTTGGTTGTACGGTTGACCCAGCTATTCGAATATACGTGAATGTCTTGAACTGGATGAAATAGGCCCCAATGGCCCTCACCTTAACAACAGCTTCTTCTAACATCCTTTTAGCAAAGTCACCCTCAATAGATTAGATGACTGCGAAAATGAATGCGTCATTGACTATTTGGTAATCACAGGAATCCTCTGACATGTTTTCTCCCTTTACCAACTGTGGGTATACAAGATGGGGCCATGCATTTGGATCATTCAAACTTCCCCTCTTGGTGAGGCCAGGATAATATGCCCGTGTAGCTAGTAGATACATTATGTAAGTGCTCATGTAGAACTTTGGGTTATGCTTCACTGTTGTCAACTACTCATCCAGGTTGTCACTAATAATAGTGCCCTAGTCGAATCTTACCTTTCATTCCCTGATCCTCTCTATCAGCAGGATCATCCAGTGCTCAAGTTGGGTGGACTGTGGTAACCCATACACCCAGCTTATCATTGTTATAGCTACCTGGATATCATCTCTCATATAACCCCTCTGGAGGTCTATCTTGTCCAGTCTGTTCTTGGGAACTGGTTTCTTCAGGTACTCCTTATTCATCATCTAGTTTACTGTTTTCTCCCTGTTACCAAACCATTTGTTCCCCTTTTCAATGTAGAAATCATAGAACTTATCTATGCCTTTGTGGAGGTGAAAGACGTCATCAATGAAATCCAGCTTGATGTCCAATACAACTTGAACTTCCGAGTTTACCACCACCCTTTTGTCTGAAACATAGTGGTGAGCTAGGGTGATGATCAATTCTAAAGATGTAAAAGCCACGGGGTGTGCGGTTGCATTTACCAGCCTGGATAGGACTAATGAGGTACAATCCTCAAATTTGTTTTTTGATTGGGAGCACTGGGTCAGGAATTCATTCCAATCCACATTCCCAATGTTGGTATCAGTTATCTTGCTGTGTTTGTTACCCACCTTTGAGCTAGGGGGATTCCCCTTGTATTGAAACTTCATTGTGGATAGTATCTTTTGTTCAGTCATTCCTGCAAGAAAAGACAACTATCAGTATCTTATTGAACAAAAAAATCAATTTAAACTATGAAAGAAAGTAAAGGGAGCTGAAAACTAGCTAAAGTGCACGCTTTCGCACTTTCAGACCTTTCAGGGTTTCAGACACTGAAAACTAAATCAGAGACCAAAAAGTCTGAAAGTGTGAACAGGCAAAATGGTAAGGTCAAGGCCATCGAAGGTTTTAGAGTTTCAGACACTGAACTAGGAGGGGTTTGCACAAGAACACTAAATTATCTAGACATGGTGAGGATCTTGGATGGAGCGATCAGAGGTTTCGCTTGTTTGGATTTTCAGACTTTTGGACCTTTCAGACATCTGAAAGGCCGAAACATCTGAAATAACACTTGGCGAGGATGAGATCTAGTTTTCAGCCTTTTGAAGGCTGAAAACCCATGGTAGGTGCCATGATTGACAAAAAATGTGAAAACCCTAAACCTAGACTCGACAATGCTAGAAAACCCTAGTGTCGACAGGGAGGGACGTCCCTATCGACGCACAAAGACACAGAAACTTGAGAGGGTGACAAAAAAAAATTCCCTAGGATGGACAAGCACTAGGCGCACCACAAAGACAAACAAAATTAGACCTAGAAAAAAGAAAGAAATTAAAAGAGGGCGAGGAGGACTTGCCTTGGACGAATGAGCAAGGGAGGGCAACCAGGTGGCTCAAAGGTGGAAACATTCATCAAGGAGAAACAAGCGGAGTCGCAAGTGGGAGCATGAACAAAAAAAATGTAGAGTGAAATGAAAAGAGGAAGTCACCCCTTTTATAACCCGCGGGCTGACGTCAGTAGTTTCAGGGGTGCAGACCCCGAAAGTCCAAAAAGACTAGACAAGGAACCAAGCCTTCGGCCCTTCGATGTTTTCAGAGTCTGAAAACACTGAAAGGTTGGGTCTTTAGCCTTTTGCCCATTTTGGCATTTCAGAGGATCTAAGTCCTCCAAAAGTCTGAAGGAGCTAAAAGGTTGGGTCTTTGGCCTTTCATCCATTTCGGTATTTCAGAGGACTTAAGTCCTCCAAAATGCCGAAAGGGCTGAAAGGCAAAAAAAGACTTCTTCCTTTGGTTTCAGTAGTCTTTCCTGATGGCTGACTGGATCTCTACAAGGGGCGGACACGATGACAAGAAAAAAAAAAGGGGGGGGTCCCCATGGTCAGAGGACCTTAAAATGGGGTGTGTTTTGTGGACCCACAATAGCTACTTTCATGAATAAACCTTTTTGGCACTCCTTGAGATGTACCTCAATATATAGAAGACTGTTAAGTCTTGCTCAGTTAAGAGACTTGATGCTTTAATGGTTAAACTGAAACACTATGACCTATTCATATTGCAACTTTGAATTGCATATTTTCAGATCTATTTAAGTACATTACCTCTCTGACCAATGTATCAATTCAATCCTTGTGCTCCATACTTTCTACTCTATGATGTTGTGGTCAATGTTCATTGGTGTTTGTAGAATTCCTTAGCTCTTCCTTCAGCTTGTTTGATCGGGACTACATGAAGTTATTCTTCATCAATTTCTCTTTAGCATCCTCTTTCTATTCACTCCCCTTAATCCCCTTTTCATGTGATGTATATTTTGAAAATGAATTAATCTTTTCTCTTATATAGCCATGATATTCATTGTTTCTTGATTCTTGGTTCTTGATTTTTGGCATGAAAAACAATCCAACCAATTTGATTTAAAGCATAACTCTTGATTTATCTCATAGTTATCTTCTTGCCAACTGTAAAAAATCTTCTTTAAATCAATTACTTAACTCTAGTCAAATAAAACAAAGAAAACAATGAGTTAAGTCTATCTTTAGCTCTTGCTAGCTAGACATTTTGTCATTTTCTAAACTCTCTGTTCCATTGGTCAACTCTTTAGTTAGTTTTTGGTGACAACTGACAGTTTTGTCGACATGACTCCAGTTAGCTTCAGGATCTCCATCTGTCAGGCATCATTGTATTTTTACTCATCGAGCAACTATGTTTTTAGCTCATCGGGCATCCTATGGTTTTTCTTTGTTGGGCAACACTATCTTCTGCTCGCTGAGTATCACTATGACATTTATTTTTTGCCTTTACCGATGGTGTGCACTTCGTCAGTGGTGTCTGTCACTTTAGTGAATAGTTTACTTTTATGTATTTATAAAAGCCTAACCTTTATTTCATTGATTCTCTGAAGTCTTTGGCATTATGACCATACAGATGATATCAAGTTGACATCAATAACAATAAAAACTATTAAGTGATTTAATGCCTTACATTATTTTCAACTTAACATTATCAAACATTCAATCAGTTACATGTCATCAATCCCTCCCTTTGGCATTGATAGCAACATACTATATTATCACACTATACTATTTCTAATACACTATGAAATACAATCGTTGAGATTCATCAAACTACCAATCTCTCCATTTTGTCAACCGATAAAATGTCTAAAATCAGTAAGCTCTATTGTAGCTTAGATTTGATTCTTGCAGCTCTTTGTCTTCTGATGTGTTGAGACCTCTCCTTGTGTTAATTTCTCTCCTTTGACTGTTCTCTCTGTTGTGATGTCTTTTTCTCTTGTTAGCAATTCTCCCTTTATATAATCTTTCATACAACTTTCTCTCCCTTAGGATATAATCTCTCCCTGTTGGAGTAATCTGATAATGGATAATCTCTCTTCCTTTTTCTAAAGATTATGATAATATGGATAATTTCTCTCCCTTTGACAACAATGCCAAACAAATATTTTACAAATATCTGACATTCATGTCAAACAATATCTTCTTTTTTCTATCCATAATATATTCCTTGAATTTCCTTTATCCATCAGCAATGCAACAATATTCTCTAGTGCTTGGTTGTGATATATACCTGTCTGTATATAGATGTATCTTTGAATTTCATGTCTTTTCTTGTATCAACATGAATGATATTCTGATATTATGTAGGCTGATGCATCCTTTAGTCTTATTACTGACTGGTAAACTAGGGTTTGACCCCTAGTCTCTTTCTCAAGTATTCAAATGTATCCTTGGGCAGTGGCTTGGTGAAGATATCAGCTAATTATTCTTTTGATTGCACATACTCAAGTATCACCTCTTTTTCTTGAACTTGCTCTCTTAAGTAATGATACTTGATGGCAATGTGTTTAGTCTTAGCATGCATGACTAGATTCTTGGAAATGTTTATTGCATGGGTGTTATCATAATAGATAATTACTGGTTCTGAGATCTTCATATGCATACCTTCCAGAAACTATTTGATTCATGCAATATTTGAGCAGTTTGCACCAGCAGCAACATATTATGCTTCTACAGTAGACTAAGAGATGTGTCCTTGCTTCTTGCTAATCCATGTGACAAGTCTGTCACCCATAAAGAATGCTCCTCCAGTGGTACTCTTTTGGTCATCAAGATTTCCAACCCAGTCAGCATCAGTAAACACCTTAAGTTCAAATTTTCCTTCTCTTCTATACCATAAGCCAAATTCCTTAGTGTTCTTTAGATATCTTAGAATTATTTTCACAGCAGTCATATGTGATTCCCTGGGGTTAGCATAAAATATAGC
Source organism: Thuja plicata (assembly GCA_018584345.1). Lineage (NCBI taxonomy): Eukaryota > Viridiplantae > Streptophyta > Pinopsida > Cupressales > Cupressaceae > Thuja > Thuja plicata. Next base: position 423,989 of record MU227032.1, read on the forward strand.
TACAATTCCTACTACATGTGCAATATCTGGTCTAGTGTGTACAACATACATGAGTTTTCCAATCATTGATCTGTACAAAGTCTGATTTACCTTTGTTGTCTTGTCCTCCTTTGTTAACTTACATCTAGTAGCCATCGATGTTCCAACTGGTTTGGAATCTTCCATCTTGAATATTTTTAGGACCTGTTTGATGTATTTAGACTGTGTAATGAAAATACCTTCACTTTATTGAATGATCTGTAGACCAAGAAAGAACTTGATCTCTCCAAACATAGACATCTCAAATTCTTTTCTCATCTCATCAGCAAATGATTTGCATAGCATATCATTTCCTCCAAATATGATGTCATCAACAAATATTTCAGCAATCAAAGTGTTAACATCAGTATCTTCCTTCAAATAAAGATTACTATTTTCACTAGTCCTTACAAACCCAATACTTATTAGATAGGAATAAAGTCATTCATACCAGGCTCTAGGAGCTTGTTTCAATCCATACAAGGCTTTGTGAAGTCTACATACCATGTTGCTCTTGTCTGGATCGACAAACCCTTCTGGTTTCTCAATGTATACCTCTTCTTCCAGTATTCCATTTAGGAATACTGACTTGACATACATTTGATATACTTTGAATCCTTTGAATTTGGCATAGGCAACTAGTATTCTTACTCCTTCTAGCCTAGCAATGGGTGAAAAATTCTCTCCATAGTGTATACCTTCTTCTTGTGCATACCCCTTGCATACTAGTCTTGCTTTGTTCCTTGTGACTTCTCCATTCTCGTTCAGCTTATTCCTGAATATCCATTTTGTACCAATGACATTCTTGTCATCTGGTCTT
>MU227033.1:0-48277 GCA_018584345.1 Thuja plicata
GTCTTCCACTTCATCTCCATCTAAACATCTCCCATCTTCTAACTCCATCTTGGGTCCTCGCATACCAAGATCCATATCCACTCATCCATCAATGTCTCAAGTTATTCCATCCACTTTTCCTCCATTCGTCCACTATCCTTCAATGGGTGTGTCAATGTTGATCTTATTACCATACCCTATCCAATATCCTACACCTACCTCTTACCCATCCATCTCATATCCTTCCATCCATCTTATCCAATCCACCACATAAATCCTTGGCTACCATATTCCTTATCCTCCATATCATCTTCTCTACCATCACCCTATCAACATCTTTGAACATACCTTCAGTGGCCTTGGCCTATCATAAAATATACTTCAAAGGAGCACTATATAAAGAGAAAGAAGCTTAAGTTCCTCCATAAAATCAAAAGGAAAAAAAAAAAGAATAAGTGCCTTGGTGAAAACCTGGTAAACAGGCACCTTGGTAGCAAAAGTAAAGATAAATCAATCTGTCCTATGGTGAAAACCACTTCTTGTGGCACCTTGGATAAGTACCATGATGAAAACCTGGCAAACAGGTGTCATGCGTAATTCCTCCTACTTGCACTCTTCACTTGGGGGCAATTTCCTTCCATGTCATCACCTCCCATCATATCTTACATCCAGCTAGCTCATGAACATCCATGTTCCTTCTGCTGATCTTGACAAGGTTGAGCCTATCCATGAGCATCATGTATCCTGACATTCATGATCCCTTCCATTAGCCTATTTACTTGCTCTCATGCATGCTACTCTATCGTGATCTTTCTTATCCCGAGCCTATCCTTCCTATCTCTGTGCATTCCTATCATAATCCAAAACATGCACTTATACCTCCATCAACCTTTATCCTGATCATAGCTATAGCCTATCCTATGAAATTGACCCCTTGATCTTGATCAAAATTGAAAAACAAGTTCTTAGAAGTCTCTTGACATGTCCACTCTTTTGGACCACATACTTTTCATGACATCAGGTCATTACCCTAAATGCTATACAACATCGCTCCATGAACCTACATTGCTATATTATTTTTTCCCTAGCTTGGGTAATCTTGAAGAGACTGTCCTTGAGGTTCACATTCACCCTCTTCATCCATCATTGGCTATTTGTCTCATACATAAACTTTCTAATCCATCTGCAATGTCCTACACCTTGCTAGACATTGGGGCAAACCATTGTGATCTTGCTTGAGATCAAGTAATCTCTAAAAATCTAAAAATTGCAAAAAATCTCTAAAAATCTAAAAATTGGAAAATGTCCTAAAAATTGATCATCTTAGTGAAAACCTAGCGATAGGCACTTTGATGTATCTCCAAAAAAATCATGTATTAAAAAAATACAAAAAAATTGAAAAATTGAAACATACAAAAAAAGAGAAAAAGAGAAAAGTGCCATTGATGAAAACCCGGTAAATAGGCGTCATGGTAGAAAAAAAAGAATTTCTGCCAAGAAGGTGAAAACCTAGTAAACATGTGCCTCTTGTTCCACATTGCTATATTTATCGCAACACCCCTTGGCTTTATGCAATTGCTTTCCTGCTTTCCTACTTCCTACTTGCATTTTCTTTTCCGCATGCTTTCAGTTCCCATCAAGACACCAACTTACATGGATTGAAACTGGTCATACTCTAGGGGAAACCCTCCTAGTTTTGGGGGCATTGTCCTATTACCTTTTGGGATCTACTTCATGATAGTCACCAGTGGTTTTCACTACGTTTGCCTACTGTCCCTTAGCTTATACTAAGTTCTCTTTCCTCAAGAATATCCCTAACATCAGTCACCAGTGGTTCTCACTGTGTCTGCCTATTGATGTCTAGCTTGTCCTACGACCTCTTCACTTGAGCATCTCTCTCACATCAGTCACCAGTGGTTCTCATTGCATCTGTCTACTATCATTGTACTATTGAGATTTCTCACATCCATTACAGTTGGAGTTATACTCAACACTCTATCTATTGATACTCAGTCTCGACGTTTCTTTGCTTTAGATTGTACATAACTTTTGGTCACTTTTGTGACACTCTAGTTCCACTCTGGTTCCTTTGTGAACCCTCCTGACTTGACACTGATTCAACACCATATGCTTGGGGGAAACCAAATCTGGTTTGTCCTCGCAACATACGTCAAGTCAGTTATCATCACTTGGGGGTATGGGTCCCCCACTTGATCACATCTTTGATTTACACTCGAGTCAGTAATCTTGTCACTTCTCAAGGACAACTTGCTACTAACACAAACTGGTGTTTTTCAACACCACCATAAACAATGTTTTTTAACACTATCTTTGGACACATCTGTATTTTTCAACACACATCAGCTATCTCAAATGTAAACATCTATCGATAACAATCAAACACAATGCACTCACAAGCACAACGGTGTTTTTCAACACCTCATACACATATACATTCACAAACTTTGAAACTGGCTGAGCTATGCTTGAATCTTTCTTTGTATGATGTCTATTCTTATGGATTTCATTGATATTTTGTTTGTCTACTACTTGTTGGTGTAGTCCCAATGATTTGGCAACATCAAATAAACAGGGTGTATGTGATAAGAGCTCCCGCACTAAGGTGGAAAAGCCTCACATCCCTCGATCTTGTTTATTTGTATGCCATGGTGAGGTCGGTACTATCTCCTTGCCTTTTGTTGCTCTATTTGTTATTGCTCTGTTTGTTTATGCACGATCGCAATCATGGTTATCTTGGCTTTGAATGCCTCGATACTAGTGTACTCTTGCAACATTAACTGGAAATAATGTTCAGGTCATCTTGGCTTTTGTGCCCTGGTGCTTACGTTTGTTTCCTACATTTTCTCTGATGAAAGTCACATTCATATCCTTATGGTTGTATTGTGGCACTAGTGAGGGTTGTATCAACTTCGATGTTCCAAAAAAATGCTCAATGATGATGATTATATGATGGGTCTCACAACCATGTCCTAGGTATTGCATCTAGCATAAGATTGCATTTTCATTCTAGACTTACATTGTGGCAGCAATTCGGTGTTCACTTCATTGCGTTCTCCTAGATTTGTACATTGGGGAGTTCTTCTTCACTATTTTGGCTTCATCACTAATACACAAGTGGTTGATCCTTGCTCTCTATCTTCATCTATATGCTCAATCCATTTTTGTGATCGAAATCAAAATCTGACACTTCTATATAGCTCAAAATCGCATTTTAAAATTTTTGAGACCGACATGATCAGACGCTTGTGCAGTCAACTTTCTAATGTCACTTTCTTGTCAGAATCATATCTTATCATCATTTTCTCAAATCTTTGACTTTTTTCCTCAAAATTCAACTCTAGACAACCCTAGTCAAACTTGGTCAACTAGACCTCGCAATCACTCAAAATTGGTTGTAAATCTTCTGATTCTTCCGTAATCTATTCTGAGTTCTTCTTGATCTCCGATTCAACATCTATCTACAATTTTTTTCTCTCTATCCTCATTATGACGTGTCATCTTTCCATTTCACTCCTGAGGGGGCAGGATGATTACATCATTGAATCTATTCCAATCAATTTGATCTGATTTTCAAAAGTCCTCATTGCTAGGGGCATCTCACCACTTGGGGCATGTTCAGTTTTTCATACCTCACAGTCAAAACTGGATACTCCACAATCAATAGGGGCATCTTTGTTCCCTACATCTTGTCATCTTTTAAGTATCTAAGCAATCTAACATAGATTCTTGAGGATCAAGCTTCATTCTAGAGATGATTCTAAAAAATTCATCTATTGGGAATTGGGGCATTCTAACCCTAACTCTTGAAAATCAAGCTTCGCTCTGGAGATGATTTTGAATCTCTATTTATTATTTTTTGAGACAGGTATCGGGGCATTCTAACCTTGACTTTTGAAGGTTGAGCCTCATTCTGGGGACAGTGTTGTGAAAGATATCAATCTAACCAGTGTTTGGGCAATCTAACCTAGATATTGGGGGACTAAGCTTCATTTTGGAGATATTCCTTAAACCTTTATTGACCATCTTTTTGGACAGGTATCGGGGCATTCTAACCCTAACTCCTGAAGGTTGAGCCTCATTCTAGGGACAATCTTGTCAAAGATGTTAATCTATTAGGTATCAGGGTATTCTAACCCGGATCCCTGAGGATCAAGCTTTGTTCTGGAGATGATTCTCGAAATCTTCATCTATTAGGTGTCAGGGCATTCTAACCCAGATCCCTAGGATCAAGCTTCATTCTGAAGATGACCCTCGAAAACTCTATTTAACCGATGTCTCGGCAACCTAGCCTAGACTTCAGAGAGTTAAGCTCTATCCTGGAGATGGCTCTAAAATCTTCATCAATCGATCTTTGAAATCTATTCTCCTGTGCTTCAGGCATCAGACTAGTCTTTGAATCAATGCGCTGCTCGCACATCAATTCAAAGAGGGGCAAAATGTAACACCCCAAAATTAGCATCTTGCAACCCTAACCAATTTTGTTGCATTTATCACTCTTCTAGATAATCTAAGTCCTATTGTACTAGGCAATTTTGAGTCTTGACTAACTCTACTCGACCTAAGTGTCAAATGTAGAAAATCCTAAATCTGCATTAATCATACATTATATTTAATTCCTAAATATGTATTGGCCAAACAAACCTTATGATCAAATTAATTTCATTAATAAAGTCCTAGCACTTTAATTAAATTAAATTCACCCTTTTTAGCTAAGACACATAAAAAGGGAATTAAATGATATTTAATTATTAAATAAATATCCTCTTTTTCAAATTGAATTTAATTATTCAGATAATTGAGAAAAAGAAATTATGAGGTCATATTTTATTTAATTAATTAAATATTGTCAACAAAATCTTCTCTTGAGTTTAGAATTGGAAACTTCTCTTTAATTATGCTTTAAAGAGAAAGAAAATAGATAAATCAAATAAAACAATTAAAATCAAAGAAAGAAAACAGTTAAAGCAGAGAGAAAATGATTTATTGTATTCTTTTAAATAAAGCTTTCTATTCTAAACTGGCTTTTCTATCTATTTTATTTCAAAGAGGAAAGTTTCTATTCTGATCATCTCTGAGTCTATAAAAGAACTCTCATTCTCTCATTCAAACCCTCACTCATTTTTACGCATTGTTAGAATACTGAATTATTGCCACATTTCTTGATAATCTTATATAGAATAATTTCATTTTGTAATAGATTAATTTCAATTTCTAGAATAATTGCATTGAAATCATGTCTTAGATTAAGCTTACATCTTTCAATTCTTAGAATAATCTTGCATTTTATTGCATTCATGGAGAAAAATCCTTCATTCCTAGATTGGTCTATGGTTGTGAGACACTCGTTCTGAGAGCTATTTCAAAACCCAGTATGGATAGAAGGCAATAGGTCAAATCATGTAGACATGTAAGATGAATAACCTCATATTCATTCTTGTGTGTATCTGGTGAAGAAGGACTATGTTAAAGTGTATGGTTGATTAACAAGGCCAAATCTACCACATACAAGTAACATCATTACCAATACCTGATAGGTGGAGTCTTATTATGCTTTGCCATGATGCAAAGTTGTCTTTGTTCAACTTGGGCACATCTTGTTTGTTCATCTTATGATCTTTTTCTTGAGCTCTTAAACGCCCTTTCTAAGCACACAAGCTCTGATACCAATTGTTAGTAATAACTGAGAGGGGGGGGGGGTGAATCAGTGGCCTAGAAAATATTCCAATTAATCAACCCAAAAACTTAGTACCACAATATTAAGCCTCTAGTTATCTTCATTCCTACAAGATGAATGCCTTCAAATATACTTATCGAATAACTACTACTCAGAGTGCTATGTTAAACCTTATTCTCTATGTTTACCGAATAGCAGTCTTTCAATTTACTGAAAAACAATAAATTACTTAGAGTATACCGATCAATCCAGATTAGCTACATGAAATGAAAAACACTAAAGTAATGACTCATAGACACATTGACACATGGATTTTAAAGTGGAAACCATATTAAGGTAAAAACCACTTGGGACTGGTAACCCAAAATTTTCACTCTCCTGAAGTGAGCTCGGTGAAGAGCCAACCCTGTTAAAGGTTACAAACACACTGTTAGGTGTGACCTTGTTACAGGATTTAAAAGATTAGTTTGTCACTTGATATTGGGAATCTCTATGCTACCTTCCTTGTCCAAACTCTTTTGGTTTATCAAATGGTATCTGGCATCTCATGCTATCTTCATGATCAAAATTATTGATACTCCTTGGGATGTATCTCAATATAGAAAGGATCTTTAAATCCTGCTCGGTTAAGAGACTTTCTGAATCAATGGTTAAACTAAAATAGTATGATCTGTTCACATATACAACTTATACTTGAATATTTTTAGATCTATTGTAATCTCATTAAATCATTATGATCAATATATGTTTTCAATACCTTTGATCCACTTATATTTCTGCTTGGCGATGTTATGCTCTGTTGCTCGGTGTCCGCAGAAATCTCTAGCTCTTTCCTCAGCTTGATTGATTAGGACTGTATGAAGTTGTTCTTCATCAGTTTCACTTCAGCATCCTCTTTTTCATTCACTCCCCTTAATTCATAATGAATTAAGTTGTCTCTTTATAGACATGATATCACTGTTTCTAGGTTCTTGATTTTCTTGTTCTTGGTGCGATCCACAATCTTAGCCAATCCCGATTTAAAGCATAACTCATTTTTTATCTCGTAGAAATATTCTTTCCAACTGGACAAAACAACTTTAAATCTTTTACTTATCTCCGGCTTTATCTTGTCGATGAAAACAATGATAACTACCAGCTAAGTCTATCTTTAGCTCTGCCAGCTTGATATTTTGTCATTTCTAAACTTCAGTTAACTTCAATGTTTTAACTCTTTGATAGCTTCAGTCAACACTCCAGTTCTCCTCAGGCTTCTCCATTGGGGTTGTCTGTCCATCAGGGTTGTTTTTCCTTTGGGCTTCATTGCAAAGTTTTGCTTGTCGGTTAACACTATAATTCTAGTCATAGGTAATGCTTGTGATTCTGCCCTTCGGTAATGCTCGTCGATTTCTTTGTTCGGGCATCACTATGACTTAACTTTCGGTGATCTCTGTCCGTCAGGTTCTACTAGCCATTGATGTTTGTAGTCACTTAGTGAATTCTTGTCTTTTATGCATTACTGAAAGCATAATCTTAATCTCTCTAATTCTCTGAAGTCTTTGACACTTTGATTATAACTAATTAGATTATATCAAGTTGACATCAATGACAATACAATCCATTAACTAATTTAATGTCTTGCATTATCTTTCTACATTTTGGTGATCAACTTAACATCTTTAATGTCATCATCTGATGTACGTGAAGGTTCTGAATTGTATGCAGTATATCCCTATAGCCCTTATTTTGGCAGTAACCTCTTTTGATAGTCTCTTTATGTAGTCCCCCTCTATGGATCTAATGACTGCAAAGATGAAGGCATTGTTCACTATTCTATAATCTAGGTTATTTTTAGGCATGTCTATTCTTTTTACCAGTTGTAGATAGACAATGAAAGGTCATGCATTCGGTTCACCAAAGTCTCCCCATTTTGTGAGCCCCAGATATTCTGCATGTGCAGCCAATAGGTGCACTTTGTATGAAGTCATATAGAACTTGGGGTTGTGCTATACCATGGTTAGTTGCTCATCAAATTTATTACTTAGGATGGTGGACCAATCAAATTTTTTCTTGCGGTTCCTTTTCTTCTCTATCAACAAGATCAACCAGTTCTCGAGTTGGATGGACTGAGGTAGTCCATACACTTGGCTTATCAATGTGACTGTCGTCTGGATGTCATATCTCAAGTATCCCCTTATAAGATCTATTTTTTCTATTTTTTTCTTTGGGAGAGGCTGCTAGAGGTATTCCTGATTGAAAATCTCATAGGCATCCTTAGTTTTGTTCCTGAACCATCTCAAACCCTTCTCTATGGAGAAGACATAGAACTTGTTTGCACTTTTCTGAAGATGGAAAAATATTTTATGTTGTCTGGTCTCAGGTCAAGGACTATTTTTCATTCTCTATTCTTGACCACCCTTTCATCTAGTGTGTAGTGATTGTCCAATATCATGATGAGTTCAGAGGACATGACCACTATCGGGTGTATTTCTCCATTGACTAGGCTGGATAGGACCAAGGAGGTGCAATCTTCAATTCTCCCTATTGGTTGGGAACACCTTACCAATAAGTGATCCCAATCTATGTTCCTGATGTCTATATAAGTGATCTCTAGGTTCTTATTCCTGATCTTTGATGGAGGGTGATATCCCTTAAATAGGTACTTCATTGGTGATGTTGTCTACTTCTCATAAATTCCTACGAGGAAACATGCAAATGTCAATATATTTATTGAAAAAATTACTAAAGAAAGAAGGAAACAAAACTCTAACTAAGAAAACCAGAAGTAGATGGCTCTTAAGTATCCAAAAATGAAATTTTGGCTCTTTTCATACTTTTAGGCTTCCAGACTTCGAAGACAAGGTCGGGGCACAAAAGACTAAAATTTGAAGAATGAGGTAATGGAGAAGAAAGTTTTTTAGACTTGCAGAGTGCAAAAATTATGCAGAAATATTGGGGTGCAAAAGCCCAAAATCTTGAAGAGACTTAGGGGCTAAAGAAATGCTTTTGGTCTTTCAGTGTGCGAAAGGCCAAATTAGGTTTTGGTCTCCAAAATACTGAAACCTCCAGGAGGGGTGACCTTGTCTTTGGGTGTTTCAATGTTTCATCATTTTCAGATGTATCTACTTGTGTGAAATGTCGAAAGTGCCAAAAGTGTGAAACTGCACTTAGTAAAAACTTGCAGTGAAGGGGTTGTTTTTGGCCTTTTGAAGGTCAAAAACCTGCGACTAGGTTGTGACACAAAAATCCTAACCCTAAAAAATGCAAAAGAAAAAGGAAAAAGGAGAAAAAGGGAGTGCAACCCAACCAAAGGTCCAAGAGTGCAAACCCTAGGGACCTAGGAGGGAGCATGATCTGACCAAGACAAAGACAAAAACAAAATAGACCCAAAAACCAAAAACCAAGAACTCAAAAAGAAGAGAAGATGAAAAGGCCCTACCTGTAAGGCATGAGGAGAGGGGGAAGAAAAAAGGTTGCTGAGCACAAGGAGAGATGACACAACAATGAACGATGAGGACGTGAGGAGGAAAATAATGAGCATGTAAGAAGGTGATATAATACAGACGAGGAAAAAAAACAAGTTAGAACAAAAGTGACTTGGGCCACTTATATAGTCCGTGGGTCATGCCACCCGACTTTGGGGTTTCAGAGACCAAAATGCTAAAATTGGGTGGCCTCCTCCCCTTTTAGTGTTTTGGAGGCCAAAATACCAAAATTTGTGGGCTCGGCCCTTCGACATTTTTGGTGTTTCAGAGGCCAAAACATAGAAAGTTGTGGGCTCGGCCCTTTGGCCTTTTTGGTATTTCAGAGGACCTGAGGTCCTCCAAAATGCCGAAAGTGCAAAAGGGCCAAAAAGCACCTTTTTTCTCTCAACAAGCCCTTACAAAACTCAGTTCAAGGAATAGGGGGAGGAGTAGAAAATAAATAAAAAAGAAAGGGGGCCTGGGAGGACCAAAAAAATGGGGTGTGTTTTGTAGACCTGCAACAAATAGCCCCAAAAAAGGGAGGAATGACCGAGAAATTTCTTTATCATCAAGACCCTTCCAGATTCTAACTTTGCAATGGAATTAAAACCAAGAGATTATCGTGTTGACTATCCTTTAATGAATTCTTAGTTTGAAGTTTTCTTCTTGTCTCCTAGTGTGTGTTCATGTGTGTTCATTCATCGACCCTCTATTATGGTGACTAGAATATTTGTCAGTCATTCCCAACCTTTTCCACGTAGACCAGGGTTTCCCAAAAAGATCTTTTCTTCTAGTTAGGCATCTATAGTCCCAACAAAGTTTTCCTCGAGTCCCAAATATAACCTTTCTCTACTGCCGACTGAGCATCCATAGCCCCGATAGAGGTTTTTATAGTCACCCTTTTCTATTTGGTTTTTCAGGCTGGAGCTATGTAGGAGATTTCTTATCTTTGAAACAATTTCTTATTTTCTTGCACGAGCTATATCAAGACCCTTGGTCTGTGTAGTTCTATATTTAGGTCCATACTATCTTCTTTGAGAAATCCAAGCAATGATTAGGCTGTGCTACTCATATTTTATGATTGTAACCACTTTTCGGGGCATTTTTATTTTATACTTATTTCTTTCATCTTCAGTTATTCTTCATTTCCTTCTACTTTCGCATCCACTAGACTTGGGTTCTGGGATTGGTGGGTACCCAAATAAACATACTAGTGTTGGTCCCAACTAACAAACGCTCAAGAAACCAATTCTCTTGGGTTCTATTTATTAGTGTTCTTTGTTATTAGGATGACTGAGCATTGGACATCTCTCTAATTATCAATGGAAGATACTGGCACTTTTGTCTTTTGGAACGTTCTTTGCGCTGTATACTACTTTGGAGAATTTGACTAATAAATACCTCTGCTCTAATTTAAGGACTGCTTGGAATGATTCCAAGACACACTGACCCAAATCAAAAGAAAAAAACAAGCCCCCCAAAAAGAGGGAAACAACCATGGATGAAATAAACAGACTAACAACGGGAAAATGAAAGAAAGAAAGAAAGATAAAAAGAAAAACAAAATGAATGAAACAATGATACAAGGGAAGTCCTGCTTAGGATCCAAAATAATGTTTGAGGAATTTCCCATTGAGTGGAAATGGGCTCAACTCTCCATCGAAGGCACTGATCCTAAAATTATTTTCCACCAAGATCTCTGATATCTGATAGGGGCCTGTCCATAATTTTTGAAATTTGGTGTGGCTACCAGGCTTTTCTTTTTCCTTGTCCCACATGAGGACAAGGTCAGAGATCCTAAAAGATTTAATGGTGGCTCTCTTATTGAACCACCACTTGATGATGGCCTTGTGATTTGACACATGATCTAGGGCCAAAGTTATTTTCTCCTCTAGGTTGAGGAGGTTCATGAGTCAAACCTACACTCGATCTTCTTCTCCAACGTACTGGTCCATGAAACTCAGGATTGGGATTTTCAATTTCATGGGGAAGAATGGTTGGAAGCCATAGACAAATTGGTATGGGGATGTCCTCAAGTCATTTTTAATGCTCACACAATCTGTCCACAAAGCGTATTTCAGTTGTGTGTGCCAATATCGGGGGTTGTCGTCAAGGAGGTGTATAATCACTGTCGTCAAGTTCTTGTTTTTTGACTCCGCTACGCCATTTCCTTTTGGATAATAATTAGAAGAAAATTTGAGGATTACCTGATTTTCAAAGGCCCATTTAATGAGCACAATGGAGGAAAAAGATGGGGTATTGTCACATACTATATAGAACAAGTATCGAACCTAGTTATGATGCACTCCTCTAAGAACCTAGTTATCACTTTTGTAGTATAATTTTACAGTGCTTGGGCCTCTGTCCAGCACATGCAGTAATCAATAGCCATTAGGATGAACTTAAGACCTATAGATATAGGGGTTTAATTATTCACACAAAGGCCAAACCCCACTGGGAAAATGAACGTACCTCATAGACTGGTTGTAAGGGCATCATCAGATTTCTCTCTCAAGTTGCACTTGTCTGGAAAGTGTGGCATGATCTTATATATTCGCTAGTGTCTTTGAACAATGTCAGCCAAAAATACCCTACCCTTAAGATTTGGTGAGTAGTAGCCTCAACTAACCTCTGTCATGTCCTGTATCTATCATGGAAATCTTCTATGACTTGTTTTACTTTGAGCCTATCTAGGCACCTCAGGTATAGGCCTTCATTATTTTATTTATATAGTTGACCATTCTTCAACATGTACAAGTTACTTTTGATTTTCAAAGCCCTTTTCTATGAGCTATACATCCCCTCTAGGCAACGATTTTGTAGTAGATAGTAGACTACATCTTGATACCACATATCAGTGATCACACCCTGATTGATGTAAGTATGACATATTAGACCCTCTTCCACTTTATAGATCATATTTGTTGGGCCTTGGCCTCTTACTAGTTTCATTGGATAGATCTCTAGGTCAAATTATTGCAAGATCACCATCCATTTTCCCCTTCTCTCTCTTAGCTCATTTTGCATCAAAAAATATTTCACGGCCGCGTTGGGGACTATCCTGAAGACTTTTCTCCTCAGGATGTAATGTTAGAATTTCTTTACCGCTTTGACTAAAGAAAAAGATTATTTATGTAGGTTGGGGTACCTGACTTCAGCATTCTTAAGGGGGAAACTCATGAAGGGTATTGGTCTCTCATTCTCCCCATCTTTCTTCTATGTTAGGATACCTACGCAAGAATGTTCCGACGTGAAAGAATATACCTTGAAAGGGATAGTGCAATATGGACTTACAAGAATAGGGGCTGTAGCGATTGTTTTCTTTATCGCTTTAAATGAATTTCTCACTAGGGGAGTCCACTCAATCTTAGCATCCTTCTTCAACATGTCGTTGAGTGGATTTACTATCTCAACAAAATTGCTAATGAACTTCCTCACAAAGTTAATCTTCTCAAAGAATAATTTCAACTCTTTGTGGTTGTGAGGCGGTGTCAGCTTGAGAATGGCTTGGACCTGCTCGGGGTTGATCACTATTCCTTTCTTTGAAATTATTGCCCAATAAAATTGCCTTCTGTGACCCTAAATACACATTTCTTAGGATTGAGGGAAATTCCATACTTCCTGCATCTTTGGAGGACTCTTCTTAGATCGTTTATATGATTGGCTTGCTATTTTGAAAAAAACCGCCAGGTCATCCATGTAGATGATGATATATTTTCCAACTAGTCCCTTGAAAGTAGTGTCCATCACTCTCTGGAAAGTAGCCTGACATTGATTAAACTGAAGGGCATCCATCGATAGGAAAATGCCCCCATTTTGTAGTGAATGCCGTCTTTAGTCTATCTTCCTCTTGTAACATTACTTGATTGTACCCGGAATAACCATCTAGGAAGGACATCATTTGGGAACCATTTACTAATTATAGTAATTCATCAAGGGAAGGGAGTGGATAGTTGTCTTTCTGAGAGGCTTTGTTTGGGTTTCAAAAATCTACGCATAATCTGATCTCACTAGTCTTCTTCCTTACGGGCACCAAGTTTGCTACCCACATGGAGTGTCAAATTGGGAATATGTTCCTTGCATCCAGCAACTTTTGGACTTACTTTTGTATTAGGGGCTCCATAGTAGGGTTCACAAGACATTGACATTTTTGGAATGGTTTGGATTATGGTTTTAGTGGACTATTGTGCAATATGGCTGAGGTGACATATGTCTTCAGTTCCTCATAACTCCAAGCTATGAAATCTCGATACTCCATAAGGAGTTGGACCATCTCCTCCTTCTCTTCTTTGGTACATACTTTCCCAATGTGGACCTCCCTCGGCTCATGTTTGTTGCCAAATTTGTATGTTTCATGTTCTTTACCATCGGGTGGTATGTTTGGGCATCTTTTCATAGTAGTCCCGTTACTGTCAAAAAATATTTCTAGTTTCACCATTACTTTTGGTATGGATTGTTCCTTAGATTTATGATTTCTTGATCATCTGGGTCCTCCAGAATAAATTCTTCTTCTGCCTCTTCCTTCCTTTCATCTATAATCTACTTTTCAAACACACCTGCGCACATGATGAACTCAAGGATGTGTTGGTCATCTTGAAAGACTTAAAAATTAGTAGTGTTATCTGGGGTAGCTAGAGCTACAATGAGTTCAAATAAGAACTTATTTAGTTTATATTTATCCATCGTATGTAATGAAATGGCTGATATAGCTAGGGCATCAACAACAAAATTTTTCCTTCATGTGATGGATTTGATGTTGAATGCTTTGAAGTCATTGATCAAGTCCCACGCCTTGTTTTGGTAGACTGATAGTCTCTTATCATTGCAAGAATATTGAATGCAGATTTTTTTGACGATCAGTTGGGAGTCTCCTTCCACTATCAAGGGTTTTATTCCCTTCTCATGGGCTAGGAGGAGTCCACGAACCAACGCTTCATATTCAAGAACATTGTTAGTGCACATAAAATGTAACCTATAAGTAGCATAGAAAGACTTACCTCTTGGATTTATTAGTTTGATCCCCATACCTGCTCCTTGTTTACACTTAGAGCCATCGAAGCATAATTTCCACATTTGGTACTATTTTGCGGGATTTGACTTGGTTGGGACATTACTTGAGAATCCCTTTGTTTTGAGATTCTACTTCTTTCCTCCATCACTACCTGAGGAATTTTATTCCTCTTTATCTAACCCCTGAATACTCTTGAGGTTTTGGGATTCAACACTTTCACCTTCTTTATCGTATGGTAGCTTCTCGTAGGGTGGAAACACATCATCATTTGAGGTGCTCCATTCATTGAACATGTTCAAGGTAGGGCTCTTTTTATCAGAGTCTGACCCACTATCTTGACTCTAAGTTAGAGTGTCTGGATCGACATGGCTATCTACCCTAGGAAAGGTGTCACTTTCATTTGCCACCTCAAGGCTTTCCATTTCTACTTCAGGCCTCTTTAGGACTTTTATTGGTAGGGAAATTTGAGTTGACACTCATGACAACACATCTTGGCAACTGGGGCATGTGAATTCTGAGTGACTTACTTGGTGCAATTGGAAATACCTTGGTAATAAGAGGATGTTAGGGTCTACATCCTTCCCTAGGTGTTGCAGGCTCATTGTCATGCTGTTGATAAAGTTTTGAAAGATGTCACCATTAATATTGAACTATAGTAGGCCTTGCATAGGAATATGATCTTTTTCTTCAAATTCTCTTATTTCGCAACATGAGAATATCATCCATCTGATAGGTGCCTAGGTCAGTCTATATGATCAGAACATCATTCAGGGCATTATAATATGTGATCATCCTCTTTAACTTGGGCTTGACATCAATCTTGATCTGATTGTTCATTCCCTTCCATGGTATCCATAGCAGGGTGAAATTAGGGGACAACCATCCTCTCAAGCATTTGGTCCATTCTTGACTCAGTAACATTCCTTAAGTTTCAGGGATATCCATTATGTGCACATTAATTTACTCTTGTATCTTTGGGTCAACAACCAGTTAGATGTACATCTCCTTAAGTACATCAATCACCTTGATTTCTATTTTGTCGAGATGAATCACTACTTTGTTTTTTGTTTGCAGAACCATCCCTAGGTTTTGATAGATGGATAAGGGCATGACATTACATGAAGCTCTAGAATCAATTAGAAAATTTTGTAAGTTTTCTTTGAATGTTCACAGACTGAGTAGGAATGGTGGTACATGTTGGATATATTTCTAGTTTTCTGAGTCTTTCTTTAAATTTTTGGGTTCCTACTGTCAACTTTGCTAGAAATGTCAAGACCTGTTCTAGAGTACCATTAAAATTTCCCTGTAAATGTTGATTTCTAAGTGGTGAAAGAAATAAAGGTGTGAAAACCGTAAGCCCTAGGTTATTTTTTTCCTTGTCATGCAAAAAAGCCCTAAATGTTCTCAGCCTTGTTCTAATTTGAAGTTACCTTTTTGTTCACTAACTTAAATCTTTTAAGTCATGTGATTTAAGTGGAAAATTTTATCTCCTTATCTCACAAAGTGAACCGAATAGTCTATTCTATTTAGAAACTTAGAGATAGCTTGTATCTCTTAATCTCAAGATAAAAATAATATGCTTTAAGTTATTTAGAGACTTAGTGGCAGTGGTTGATCTTGATTTGATCGTGCGGTTGGTGCATAATTGCAAGATGATTTTAGAGATGGATCAAAGATTCAGAGATTTGGCGATAACCGTGGATTAAGTTTTGACCGTGTGGTGAGCGCTTTATCTGATAATTTTACTCAAGTTACAAGAATTACTGAGTGACTTGGATATTTTCTTAGTCGCATAATCTCTTAATACATCTGAGGTCAAGACATAGTTCATTTTTCTTTGTTGCGTTATCTCCAAAATAAATCAGAGTTAAGAAAAGGCTTCAGAGATTTAACGTTGATCGTTGATTTTTTCCAAGATGAGCAAAAGCCACATAATCTCAGAACAAATGCCAAGGTTAATTTTTCCTTCAATGATTAAGAGATAACCGTAGATCTTGTGTCATCCTTGACTTGATCATGTGGCTTGCATTTAATCTCCCAATTGACTCATGAGTTAATGAATCTTTAAGAAATTTAGATATAAAGCTTGTCGCGTAGTCACCAGGTAAACTTGGGTTGAAGTAAGGTTAATTAAAGTTTCTTTTTGAGACTCAGAGATAACCCAGTTGTGAGATCTCAGAAGAAAAGTGTAGTTAAGTGAAAGGTTACAAGATTCAATGCAGACCCTCAGATTGAAAAGAAATCAAGGGACCATTAGATTGAAAAAAAATCAAGGGTTACCGCATGATCTCAGAAGGATTTGATGAAGTACATAAATTTTGAGAGACTTAACGATGATCATTGATCAAGATAAGATCTAAGGATTGGTGTGTGATCTCTAAATAGAACCTGAGTTAGAGAAATCATTCAGTGACTTTGAGTTTCCTTAGTCACTAAGTCTCCAAAAGAACTATGATTAGTATAGTTAGGTCAGAGCCAAGTCAAGTTAGTAGTGGGCGAATCTAAACCGTTGAGAAAGATCAAATCTTGTGGCTAGCGTTGAGTCACTGAAAGAAGTCAAAGGTCAAGGATTGTTCAATGATCAAGAGAATAATGATTAAGATGCTAACACATGTTTAAGTTGTTAAGGATATTTGTGGCATGTGTAAATGAAGACATATTTTTTCCATTAGTATGAAAGGAAAAATAGTTTTGAACGTCGGTAAAACCAACACCGAAAGTTGGGTTTAGTGCAACCCAACAAAAAAGTTCAAGGGAACCTAACGAAATAGTGCAACCCAAAAATGTTACAAGGGAACTTGACAAAGTAACTCAACAAGCAGAGTATAGTGAAACCTCACATAATAGATACCAGAGTAACCTGATAGACTACAGAGCATCCTGAGCACTAGTATACCGAGAGATAGTTAGAATCCCAAGAAATGTTGATTTGACTCCACATCAGATAAAACACTTGTGTTTTATATTTAGCTTTAAATCCATTTCTTGAGGGACAAGCAGTGTAATTATAATTGTTTTAATTAGTCTAACTGATTGAAAACATACAAACTAGGAGATCAAGATCAAGTTGTAAACCTTTGATCATAGAGTTATTATTGTAATACATGAAACTCATTTAGGTCAAAATCATTGTATAAATAGATATGTAATCAATCATAACACATGTGTGTGATGATGATTGTAGCCGAGGAGAAATCTATGGATCATACTAAGAGTTTTATGCAGAAGAATAGCCAAGGATGAAATCAATTATCAAGAACAAGAACAAGAACCAAGGCTACAAAGCAGAATAGAGGTATTGGTCAATCACAATAGGTGATAAATATACATGTAATCTTTATTGGATCTTTAATCAACAATTGTAGATTGCATATACTCAGGTTAATGAATATTTTTGACTACATTCTAACAAGTGTATAAAATAGAAGAAATCCTTGAGAAAGGTAGATTTAACAATTCTTTGTAAATCTCTTAACCGAGTGCACACTAAACATTGTTGTTAAAGATCTTAACAGAGTAGACCTTAACTAGTCCCTACATGATACTCCTAATAGGGTAGATCATTAGAAGTGATCAAAATTTTAAGCCTTAACTGACCCCTTCCATTTTGCAGATAGTGAAGCTTTGTGGGTTTCATCCCCACCACATTTTTTACCTTCTAATAGGGGTTTTATACATTACCAAATCTTGTGTCATGTGTCTATACATTTCATGAATGTTTCTATTATTGTTTACATGTTAATTGAGTTTTTAATTTGATATAACATACACAAAGATAGAATAGAAAATATGGTTGGTAATACAATTGATTGATAAAAGGATTAAGGTTAAGTGATAAAAGTTTTGAGGGCACTGATTCACCCCTCCCCTCTCAGTACACACCACTCCATTATTTCAAAAAATTGGTATCAGAGATAGATCTCTTATTTGGAAAAGTTTAAATACTTAAGAGAAAAGATCATACAATGGAAAGGTACAAGCTAGACAAGAGTATTGAGAATTAGAAGTTATAGATACATATCTTCTATGAGAAATATAAAGAAGCTAGAACCAAGATGAGACAGTTGCTAGATGAAAGAAATATTATGGCATCTCATTTTAATGAAACAGACTATCATGAAGAATAGATACTTGATTTATTTGAGTCTTCAGGATCTACATCAAGCAATACATCAGATACATCTGAAGGAAGAATTACAAGCCTAAATTAAATCAATCAACATCTGAATGGACAAGTAAAATCATTGCAAATTAGTCAAGAGACACAGATGGTAAGAATGATTGAGGTTATGAATAATGCTAGATAAGCCGAGAAAGAGAGAACACTAGAAATTGATGACAGGAGGAAGATTACTAAAAAGCTACAAGAGAAAGAGTCATAAATACAAAGACTTGCTGAACATCATCATGAGATCACCAATCAGATTATTCTTATGAGTCAGGAGGAAAACCAAATGAACATATAATTGAATGGAAAGCTGGAAGCTATTGGTGAGCTAAGAGAAGAAAATGAAAGACTAAAGCATGAAGTGAGAATTCAGCAACAACACAATGACATGATCAAGAGAGCTGAAAAAAGAACCGAAAGGATGGATGATTTTCTAGATGGACAAATAAGAGTCAACAAAAATACTAGATTAGGGTATACCGAGATTGGAGAATCACCATACCAAGATGATTCAAAGAATGTCTACAAAAATCCAAGACCAAGAAAGAAGTCATGTGATCACTGTGGAAAACTAGGCCACACATCAAATGTCTGCAAGAGAAAAATAAAAGGTATTCCTAAATCCACACCATTCATAGGAAATTGTTATAAATGTATCAAGAACGGACATAAAGCATATGAATGTTAAACTGAGGTAAAACAACCAAACAAGGAAACCTACATGGAAAAATACTGTCCTACTTGCAAAATGCATGGGCACACATCTCTTGAATGGAGGAAGAAGAAAAGGCAAGCATGGAAGCCTAAAGAAAATGAAAATGCTTATCAACCAAAAAGAGTTGGTAACTCATATGTTTGGGATTACAATACATGGGGAAATTGCACATCATGTGGAAGATTTGGACACATAGCTGCAAACTGCATGAGAAAATGGAT
The DNA here is from genome assembly GCA_018584345.1 of Thuja plicata. Lineage (NCBI taxonomy): Eukaryota > Viridiplantae > Streptophyta > Pinopsida > Cupressales > Cupressaceae > Thuja > Thuja plicata. The sequence continues at coordinate 19,233 of MU227033.1, forward strand.
GAGAAAGTCTAGGAGCTGGACTAACCCCATAATAACATGTTTACACTATCATAAATTTGGTCATCTAAGAAAGGACTAGAGAGATTGAGTGACAAAGAAAAGAAACTTTTCCAATGGAAACACCATTCAAGACATCAGGAAGATGAGAAACAAAATGTGGAGGAAAGCTAAAAATACTGATGATGCTGGACCAAGAAACACAATTGGTGAAACCTTATCCAATGGATCTGGTGACATCACCACCCCCACCTAAGATGAATAAGTAAGTATGGAACTGCACTATACTAAGTTATAATTTGTATCAGTTCCATTATACATAGTTAAAATTCCAAGCTAGCATGATTAAAGATGCACTATGGTATTACTTGTTATGATTCTGTGAATTCAATCTTGTCAGTTAATGTATACCAAAAAGCATCGGTTAACATACAAAAGCTAAGTTGTCAAAGCATACAAAAAATTATTGGTGTACATATGAAAACCAAGTTAATCAATGTAACCCAAGACTCATCGATAATCTTGTAAAATGCATTGAATACTTTGCCACTTCCCAAGCACCATCGGTAAATCTGTGAAAGGTCAAGTAAGTTATCACTTAACCCAAGCCGAAAGTTTGTGTGTAACCCAAGAAACTCTATCTTTGACACCCAACAAGTGGGTAGAGAATTAATTAGGGTATCGTCTATAAATAGGGTGATGGCAGAGCTCATTATTCACAAAATGATTAAGAAACGAAGTAGAGCAGAGCAAAAATAGAATGACCAAATTGTAGAGAACTCCAAGAAGATTCATGACATTCAGATTCTGAACAACAGTAGCTACAGAAGGTTAAAGTAACAAGAATCACCGATCTCACTGTTTTAGTTTATGGGAAAAGCCCTAAATTCATAAAATCATGGAAACCACTTCCCATGCAACCAAGATCAAGAATGCTAAGGAAAAGAAGCTTAATCTAATCAAGAACTCCAATTGTAAAGAACCTAAATATAAAATCTGTGCAAAGGTTGCTTCGTAACCCGACAATGTTTGTGCATTCTCTGGCATTCCACCTAGGGTTTTATTAATTCAAGATGTTTGTTCCTACATACATTGCAAGATCGCCGAGATAGGAGATCTTGAGATTGATCAAGCTTAAAAGAATCTTTGTACAGGAAAAACCATTAAGGAGGAACATAAAAACATCAAGGTCAAAGGGCTCACATGTGCTCTAATGTTCCTGAGGGAGTTTAAGACAGAATGGATTTGGTAGTGTTGAGCAGAGTGCATGACTGAAAGATGTGGCTAGATGATCCAAAACCGATCACTAGAGATGTGATACATGATGTTACTGGTTATCCTATAACTGACAAGGCCAAGGCTCTCAAACACCCTTCTCATCCCAAGATAGAGAAGATGACATGTGCAATGTGGGATGAAAAAGGATTGAAGGTTAACACCATCACCGATCTAGAACTCAAGTTTGGTGCATCTGTACTAGGGTATAAGATATACCAATCTAGCAGGATAAACAACATAGCGTGTGGAGTAGTTGACACTGCTTATAAGATTGTTAAGAAAGGTCTACAGTTAGATCTATCTGAGCTTCTACTGAAGCAGTTAGATGAAAACATGGGGACAAATAGGTCCACAAAGTCCAATTCATGTAAGTTCAGATCAATTTTAATGTGTACATTTTTCTACTTTTAGAAATTCTTCCCATCTATAGGAAATGTCAACTAGGATACCACCTGACCATTGACCATACAAATCAGTGAATTCATCAACTCACTAGGTAACAACTTTGTATCAGTTATGGATGAATAATTCACTAGATTTAAGGAAAGAATGCAGAAAAGAATGAGAATACCAGAACAACTGGTAGAAAAGTATAAAATTGACATTTTGTTTATGGTGGACATTGACAACACCTTCATCAAACCAGTTGTACCGAGAACAGCATGGTTAGCACCACTTGACTATGAAGTCAACATAGATCAAGCCACTAATGATATTGAAGGATTGATAAATGAACCAGTGGACAAGTCACAACCTAGGTTTGGAACCTATGAGGAATCCAAGGAAAGAATTAAAATAGGCTTATTTGTGAATAAAATTGATAGAAAGAAAGAGAAAATGGTAAAGATACTGAAGAAAAAGTTATCGGTAAATGATGAAAAGTTTGAACAAAAGGATGAAACCGAGGGATAGTCATCCATTGGTGAAGAATAAAAATTGAGTGACTTTGAATCTACAGAGTCTGATACATCACCACCACTAGCAAAGAAACCAAGGACTATGGGTGCATCAAGGACTAGAAGTCAGACAAATAAAGATGCAAGTGCATCACCAGTCAAGAAAGGACAAGTGAGGACTTACAAGAGAAAGCCTCAAACCGGGAAGTAGGCACCAAAAAAAAGAAGAAGACTCATCAAAACTAAGGAAGACATAGAGGACACTGAAAAGGATGAACAATCTATTAAGAATATGTTACCTACCACAATTGATGAGGTATGTGCAGCTACCATCAAGTCAGGTTCAATAACAGAGATTAGGAAATGGCTAACACTGGATCCCAAGGATCAAAATAAGCTAGAGGAGGAAATCATTAAAAAAATGTGTGTATTCAAATATGTACCAATACAGTTTGAAGGTAAAATGCCTAAAGAAATTCTAGACAAAATTTAGCAAGATGGACATTTGCATTACATTATGAGAAACAAATAAGGAAAGAGCCCTAGTTTCTGTTATGCCACCTGAATCTAAGATGGAGGAGATTGAAGAAATGATGAAGTTATATTCCAAAAGGTTCTCACCAAAATTAAGAGCCTACAAAGTGCTACAGGGAGATCTAATTGATCTTGACAGAAAAAGTGAGGATGAATGGAGAAAAATACTCAAGGTACCCAAAAAGGACACAAGACCTGAGCCACAACTAGCTCTTACTGATAAGCCACACAATGAAGAAGATCATGCTAAAATAAGCCGAGAGCACATTATTATAACTGATGGTAAGGATTTTAATGAAGAAGCATTGACCACAGCAGCTAACAAGGATATGGACACTGCAGATAAAACATTCCCCAATAATACTATCATTGACATTATTGGAGAAGATCCTGCAGATGAGGTAAAGAAAGATGAAGATGTCACTGTTGCTCCAGACCAAACTGAGGAATAGGACACTACAACAGATACTTATCAAATAGATACATTGGGAAAAATACCACTATTGATACAAGCTATCAATATTATCTTGGAGAAGGAGAAATCACTCGACAAGGATGCAAGCATACTCGAGGATAAGGGTGCAGAAGAACTGAAAAACACATTTGATGAGAAGAATAAAGATGGAGAGAAAAAAGAAACCAATGAGGAACAAAAAGAAATAGATGGAGGACAAAAAAAAAATAAAGGTGAAGAAGAGAAGAAAAGTGATACCACTCCTAAGTATACTGAAGGAGATTTTGCAGATAAGGCTAAGGTTGATGTGAAGATGTCCATTCCCAACCGAAAGGTAGAGATTGAGCAGCAGGATATAGGTATACATATACCAAATCCTTCACCACGCACATTAGACCAAGCAAAGGAACTTTCTATGGTACTACATACAAGTCCCTCCACAACTCTTTCCAAGAAGAAGAAGAAGAAGAAGAACAAGAATCCATTTACACTCGAAGAGATAATTGAGATACCAGCCTGTGATCCAAGGACATTGGATCCATAGGCACTAACAAACTATGAAAATTTTTGTGAAAGAAAAGCTATCCAGGATAAGATTAAGAAGGAGAAAAAGGACACTTAGGTACTTGAAAAAATAGGGGATATTCTTCAATAGATAGTACCTGATATAGAAATTGATCAAAATGCATCAATCATTGATCAATTAGCCATTCTTATCGACACAATCCAATCACAAAATGTGGATACAGAAAAGGCAATTGAAGAATGAGCTTAGCAAAAGTATCAACATAAATTGACCAAGAAAATCAGCCAAGAAGTGGTAGAGAACAAGGTGAAGCTATCTGAAAAAGTAAGTGAGTTACAACCTATCATTTCAGAAGTAATAGCCTTAGTTCAAAAGTTAAGCACATTAGAGAAATTCACTAAGGAGAATAGTGTAAAGATTGCAAAACTAGATGCAGATATAAATTCTAGTGCTCAAAGTCTCTCAACAAATGACAATGCAATAAAATTGCATTATGAAAAGGTAATGGAAGAAAATAAGTTGACACTTAAAATCCAAGAGGCAGAATCAAAGTTTAGAGATGAGGTAACTGAGCTACAGGCTCTACTACTACCCAATCTCACACTAATCCAGCAACACATGACAATGAACAGGTAATTGATAGCCACCATGGATATGTCTGTCACCAATAGCATCTATGATATGCACACGAGGATCACATTGGAGCACATGGATCTAGAACACCTTCAAGAGAAATTGGAGAAGATGATGGAGGACATGAACAACTCTCACTCCCACATTTTTGACAAGATGTAAGTGATTACACCTTTGTCCTTACTATCAAAAGATGGGGAAAATGATATTATACAAGGGGAAACAAAGGGGAAAATTATATAAAGTGAAAAGGAAGAATAGAATAAAGGTAATTGTACATACATATACTTATAATATACCAACATATACATAGGGGGAGTCATAAATGACAAGGTGAAGACATGGTGTACATTACTAAACATTTTAGTATTTGCACATATCAATTTTTGATACTAATGTCAAAGGGGGAGATTGAAGACATATTTTTTCCATTAGTATGAAAGGAAAAATAGTTTTGAACCGTAGGTAACACCAACACCAAAAGTTGGGTTTAGTGTCTATACATTTCATTAATGTTTACATTTTAATTGAGTTTATGATTTGATATAACATACACAAAGATAGAATAGAAAATATGGTTGGTAATACAATTGGTTACTAAAAAGATTAAGGTTAAGTGATAAATTTTTTGAGGGTACTGATTCACCCCTCCCCTCTTAGTACACACCACTCTATTATTTCCAACAGTAAAATCTTAGAACAAACTTGAACTTGAGCTAAATTCTCAATGACTCAGAGATAGAAAGGCGTTGATAAAGATCTAATTGTATGGTCCTTGTTGAATCTCACGATGAAACTTGGGTAAAGCTAAACTCTCAGCAACTTAGAGACAATACAATCGCGCAATCTCCAAAAGAATTGTGGTAATATTAAGGTAAGGTTACATGGGTTTGTTCTCGTGCCATGAAGTAAAAAAGCTAGCCTATTAAAAGGGAAATATTTTGACGGAGTGTAACAGATCTACAGAGCTATACAAGATAAAGGAAACTAGCCAATCATCGATTGAATTTAAATCTTAATAACGTATAATAGGTTTTTAAAACTAAAAAAGTACTCATGACCTATCCAAGTGGGCTTTTCAAATTTGAAGTACCTATCAACTTTAGGTGCAACGACTAATAAAAATTGATGTCAAGGTACTCAGAGTAATGATAGAAGTGTCTGAGTAACAATTCCATGATCTTGATTAGACTGGTGCATTGATTTTTCAGAAATAAATAGATGTTGCCTTTGTTCATCTCATTTTACCAATTTTTTTAGAGTGTAGATCTAGAAATTGCATAAGTTTCAGTGCTTTCAGAAGTGAGCAATTGTCTACATTTCAGGGTAGGTTGTAAGGAGAAGTTTGTATTAGAAAGAAGAATTGTTCAGTAAGGATCAGTTACAATGAGTTAAATAGCACCAAGCGGGGCCTCAACCAGTGGAAGAAGTGGAGAAGCAGAGGATGACCAAAAGGGCAAGGGGAATTATTCTGATGAATTTGTAGCTCTATTACCTAGAAAAAACCAAGGGAAAAAGTAATAGGGATAAGGAAATTCCAATTTCCAATCTCTGGACATCAGGTTTAGCAAAGTTGATTGTCCCAGATGTCTTTGTAGACGTAGACTTGCTAATCGAGCTAGCTAGGAAATATGATTCTTTTTCTAGAACCATTAAGAAAAGTGATGGCACAACCTTAGTTACATTGGATAGGGCTTCATTCATGAGGGATTTTGACATATATCATCCCTGCACCATAGAGATTGACTTAACAAAGTTAGAGAATCAGTATGTTAGAGAAACCACCATTGTTGCCAAATTAATCCAGGGTCATGTGCCCAAATCAAACAGGAATTATATAGTTGTCATACCGAATTCTACTGGCCCACATTTTTTCAAGGATTTGAGCTTTTATATGAAGTATATTTCTTATAGTCTATGTAGGGTTTTGGGGAAAGATGGGGGTATTGAAAGGGTGTTCACATATATATTAATGATCATCTTGGACATGAAAAATTCTCATGCTAATACTGATTATGATTATATTTAGTATGTTATTGACTAAATACATCAAGGCCTTATAGATGTCCATAAGAAGACAAACCATAAATTTTTGCATTATTCTATTTTGATGCATCTAATTTTGTATTTCAATATTAATAACATGGATGTACACAATTTGAGGCGAAGAATGATGTTCCATGGAAAGAAAAAACCTATGCAACTTTGCGTTAGGGTTTGGAATTTTACTTCCAACGAGAAAGAGTTTAGTGGTTATCAGAATTGGATTGCATATCCAATTCTAAATCTTCTAGGTGTAAATGTAACCAGACTACCAATCAGGGTACTGCAACTTCTTAGACCTTATCAGTATGTTGATAAGTGGATAGGAGATAATAATTGGGAAGATTTTTATTGTTGGTAGAACTTTACTTTGATGAGGGTCTATGGATGTTCCAAGTCCCCACATATCCTACCCAAATATGTGCCCCCAAGGATAGCTATAATGGAATTTATCTGGCAATTGATGTGGATAGATAGCGAGCACCTCGCTCCACATAGGAAGGGTACTTTTACACCTTGGCAGTTCAAGGTTACCAATTTCACCATTGGGAAAAGATGAATGGATTCTATGAATAAGTGGTTGGGTCATTACAGAATGAATGTGGCCCTTTACAGATATGTAGACCCAGAGGATTTTATAAAGAGTGCAAATAAATTGCTAACCCCAACCATCACTGCTATGAAAGAGCATGAGGAGTATGTGTAAGAAGACCTCATAAGGAATATCTTGGAGTAAGATGAGGTGGCAAGAAGGATAGATCAATATCAAGATATAATGAGCCTGGAAAAACAAATAAAGAAAAAGGGGATTCCCTTTGGAGGATTCTTTCCTGGAGTGTCCTATTTACAAAGACTCAAAATTATGATAGAGTCTTATAATAGATTGTATAATCAGCTTGAGGGGCTGATAGAAGACAAAGAGAGAGGCCCTGAGAAACACCCTTCTTCAAAATATGAGGAAGATAGTAAAGGAGGTTACTCAGTCCATAGCCCTCCTCCCATGGATCAGCCACCCTCAACAGAGTAGAATATAGAGGTAGACCTTATAAAGGTGCCTGAAACTGAGGTGACTGATGAGCCCTCTAAGTAGAAACAAAAAGTGGAATCAGGGGAGCCTTCTCATGCTAAGGAAGAGGAGAAGAAAAAGGATAAGGTGAGTTCCCTAATCACTGGTAACATAGCATATGACCACCACCTTAGAAAAATAATCAAGGAAGGAAAGAAAGTGAAAAAGGATGATCAAGGAGAAATTGAATTACCTCTCCTATTATGCCAGGATGAAAGAGAAATTCAGAAAGAGGATTTATTGAATGCTGATGCATTTATTAATACTATGGAGTTCAAGAATTTCTTAATTTGGAGAAAATAGCAGGAATTAGGGGCACATTTACAATTGACAAAGGAGAGTTCAATGCCAAGTGAAGCTTTGTAGGCCTTGCAAGCATATGACCCTGAAATTGAAACCACGACACTTGATGAGGCTAGGCAACTAGTCAAATCTAGTGGAATGTTGCTTGTACTTGGTTGGGATCTAGCTTTAGCCTTCATAATTGATCAAATCAGAAGGAAATCTGATGTAAAGTTGTCCTTAGAGACCTAGATTGGAGAAATTATCAAGGGATGTGGATATATTCCACAATCTGAGACTTTAGCTATATGGTCATTGGCCCCTAAGACATAGAAGCAATCCTTGATCAGTGTGCATGAGAAAATGGATGGGGATAAGATGATTTGGTCTATCCATAATGCTGGTGATCTGGAGATATCTTAGGCTCTCACCCATTTAGCACATCTTAATGAGGCTAAAATAGAGAAGATGTCCAAGGGATACCAGAAGCTTTTTGATCAATCGAGTGTTGTGGTGAAGGATAGGGAAGTGCGCTTGATTAATATCAAGTCATTAGAAAGGTAGGTGGAGGAATTGAATAATAAATTAAATGAGGTCCCCAAGGCTATCCTTTCTCTAGCTAAACAAGTTGTGGATGCACAAACTGGAACCATAGAAGATATTTCAAAAAGAACAGAGCAAGTGGACAAAGATCAGAATAAAGTGGCTTTAGAAGCCCTGTGGAAGATCTTGCAACATAGGATTTATATCCTAAAAGGTAAAGTTGATTTGGTGCACAATGCATATAGCAAGCTACTTGACCTAGAAGTAGAGGTCAATAACCGTATTGCAACTTTGAGTCCTTATTTTGGAACTTGGTCAGGAAGGGCGTCACTTTTTGAAAGGTTGGGAGCCTTACAACCACATAGGGTAAATCTCCCTGAGATTCTCAGTTAGGTGGGAGAAGAAATTGAGTGGATTGGAGCTACTTTGTATTTATTCAAAGGCAAAGCAAATTAGATACATGCTAGGATCAACATGTTTGGGCAGGATTATAATAGATTTATTCCTCCAATAAAGGGAGAAGATAATAAGATTAAAGAAATAGCAGAATGGAAAAATGAGTTTGACACTTTATTGCCTGTGAAAGAGGCCTTTATAATAGATAGTGTTACCCTAGATATGGATACATTTAATAAGACCTTAGATGAGGATTTCAAAATGGAGACAGAATTCATCAAGTTTGTAGTAGATTTCAAGTTCATAACCAATGTTAGATGGGACGGGAAAAAGGCACAACTTCAGAGTATTTAGAGTTTTAATTGTACTTCAAAGGTAGAGGTTGTAGAGTGGGATGCTAGCACAAAGACCAAGAAGAAAAATCCTTCAGCCATTGACCTAGATGTATTGGACCAGGAGTGAAGTGGTACCTGGCACCCGATCTATGAGCAAAGGGAGGATAATCATAAATAAGACTAGTGTAAGTTAGCCTGTACTGACAGTCAGTAGGTCTCACAATAACTACAAGAGGTTATCCAGAATATCTGTGGACAAAGGTGCCAGCTACCAAAATCTTTAAATCATATCAAATTATATACTCAAATCTTTTCTCCATCGCCTGAAGGTGTAAACTCTATTTTTTTCTTCTAGCACTTTAGGGTTTAGCCTTGCCATCCAAAGCTTGTTGCATCTGTTCTCTTTAAGGATTCCAAGATGGCTAGTTCTCTATAAATAGCAAGTTATAACATAATATAAAGGATGGTGAAATATATAACTGCGAGGCAAATTTCTCACTTTTGTCTAGGCTTTCAAGCTTTTAGTCTTTGTGAATGTATTGAAGTAGAAGCATATTAATAAAATACAGTGGAGTTTCCTTTTCCATATCATTTTTGTCTTCTTTTATTTTTGTTTATGCTCTTGTATTTTTAAATTGTAAGGCATTTTAAATATACCAGTTATAAGGTAATTATGCAATTAATTGTAAGTTTCTTTCAATGAGGGAATAAATCTTATGAGTGGTTCCAAAGGGTTAGACATTAGTATAAGGATTTGATACAAGGGTATGGGAATGAGAAGATAGTTTTTAAGGCACTCTATCTGAACTACATGTGTATTTCCATTAATTAGTTTCTATGAATTTATATCTCATATTGACTCTCTGCCCGGATTTAGGCACTGGTCAGGGTTTGATAAACAATTATTCATCATCAATCTAAAACAAACAATCATTTAATTTTATGTTATCAAGAACTTATATGTTTAATTAGTTGTATTAAATAAGACAATTTAATTTTTTGATTCCTTGGAGAGAGAATCATTAGGTTATCCTTCCTGAGTCAAGAACTCTAAAAAGAAGAACGATGAGAATCCTTGTTTCACTGTTGTTTTCTATTGTTATGTTCATGGTATGGCTTGTTAAGCTCTGTGTTAAACTGATTATGGTTATTTGCAAGGTGTTCTATTAGCTATTGCAGTAAAAGGCAATAGGAAAATCAGTGTAACCCCTGATCCACTATTAATTTTACTATAAAGAAGTAACTTGTGTAAGGTACAACCGCCTGAGTCTATGGAGCTCAAAGAAGAAGGAGAATTTATCCTCATTAATTAGACTTTTACTTGCATGAGTCAGGAATTGGGAATTTAAGAGTCAAGCATTAGTTCTATATTAAGGTTCTTCAAGAAAAAACTCTAACAAATTGGTGACTCTGTTGGGGAAAGTTGATGTATATCAGTTTTAGTTTGTCCTAGATTTTTTTGGTATAGTATCTTTTTAAATACTCTGATCCAATTCTAAGTTTATTAATACTTTCCCATACTAAGTTGTGGGTGGCAACTCTAACTCTGTGCATTCTAGTATTATTTGCATAGTGAAATATTGAATATTATTGTCTGATTTAAGAAATGATTCGGAAAAGAAATACCAGGTCCTATTTTAGGGCTTATCTTGAAAAAGGATATAGAAGAAGAGCTCCATACACCTGGAAAGAAACAATGGTCCAAAAGAGGTGGACCAAATCAATGCTCTCCAAGAACTTCAAAGGGGAGAATGGAGACTCCTATCCTTGAGACAAGGTCATCCTCATCTGAAAGTACTGAAGCACCAAGGCCAGTAAACTCTTATAATGCTAATGCAACTTTTGACCCTTACAGAGAAGCAGAAATGATAGATGCAAGATTTTTCCTTGCAGAAGAAAGTCTGGAACAACCAGGGTAAACCTCTGTTGTTGAGACAACATCCTATAATTCTGAAAAATTGAGAGGGGAAGTCTTAGCTCTGAGAAGGAGAAAACAAGAGCAAGAATCAGAGATTTCTCAAGCTAGGAAGAGGCGTGAACAAGAGCTCTATGACTTGTTAACCGAGAGGGAAGAACTATTGGAAGAGACAAGAAGGAATTAGTTGAAGTCTAAGAGCCCAAATGAAGAGGGAAAAGTTCTAGAAAATTATTTATTTGGTGACTTTGAAGCCTTAAGAAATCAAGTTGCAAATAAAATAGGAAAATCTAGTAAGGATGAGTTTGCAGATGAAGGACCTGTCATGAGAAAATGACACCTAGATGAGATTGAGAAGAATGCAAAGCTCCAGAAAAACAACAAGGATGTCTCTGGAAAAGGTAAGCAAAAGGCTATTAGTATAACTATCAATGAGCCTAAGAAAAATAAGAATATCTCTACAGGAATGTCCCAAGTTGACTTCCAAATTGAACAAGATAGAAAGACTAAAGAAGATCTAGTCAAGCAGCTAGAAAAGTTAGAGTTAGAGGCTGTTGCTACAGACATGAAAATGAGGATAGCTTTCTTACATGATAACACTAATACCACTGCAAGTAGTTATGTGCCTATTATTACTGGAACACAACAAAAAAATCCACCAGGTGGTGCCGATCTAGCTACTCAACAATATGGTGCTAGCCCAGCTGCTCAACAATTTGGTCTTGGTCTAAATACTCAAAGATCTGGTATGAAACAAGGAGGCTCTAAGCAAACCCAAAATCAAGGAGGTACAGCTGGACCAAGTGGAAACAGTTCTTTAGGAAACTTCCAAAGAATACCTATTCATCTGGATAGATATAGAGCTCTTTTCTTTAATGGTATCCATGGTCATCCCAATGTGATTCCTAATGAGGTAAGAGACAAAATCCCTAAGTTCACAGGAAATAATGTTATAACATGTGAGGAACATTTAAAAGCTTTCACTGATAAGATAACTGATTTTGAAATAGAACATGAAGATGTTATCATGAAGCTTTTTGTTTAGTCTTTAACAGAGGATACAAGGGATTGGTTTACAAATGTTCTTAATAATAGCATAGCATCTTGGGAAACAGATTTTTCTTTTTAATTTAACTCTAAAATACCCAAAATACTAAAGAACAATTGAATACAACAATTGGAAAATTGTTATTGAAAAAACTAATTTCCCTCTGAATTTAAAGGTATAGCTCCTTTGTATGAATGATTTTCAGTGAATCTTGATCTTTCCTAATCTAACAGGGGTATGTTCTTGACCCGAGAACAGAAGAGGTGAACCAAGCTAAACCTAGACATGAAATAGCTCAGGCAGGATAAATTCAACTCTAAATATAATTGATTTGGAGATTTCATCAATCAGATTAAACCCCAATATCGGTAATGCATGAATAGTCACTGAAAATGTAGATTCAAGACTAAAGATTAATGATGAAATTATAGCAAATCGATCTATATCACATAAATGTTTCCCAAACTCAGGATGACAATGGATTTTCCCCTTGATTAACTATATCAAATCATAATACAGAACTCGGGTTTAAATACAGATTGAAAATCTAACCTCAAAGAAACATTTGAATTTAATAGAAAGATAAATGCAATGCAATGGAATAGTTAAAGCAATGGTATTCAGACATACAAATTTGACTTAGCAAAATGCTATCTTTTACACCAAAATTTAGCCGACCTTTGTATTGATTTTGGAAATAATACATATAGAGTCCCAAATTGGGCCGTTACAAAAAAGGCGGGGTAACTAAAACGGTTCAACTTCCCCAACTAGAAATGATAACCAAAGGTTTATCCTTTATAAATATCAATCAAAATTTGATACAAAGAGAGAATATATTCAAGCTTCAGTTTCATTCCCTTTGCCTAATTTAGCCCTATAGGCAGTGAAAATTGTGATAACTCTGATGAGCTCCTCATGTCTGTTGATGTGGACATTGGTATATCAGATGAGCCACCTGGAGTACTCTTTAGCTAGACTCTTAATTGCATCTGTCTGGTCCTTCAATTCTTCCATGGCTTTATAAATACAGCCACTCAATTGCTAGAGTTCTGGCACTTTTTCCAAATGGGTGGAAGATTGCTCTGATAGCTTGTGCACATAATCGGAAAATGATTTTTGCATATTGGTTAATCCTATCATTTATTTTCCTTTCCCACTCATCTATGATTCTATGTGCAAACCTTGAAGAATCTTAAATTCTTTGTTCTGTTCTTCTTTGACCTTAACATCAACTTGTTGCAACCCTGTCTCAGCTTAAATGATCATCTCAATTTTGAACTCTAGGCTTTGAAGCCACTTGATTAGAGGTTCATCTCCCTTTTGTAGAATCTTGGCTTTCAAAGCCTGTTTGGTCTTCATTTTTATTGCCACATGGAGTGTCACTATACACTCTTGACACTTCACTCTGTCAGATGCAAGAGTCTATAGATTCTTCTCAATTTTGTTCCTTTCCGTCTCGAATCTCAAGAGAGCATTACCCAGCTACTCAAAAATTGTCAATCCCTTAGATTTGAGTCTCTCAACCCATCCCTTGCTGATCTATGCAAAGTGCCTATCCTCCTGCAACTTGGCTATTATGGCCTGATTCTCCGCGGCGTTGGGATTGAATGTGGTCTAAGTACTAGGGATACTAGCAACTAGAGTAACCAATTGCTGGATGAAATTAGTCAATTCATTGACTTTGGCCTTAAGCTGTACCTTTATCATTTTAAGTTCTTCTAGCTCTTCTTCAATTACTACATTAGTGGATTTCTACCAATCCACTTTGGTATCATGTCAGGCTAAGCCCATGTCAAATGAGTGTAGCTCGAAATCCAAATGGGTTAAATATTCAAAATGGCCCTCCTTTGTGGGCTTTGCTACCTCCATAGTGAAATGCCCAGTCTCTTGGTCCCTGCCCATTGTGGACAATGTCTTCACTTTCTTAGTCTTTACGGCAACGGAGCCGGGTTGCATGGCTCGAGCTAAAGTATCTTTGCTGGGAGCCCCTTTTTCCACTCTCTTTCTTTTGTGCTCCAGAGTGTTCTCTATCCATGATTCGACATTGTTGACCTTAGTAGCAGAGAACAAATCCTCTATAAATGATTTCCTAATGACTGGAGGAGTAGAATTTGGCCTTGAAGCAAATGGATTTATCGAAGTAGGAGAAGAGGACACCAATTTGGCTACTAAAGCAACCTTCTTCTTCTAATTCTGTGGTTGAAGGAGTATCTTCACCCACTTCTACTATGAAAGGGGACCCTCACCTTGGAGAGTCTTGGGTTGAAGTGCCAACTAGTACATTTATAATGACTGCTTTAGCTGGCTGCCCTGGTTCCGCATCTTTGGTAGGTTCCTCTGTCGACCCAATATCTGGAAGCGGGCCTTCTCCACAAGTCTTCTGTGGTTGGAATTTTTTTTTTGGGAGCTTCATCGCCTCCTCCAGCTGGCTGAGATGAAATTTTGGTCATAGTTGGTAGTATCACCGAGGAATTCATTGCAATGTTGGAAGTATCCTCTTCCTTCTTCCCATAGTCCATTCAACCCACTGCTTTGTTATTTTGTATATCCCACTCATCAAAGTCTGCAAATCATTGATGGTTTGCTCCAACATGGGCTCAGACCTGATAGAGAGGGGTTTGATATTCTTAAGATATGTATTATCATACATGTGTTGGATGTCATCTTCTAGCCCCTCAACTGTAAGATTAACCTCTAACTTTTTGATTTGTTCAATGGTTAACCTGGCATAAAATCTGTCTCTGCTCTCCAGATCATCTGTACAATTGGCCCAGTAGTCTTCAATGCCATATACATGGTAGATAGCTTGGCTCATTTTTAGGTAATCATGAGCATAATTAACTGGGTCATATTGGGGCCTCAGAACATCATAGGTTTCCAATGAAAACCTCTTTGAGAATACCTTTAGAACATTCTTCACCTCAGACTGGGATGTACAACTATAGGCTCCGATAGTCATAGGGAAGTCATACCCTTTCTTCCTGGCATCAACATAGATTAAATTCACTTGAAGTGCTTGTCTCATCACCTCCACCAACATGATCATATCCGTAGGATATCTGAGCAGCTTCAAAGGGAAGTCGTCGAATCCTGCAAGATGAAGATATGAGAAATCCCCAAACTGAATGAAATAACATCCAAACCAGCTAATAAAAGCCATGGCTTCAGGAGAGAATCTCCTTTCTAGACAGCCTTGTATCTCCCTGCATAATCTCATTGTAAACACATTATTAACCCAAAGATATTCAGCATAACTGTTGTGTAATTGCAAAGAGGGGAAAAATTTGTAACTATTAACATCATCAGGAAATTCTTTTAATATAGGAAGTCCTAGCCAAATTTGGATTGTAGCCAGAATATATAAAAGGAATGAAGACATATAAAATTCATTATGGTGCTTAGCTCTATCTAGGGCCTCCGAGAGGTTCTCACTTACCATAAGGGCCCAATCAATGAAGTGATGTTGGGAACAGATTACCTGAACTAGGAAGAAGTGATGGTCAACAAAATTGAGTGCTTCAGATTAGTGCCATATAGTGTTTTTGGCAGCTTCCCTTTGGCGCTCCTAGGCTCTTGAAACCATGCTTTCATTATCTCCTTCTTCCAAACTAACTTCTTGGCTATATATTCATTCACTGCCCGACTGTATGTCATTTCTGAATACTCAACTTGCTCTGGGATGCGAAGCAAGTTCTAGAACAATTCTCTATCGATAGATAGTAAAACCATATCATTTTGCAAGAGGATTTGTTTGGTATCTGGGTTGTATCAAGTTATACATTCCTGGATCAATTCTGGGGCTTGAACAACCACGGGAAAACTGGCAGCTTCAACTAATCTGCTCTCTTTCAGTCTCTCAGTGATGAGATGCATCTGGTCATCTTTTAGCCTGCTCTGAAAGTTTTGCATATCAAATAAATTCAGAGACATATCTAAGATCTTATACCATTCAGAGGTAATGTTTTTCATTCCATTGAATCCTATAAATTTGGAAGCCATACTTCAAATCATTTGATTCGGGAATGAAGAATATCTTTCAAGAATGTAGTGGTAAGGAACAACCAGTATCAAAAGCTTCAAATTCAAACAATTTGTTAAACAAATGGTAGCTCCTGTTGGCAACCTTCAACTGATCTTATAAATTTTGAATTCTTACCGTTTAACGGCTGACTTCCTGCACCACACGAATGAAAAGACCCCAACATTAATGAAACAATCTGTTATGAAGTAAAATGACTTTATTTAGATTAATTACTTCACTCTTACGGGCCATTGAGAAATGTCTTTTCACTTTAGTAACTGTAATGGTAAATTTCCCGAGGTAGTAGAAAATTACTTTTCCACTTCTCCTTTGGGCAGAGAAATGCTTTTGGAGTACTCTTTGTTTGAAAATCTGCCGAAGGAGAAATTTGGCCTGTTAGGGTGCCAAGATGACATGTGTTGATTTCATCGGCCTTCTTTATATCTTGGATTCCTTATGAGATAGATTCTTCCACAAAATTCCTTCATTGTAAAGGTTTGGTGGAAAGTGCACTCCGCAAGTCAAAACCCACTTGTTGGAGTAGTGGAAAAGCTATTTTCTGCTTTTCTGCCTATGAGATTACACCTTAGATTTTTCCTCACTCAATCATTCTCTTTGCTTGAAATAGGTTCAATATGAATGCCCAAAGCTCTCTTATTCCCAAATTTCTCATTTTCAACCTTCATTGACATCTGATACCCTTAGGTCTGTTAAGTGTGAAAAACACACTCTGCAGGTGATTTTCTGCCGTGGCAAAGCTTGAAATCAATTTCCCACCAATGCTACAATATGAAGAGTTATGACTAAGTAATTCAACTTCATATAAGACTGTTGTTAGAATTTTTAAAACCGTGGCCTTTATCAGATTGGGAATTTAACCTACCCAATGAAAACATGATCTCAAATACAGATTCCCTCCGGCTCACAAAAGAGAAGTCAAATTTGGGAAATTTGATAAAGGTCTCCTAGCTTAAGGGGATAGCTAGACTTAGACTCAAGACTCACATGAAGCTTTCAAGACCACTACTATACATCAAACATCCACTTTTTTCTAAAGGTATGTGGACAAAAAGTGGGGCAACAACTGGCTTTGTTTGGGGACCTAGACATTCACATGTCCAAGCAAGGAACTCAAGTCTCTAGTTTTGCAAGGCTCAATAAAAGGAAGCTCATAAAAAATCTAAAGAAAGACACGAAAAGGAAAGAAGAAAGGAAATGTAACTAGGAAAATAAGAACAAGAACTAAATGTAACTATAGTACAATACAGTGGTTAACTTTTTTAAATTTAGATCTGATAGAACTTCAAATCCTGACCATTATACATTAGTGGCAGTGCTTCACCATCTGGATAAGTCAGTTTAAAGGAATTTTCCTCAAACACTTGATGGATCTTAAAATGTCCTTTCCATAAAGTTTCAAATTTCTTATGCATGCCTTTGGGTTCTCTACACTTGTCCCATAACAACACCATCTCTCCCTCCATAAACTTCTAGGGTCTACTCTTTTTGTCAAACAAGTTCTTCACACACATTTGGTGTCGTGTGATGTGATCAACCATTTTCTCCCTTTCTTCTTCCTATTTTTTCAGGTACAAAATCTTTTTTTCTAAACCATCTTCGTACATGCCATCCTCTACTGCTGTTCTCAGTTTGCAATTCACTAACTCTAATGGTAATGGAAGACTAGATTCTACCCTGTAAATGAGTTCAAAAGGAGATATACCAATGGCTCTTTTGGGATTCACTCTATCTGCCCATAGGGATTCATAGATCTTCTTATGCCAAGTTTTCTGGTTGTCTGCTACAAGCTTTTTCATGATGTTTACCAAATTTTTATTGCTGGATTTAGCTTGACCGTTCCCTTGAGGGAAATAATTAGATGAGTGACTGATCATGATGCCATACTCAAATCAAAATTCTATAATTTCTTGAGAAGAAAATTATGCGGCATTATCCATAACTAACTTAATAGGCACACCGAATCTTACCAGAATGTTTTCTTTGATAAAATCACATACTACTTCCGAAGTAGTTCTCTTGGTTGCTTTTGCCTCCACCCATTTTGTGAAGTAATAAATTGTAGTGATTATGTAGGTATGACCTACACTGGACATGGGGTTTATAGGACCAACAAAACCAAGACCCCATTGCTGAAAAGGACCTTCAATTATCACTGGTCTCAGAGGTAGTGCTGCCAACTGTGGATTTTTTGGTAAACATTTTGCATTTCTCACACCTTGCTACCCAATGGTATGCATCTCTAAACATTCTTGGCTAGTAATAACACTATCTTAAAATCTTGAATGCAATGACTGATGACGAGAAGTGTCCCTCGCAAGCTTCATCATGAAACACCTTTAACAACTTCTCCTGCTGTTGTCTGTCGACACACCGGAGGAAAGTTCCATCTATAAATATTTTATACAATCTATCCTCCTAGATTACATATTTAGAAGCTTTTAGTTTTAGGTCCCTTGTTTGCTTCAGATTTAACCCTTCAGGGCATTCACCATATGTCAGGAAATACACGATATTTTCAAACCAAGGGTCTTGCATACTTACTGCCAAAACTAAGTGTACAGCTTTTGGCTCTTCGTCTGGTTGATTTTCTGCCATTGCCTTGCACAATGCATTTCCCTCACCAGCTTGGTGGGCTTGATCTCTATGTCATATTCTTAGTTTTTAGCTACCCATGCTCCTCTGTTGTTACATCCTACATCCTGTTGAGTCAAGATGCTTTTCACTGCAATATCAAACACATACACAAGAGAGTGTGAGTGTAGGATGTAGAATCTAAAATTATTTAAAGCCTTTACAATTGTGAAAGCATGCTTTTCAGTCTAGGAGTATCTCAACTCATGATTTTTCAAAGGTGTTCTCATAAAGGCAATGGGGGCTTGAATTCCCTCTTTGTTATTCTACATGAGAATAGCTGATAGAGTATGTTCAGAAGCGTAACAATAGATTATGAAATCTTTCTTATAATTTGGGTGGCATAACATGGGAGCATTGGCTATGGAATTCTTTATGCTTTTGAAATCTTGTTTACCAGGGTCGTTCCACTTGAAACTCACATTTCCTTTCATCATGTCAACTATGCATTTGGTAATCTCAGAGAAATCTAGAATGAATCTCCTGAGAAAGTTTACCTGACCGAAAAATTATTTCACTCCAGTTTTGTTGACAGGTAAACTCAATTTTTGGATGGCTCTTACTCTTTCTAGGTTGATCCTTATGCCTTCTTGGGAGACAATGTGACCTAGCAATTTCCCCTCAGTCACACAAAAAACTGACTTCTTAGGATTCAATGAAATTTTGTCTTCCTGACACCTTTGCAATACTCTCCTTAAGTCATTTATGTGATCTACTCTTTTCCTAGAGAATACAGTAAGGTCGTCCAGATACATACCAATGATTTTGTTCTTCATATCACTGAAAGAAAGGTCCATGCCCCTCTAAAAGGTATCCCTGACATTGATTAACCTGAATGGAATTTTGTGATATGCGAAGGTGCCCCATGGAGTAGTGAAGGCCATTTTGTGCTGGTTTGCCTTCTCAACTTCTATCTGATTATAACTCAAGAAGCCATCTAACATACACATCATTTCAGGTCCAGCCATGATTTGCAAGAGATGATCCATGTTGGGAAGATCGTAATTGTCTTTCAAAGAAGATTGATTAAGGTTTTTGAAGTCTACACAGATTCTTATTTCTCTGTTCTTCTTCCTCAGAGGTACTATGTTTTCCACCCAGGTAGAATGATGGATGGGGTATATGATCCTTGCTTTTAGCATTTTATCAAATTCCCTAAATATTGCATCTGCAACTTTGAGATTATAGTTCCTTTGCTTTTTCCGGAACAGAGTAGCTTTAGGTTTTAAGGGAATTTGGTGTTTGAATTTCCCATTCATAAAAATTTTCAAATCCTCATAACTCTAGGCAAAAACATCTTGGTATTCCAGGAAGAGTTTATTGGCCTCATTCCTTTCTTCTTCAGTACATCATTTCCCAATGTTGATCATATTGGGGTCTTTCTCAGTTCTGATGTTCATTCCCTCATATTCACCTATGGTAGGACCTCTTTTGATTCTTTTCTTCTTTACAAAGGTGTCATGCCTATTGAAAAGCTTCTCAAGAGTGACCAAATGGGGAGGAATGATATTACCTTGTAACTAGATGGCATCTGACTTATCCTTCTTTTGCTTGTCCTGACGGTCTCTTTCAATTCTGTTAGGGACATCTTTATGGAAGTCACCACTGCTCTCCAGAAAGAGAAGGAGATTCTGATCATCTTAGAACATTTCCAATCTTCTACATTATTGGGCACATATGGTCGATATACAATCTCCACTCGGTACTTCTTATCTTTAAATTCTAGGTAAGGGAGGATTAGCAAAGCTGGCATGGCCAAGGAGTATTCTTTGGAGTTTAATTATCTTGACATAGATTCAATAAAGAATGGATCCAGTGCCTCTATTTCATCCCATATTCTATTTCTATAATTTTTTAATCCGTGATTTTTTACAGAGTATTGATTCTTGACTTAACACACGATTAGCTTAGCATCACCACAAGCTCTCAAGATCTTCACACCCTTTTCCTTTGCAGAAATAATCCCTAATAGGAGGGTTTCATACTCTATAGTATTTTTGGTGTTCTTGAACTCCAATTTATAAGCCATGGGCTCACATACTCCATCTGTTGATATTAAGACCACACCTGCACCAGATCCTGACGATGCGCAACTGCCATCAAATTCAAGAGTCCAAATCTGTGGTGGCATTTATTTGGTGGAAAACTACTTTTCCTCTTCCCTTGGTCCCATTTCCTCATCATGATCATCAATAAATAGCATATAGTTACCAAATTCTAATTCTTGATACAGAATTTGGGCTTTAGGGTCATCATATTTCAGCACTGTAAACTTGGCTTTCTCCTATGGTACCAATTTAATCTTTTTATTTCCCACTGGGATTAAAGATTGAGACCAATCCAGCTTTATCTCCCCTCCAAAGTCTTTGTAGAAACTCCTACTTAAATGTAAACCATAACTAGTAGGTATATCAGCAACAAGGATTGTTAGCAACATCTTCTTCTCAGGGTGTGCTGCCAGGACCACTTGAGCATCTTTAATTTGGCCAACCAGGGGTACTTTATTGGAGTCCATAGAGTAACATCTAACATGGGCTTTAGTGAGGGTGAGTCCTAGAGCTTTAGCTACAATTTATGGCATGACATTAACTGAGGCTCCATAGTCTATTATGCAATTTCTTAACTTGCAACCATTAATATATAATGACACATAGAACGGGTCAGGTTTTTGGCCTAGGAAAGTAGCTAAAATAGAAGGTTCCCCTTGCTTATTTGGTTCTACAAATATAGACTCATTTTCTATAGTAGTCATGAAATTTTGGTTTAACTCTGGATTCCCTTCTTTACAGTAATCTACTAGCTTTTGCAGTTCTATGGGATTAGACTTAAGGTAATCTATAGAGGAAATCTGAATTTTAGAATCTCTACAGAATTGAATAATGTCAAAAGATCTTTGCTCCTTAACTGATTGTAGAATTCTCACTCCTTAATTGGTCTCCTTAGAATAGGAGGTAGATGCCTCGTTATTTTTAAGTGGAGGTGTTGAAGCAGGGATTTTATCCTTCTGACTCTGGGTCAAGACTGTATAAGAGGTCCTGTCTATGGTAGCGTAACATGTTTCTTCTTGATCTGATTCTGATTCATACTCTAAATATAAGTTTTTAGAGTCACCATGTGAGTATGAATCTTGTTCAGCTTTGGACACCCCAACATTCCACTCATCAGTCTGATGCATTTTCCAAGCATGAGCTACATCAGGGTAGCTTTCTCTGTCATGATCTATAGTTAGGTGGAAGGAACACATGTTTCCTTTTTTAGGAGGAGCTTCAGTAGCTAGCCTCTGTGGTGGAGCAGTTAACTATAACGCCTTTCCATCATCATTTCTCCCCTCATTGTTTCTCCCAGGTTGTTCCTGAAAGTTTCACTGGTAGGGATTATTAAATCTGGGAAGTTGCCTCTTGAAGGCAATGAATTCAATGGAAAATTTTTGAATAATCTCATCTGATGAGGTAGTATTACTACTACTATCTCTAGATTGTATCTCTCTCTTCCATTTCTCAGATGATATCATATGGTCTTCAAGTTCTACAGTAGTCTTTTATGTGGCATCCAAATATGAAGGGTTAACTCTTCTTAGATCGTAATTGATGTCTGGTGGCTTAGCGCTTATGAAGAATGTTTTCAAATTTCTCACCATAGGTCTGTCAGCTACTAGAATGCAATTTATAAGCTTGTTGAATTTGGCTATAAAATCCCTCATACTGATAGAGGGTTCCTTCTTGATGGAAGTTAATTGTGTCAATACGGCATGCTCATCTTCAACAGTTTTAAACCTTCTTTCAAAGGCATCTCTCATGGAAGCCCAATCTATGATAGAAGAATTAGGTAAATGGTGAAACCAATTGGCAACACCCTCAACCAGGGTCTTAACAAATAATATGACGGCCACATCCTCCTCTCACACTGCTAGGATATTGACTGAAGCACAAAATGTGGCAATGTGCTCGTTTGTGGATACTTTTCCATCTCCAGAAAATTATGGAAAGTTCTTTCTAGATCCTGAAGGAAGAGGATTATATGTTGCTAATTGCAGAGGTCCGACTGTGGTGGCCCAAGGAAGTTCCATAGCTACTTGGGGTAGATAGGGTGTTAGGTTGATAATAGGAGGGGTAACTACTCTGTGTAAAGTTAACACTTGGCAAGTGGTGGACAACTGAGTAGTTTTCTTAGGAGGTGAAGAAGGTCTAATCTAGCTCCTTGTGGTTCTATTTCCTTGGCGAGGTACTTCTAAAAGAGAAAAATTAATATCCGCAAGTCTCTCAAAGACTGGGTCTGTGCTACCTTCTTTCCTTGTACTCCTGAGAAACCTTTTAGGCTCCAGGTTTTCAACTAATTTTGGGGCCTAGCTTCAAGTTCTACTCGGCATTGTACCCTTCTTAGATTTCTCCTCTGGATGGCTCCATCAAGTGCTTCTGCTCTAGCTTCCTCTTGTTCTAGCACTTGATTGGCATTTCTATAATGCTTGGTGCTTCTTCTGTATCTCCAAACAAAAGTATTTAGTGAGGAAATGAGATCCTCTTGATCGTCTTGGAATCCAAGATTCGGTAGGATCACATGAATTATTTTTTCATGGGAAAGCACCATATTTATCCATGATATGCTTCTGGTATAATTACTATTCAACTCCCCAGTAGAGTCGCCAAAAATCTATTGGTAAACTGATTTTTCTTTTGAATTTAACTCTAAAATACCCAAAATACTTAAGAACAATTGAATACAATAGTTGGAAAATTGTTATTGAAAAAACTAATTTCCCTCTGAATTTAAAGGTATAGCTCCTTTGTATGAATGATTTTCAGTGAATCTTGATCTTTCCTAATCTAACAGGGGTATGTTCTTGACCCGAGAATAGAAGAGGTAAACCAAGCTAAACCCAGACAGAAAATAGCTCAGGCAAGATAAATTCAACTCTAAATCTCACCGATTCTTAGATTTCATCAATCAGATTAAACCCCAATATCGATAGTGCATGAATAGTTACTGAAAATGCAGATGCAAGACTAAATATTAATGATGAAATTATAGCAAATCAATCTATATCACAGAAATGTTTCCCAAACTTAGGATGACAATTAATTTTCCCCTTGATTAACTGTATCAAATCATAGTATGAAATTCAGGTTTAAATACAGATTGCAAATGTAACCTCAAAGAAACATTTGATTTTAATAGAAAGATAAATGTAATGCAATGGAATAGTTAAAGCAATGGTATTCAGACATACAAATTTGACTCAGCAAAATGCTATCTTTTACACCAAAATTTAGCCGACCTTTGTATTGATTTTGGAAATAATACATATAGAGTCCCAAATTGGGTCCTTACAAAAAAAAGAGGGGGTAACCAAAACGGTTCAAATTACCCAACCAGAAATGATAACCAAAGGTTTATCCATTACAATATCAATCAAAATTTGATACAAAGAGAGAATCTATTCAAGCTTTAGTTTCATTCCCTTTGCCTAATTTATCCCTACAGGCAGTGACAGCTATGATAACTCTGATGAGATCCTCATGTCTGTTGACATGGACATTGGTATATCAGGATAGTCACCTAGAGTTCTCTTTAGCTAGGCTCTTAATTGCATCTGTCTGTTCCTTCAATTCTTCCATGGCTTTATAAATACATCCACTCAACTACTAGAGTTCTAGCACTTTGTCCAAATGGGTGGAAGATTGCTCTGATAGCTTGTGCACATAATCAGAAAATGATTTCTGCACATTGGCTAATCTTATCATTTCTTTGCCTTTCCCACTCATCTATGAATCTATGTGCAAACCTTGAAGAATCTTAAATTCTTTGTTCTATTCTTCTTTGACGTTAACATCTACTTGCTGCAACCCCGTCTCAGCCTGGATGATCATCTCGATTTTGAACTCTAGGCTTTGAAGCCACTCGATTAGAGGTTCATCTCCCTTTTGTAGAATCTTGGCTTTCAAAGCCTCTTTGGTCTTAATTTTTACTACCACATGGAGCATCACTATACACTCTTGACACTTCACTCTCTTAGATGCGAGAGTTTGCAGATTCTTCTCAATATTGTTCCTTTCCATCTCCACTATCAAGAGAGCATTACCCAGCTGCTCGACAACTGCCAATAACTTAGATTTGAGTCTCTCAACCCATCCCTTGCCAATCTATGCAAAGTGCCTATCCTCTTGCAACTTGGATATTATGGCCTGATTCTCTACGACGTTGGGATCGAATGTGGTCTGAGTACTAGGGA
Source organism: Thuja plicata (assembly GCA_018584345.1). Classification (NCBI taxonomy): domain Eukaryota; kingdom Viridiplantae; phylum Streptophyta; class Pinopsida; order Cupressales; family Cupressaceae; genus Thuja; species Thuja plicata. The sequence continues at coordinate 44,081 of MU227033.1, forward strand.
TACTAGTAATTGGAGTAACCAATTACCAGATGTATAGTCATAAAATGGAAGCACTTCTGTGGTAGACTGGTTTAGCCTTTTGAGTAGGTGGTTTGGGGTCATATCAAGCACCATTAATGGGTTCTTTACTTTGACCTAGCTTTCCCCCTATTCTTCTTCCTATTCCACTTCTTTCCATCCAATTTTTGGCATCCTGGACTGCAGATCTGAGGTTTTTGACCTCAGGGTCAGGGTTGACCTTTTGGGTCTATGTCGACCTCAACCATGACCTAGGTCAAGGTCAATATTGACCCTGACCTAGGTCAAGGTCAACCTTGACCTTGACCCAGGGTTCAAATCTCGGGGTCCTATAGTTTCTGGATGTCGGTCTTTGCAAAAAGTCATTTCCCGCTTTTGGGTCAGCTATTTTAGGTTCTGAAGTGTTGATTCCTAGTTATATTTAACTTAGGTCCTCTCCTAGGGGTAAATGCTTTAATGGTAATTTAATTCCCTATGTTGGCCTCCTTAGAAGATTGTGCCCTAATTTCATATAAAAGGAAGCCTTTCTCTCTCATTTTCTCTAAGTCTTCTAAGTGAAAAAAGCTCTAACCAAGATTTTGTCAAGAAGCAAAAAGTTCAAGCATCCATTGTTCTACATGTTTCAAAGCTTTCACGGTGTTAAATTATTCCTCTCAAGCATTCAAGTTCTCCATTGAAGATCAAGGATTCAATTTCTCAAGCCTTTGAAGGGATTTGGTTCAAGCCTTTAAGATTCATCATTCAAACCCTAGATCTAGCCATCATAGTGGTGTGATCTTCCTTCAGGATCCTTTATGCATCTTCAAGACTCTTTCATTACTTCTTCAAGGTGGATTCCAAGCATACAATCATGGAGGTTTATGGTTTCTAGAGTCCATGCTTTCATATTTACATACTTGCTATATTTGAATTACAATTGCATATCTATTCAATATCATAGCTTCATTGTTAGATTCAATTCTACTACTTGCTAGCATTCTATACTTTATTGATTTCAAAGTTAATTCCTAAATAAGGTTTTTACTAAGGAAAACCCCTCCCCCCAACAAACAAACATCTTTTTATTGCAGGTACATGTTCAAGACTACGGATTTGGACTCAGATCTAGATACCCTTTTCGACTTTCTTTCAGACTCCGCGAACAGATTCTCTGTCAGATCTATGCAGGTCAAGATCAACATTATTGGGTCAGGGTCAACATTATTGGGTCAAGGTCAACCTTTTTTATAAGACGGTGTTGGATCGTAAAAATATTTTTGGGTTTTGTTCGTCTCTACATTTCGATTTCGGATCATACTTCAAATTTTCTAGAAACAGTCTACAGACCTCAGAAAATAGCATTCTTTGATCTGAAATATTTCAAGGTTAGTATATTTCTCCTATCTATTTCAATTCAAAACCTTAATCATTCTAAATTTATCACACATTTACATTCATTCAAACCACATTTTAAGAGGGAAACCTAGGATCTCCTTCTTTATTCTTATTTCCAATAGATTGATTCATTTATGCATTGATCCTTTCTGGGTTGATCAATTTGGATCCTTCCTTTGTGCATTTGAGAATAAAGGGGAATGTATTATTTATCCCTCTACTCTAAACATTAAATGTAAGGTGATAAGTGATTGGAGTATCAAAACACTCTTATTCCATTAACATCATTTTTTTCTACCTTACATTTTGGTGAATCCGCGATAGACAACTCTTTCTTTTTGGTGTTAGATTTGCATTTCATATTAGATCTTGCATGCATATAAAAGTAGGTTTTCTTTTAATATCTTTCATTTATATTTACAAATTCATAAAAATCACAAAATTTCTTTAAAAGTACAAAACATTCACATTTTTCATTGTGTTCAACATGTATGATTTTTGTTTTGAATACTTTGATGAGGTTTTTATTGCTAAAGAGGATAGATCCCCTAATGAGGCACATGGAAGTGAGGATTAAATTTGTTCAAATATGATCTCCATTGATCCTATTTCTATTTTATCCTCCTCTACAACCTCTTTAATTGACCTTTCCCTCCATGGAGATGAGTTAAGGATCGATGTTGCTTCTTCTCCTAATATTTGTCTTTTCTATGAGCCTACTCTAGAATATAATTCTTCCCCCTTTAGGGATCAAGATTCAGGTGCTCCTACAATGTGCTTTATTGATAGGGAGGATGATCCTCTTATTTGGGATGAACCTTTAGATTTGGATGTTGATTACTCTTTCCCTCATGAAACCATTATGGGTGATTCTACTTTTTGGGATGAACCCTTGGATAAAGACATTGATTTATCTCCTCCTTGTGAAGATGCTTTGATACAAGAGGGTGATTTATTAGTGGATGACATATTCATACATGATGGTGACTCTTTTTCTAAAACACACTCTCCTCATGTAGACATTTTAGAGAAAGAAGATAACATTATTAACACATTACCTCTAATTGGGATTCCTTCTAGTAATGAGGCATTAGCGGAAAATGATACGAATTCCCTTAATGCTCTCCCTCTTAGTGATGATCCTATGGAGAATCAAGCTCCTACCCCATCTTATTCTAGGATGTATTCCTTTATTTTTCCTTCTTGTGAATATATCGAACATACTAATGATGACATAGTGACTACTGAAGTTCAATTGACTTGTTTTCATATGGATTCTTGTTATGGTCATGGTTATCATTTACTAGTTAAACAAGGATTCCATAATCAAGGATGTACTAAGCATAAATAGGGAATTCAAATGCCCTTACAAAATGGGGGGCATGAGCATTCTTATGGATTGGGATTTAATCCTCAACAACACATCAATGTTACCAACATCTCAAATAACATTTCAAAACATGATGACCCTATGAAGGAATTTGACCAAGAGGTTGTTCTGCCAAAACTCCTTCATGCTAAGATAATTAATAGACATAAACACAAAAAGAAATGTAGTCTATACTTGAAGATTCTTCCTTTTTGTTTCCATCATAGATTTGATGATCACTCTAATGAATATCAAGCTTTACATTACAAGATTAGGCCCCGTTTGTTTGCGGGAATTGAACCAGAATTGGCGGCGACACTTCTCGATAATAATGAAATCCGCCATTTGGAACCCCAATATGCAATTCGGGTTATGCAGGTGAAAACCAGGTTTAGGCCCAAAAATGAGCGGCACCATCTTCCCAGTGAAAAGGTGGAATTTGATTTCATATTCTGATTTTTGTTTTTTCACAACCAAATTTAATAAAATGGTCGGGTCCGTCATCTTCCCGCTTTTGATTTTGGGGTTTTCTTTCACTTCTGAATCATTTTTTTGCCATTTCCAAATCATTTCAATATCATTTTCTTTGACTGCACTGTTCGACTGCACTTTGCACTGTTTGACTGCACTGTTCGAATCATTTGCTTTTGCCATTTTCAAGGGTTTTGTTTCACCATTTTCATTTGGCTCTTTGCATTGTTTGACTGCACTGTTCATCTGGGGATATTGTGGGAAAAGAAGGGTTTCCAAATCTGCCACCGTTCGACTGCTCTTCTGCTCTTCTTGGTACGCAAATGACATTCTACATCCCATTTTTATTGCTTTGTGTAGATGTTTGCAGATATTTCTGCACACTCACTTGTAGATCCAAATATGTAGTTCTGCCAAGTTTCCCTCATGGTTTCTACTTCAGTCTCATGGCTTACAGGGGTACACACATCTGATATGCTTCCTTCATGACCTGGGACATGTGCCAAATTAGCTTAAAATCTAGTAAGTTGCCTTGATTGATTAATTTATGGGGCCTTAGAGTTTTAGAAAGAAGAATAGTACATACGTGCCGAGAATAAGGTCATCACTTAGGAGATGATGACCCTACATAAAGAACTTAATGTTATCATTACACAGTTTTGGCTACGAATAAGGTCCACATGGAAATGATATTTTCCATAAGATCATTTCCCAAAAGCAATGAGCAACATCAGAGTATATCATGTATTTCAAATTTTTAAATGTAATCTATACCCCTAAATTCTCTCAGGTCAACATTCACTCCAACAAGTAAAAGGTTAACATTGACCCTAGAGAAATCATGGCCTAAGACCATTGAATTACCGGCTGTTATATATTATTGAAATTTCACAAATTTGGTAGTGGCGAAATTTCTTATGATCAATGTTCACAATTATAGTAAATTTACTATTTAATACTCCATA